>OZ022263.1:100509389-100786889 GCA_963978885.1 Nemotelus pantherinus | reverse complement strand
AATTTTGAATCAGTGTGAAATATTTTTGACTGGTGTTAAATATTTTTGTGACTGGTGTGAAATATTTTTTGACTGGTTTTTGAAAATTTTTTTAAAACTTAAAAAAAAACAACAACAACAGAAACAAAAAGCTGAATAATTTCAATTTAACTTAATATCCACACATCCGGACATTTATATCTACTTTTCTTTACGACTCATACGTTAATCAAATTGGATCGGTGGGTACAGAAATCGCGGGTTCGCATCTCATCAGGGCAGTACATTTTTGACCTGTATTCTTTGGTTTTTATATAAAACAAACCCAGTTCTTAATAAATAAAATACATCGACTACCGAAAAGCTGTGCTTTTGTGGGATTAAGCTTACTATATACGACTGTTACCACACATAATCGGTTCGTGTCCGTGATAAAATTTACGTCGTAAATTGCATACTTCTTGGCAGTTCAAAGATGAGTTTCAAGTGCAGCCTAGAGAACTGTTTCGCATTCGACAACACCATGAAGTTTGTGCATTGCGAAGCATTCTGCAATAGAAAATTACATGGCGCATGTATGGGTGCTCCACGGGATTGGTACCATCCATACTTAGAACGCCATTTCATATGCACTGATTGCCAAAATGTGGACCGGCTGATGAAAAGCATGTACGACAGCATAATCAGTTATATTGGTACATTGAATTCTGAAAAAGACCATCTTATATTGAAACATCAAGCTCAGGCTAGAGCAAACGAAGATATCCTGGCGGACATTTCGCAACATTTCGATGTACTTTCATCTACTCTTTCGAAGACTAACAACAACAACAACAATAGCGTTGAAAAGTCTCTTGCCGCACTAGAAGAGAGAATAGATTCTTTGAATGGCAAATTAGATACAATATCTTCAAGTATCCCAACCAATTCTGTCCCAAGCAGCTCTCGCCAAGTAACTTTTATAAATATGATCGAGAATGCTGAGCAAAAATTTTCTTCAATGTTTGATAAGCTAAATTCCTTGCTAAAAAATGCGTTCGTTGAACAAGCACTAAAGTTAAGTAATATAAATAATAAGCTTGAACACTTTGAGCACCAGCGTGAGAATCAATTGGAACACTTAAATAATCGGCCATCTATTCACGAACATTCGCTTCTCCATGAACTCTCAATGGCCGATATTAACAGCAACATGCCAAAAGTGACAACAAAAGACATGGCTTCGTCTCCTATCAAAGAACTAACTTCTACTACTGGTTCATCAAGTAACCAACGCGAATCTTTTATTCCTTCTTGTACGAAGCCAATATATAAATTTGGTACTTATTGGTCGAAAAATGAATGGGACAGTCGCATTGAAAAAATAAAAAAAAATAATGAAAGCTGTCAAGACGAAGGATCACGCTTCCAATTACAAGTTGACACCGACAAAGTAGCGTTCTTCGTCAAAGGAATACCCCCCGCTGCTGATCAAGGTTGGCTGGATAGATTTCTCGAAGCCGGTTTCCACATCACAGATTATTGTATAACAAAACTACCACAACGGAAACACAACTCGCAGAAACGATATAAAGTGTTGATTCCTTCAAAATATGCCTGGATTTTTATGAGTTTAGACGGAGGTAGCAGCAACTTCGACTGGAATGGCGTTACATTTTCTCCCTGGAAAAATCGAGTCACCAACAATAGGCGTAAGAAAGAAACTAAAACTAATTCTGTAAGAAAAAATTGTATTTGGCATAATGTTCCTATTACCCGCAAATCTCCATCCTTTCAAAATCCTCAAATTCAATCCAACTTGTTGACTATTCCTTCTAAAAACCCCACCCAGTCTACGGTAGTAACAAACAATTTATCGTTGGACGGTACTTTTAATATTGCTTCTACTCGTAAGAACTCATTAATTCCACGTCCTATTGATGCTTCCGTTTCTTCTCAACAAAATGCAAACAATGTTAGCTCCTCTTTATCCTCTAGCCACCTAACTTCTTATGTCGCCTCTACCGAGGCAACTACGAATACTGCCACTATTGACAATTTAATGACAACTGCTTCTCGTCGAAAAGCAGTCAACTCTGTTAGGCATTTGTCCTAACATAACCCCTTCTTTCAATGGACTCAGACTCTTTTACCACAATTGTAGTGGTATGAGAGGCAAATCGAATAAATTATATCTTGACGCAAAATCCTGCCACTTTAATTTACTCGCCTTCACTGAAACTTGGCTAAATGACTCCCATAAGAATGAAGAGATCCTTGATAGCAATTGGACAATTTACAGAAATGATCGCGACTATTCTTCCACAGGTCAATCGCGAGGCGGTGGGGTTTTACTGGCGGTTAGCAACACTATTTCAAGTGAGATTATTGACATCACCCCCAATGTATTGTTCCAACCCCTTGTTATTCGTGTTTCTTTGAATAACAATTTCCTTTACATTAGTTTGGCCTATATCCCACCCAGATCGGACGAATCAGTTTACAACCATTTCTGTGAATTAATATCTTCCATTACAACATCTCTGAATGAAAAAGACAAAATAATATTCCTAGGGGATTTAAATCGTCCCAACTTACGTTTTATCCCCGATGAAAACGACGCATTTCTTCTCCCTGTTAACCTCTCAGATTCCAATGACTTCAACCTTGCGAGTACTTTTTATGGCAACGATTTGCAGCAAGTCTCTCCGACTCCCAACCAAAACGGTCATTGGTTGGATCTTGTATTTACAAACGCCTATGACGAGGTAGTGGTAAGTCCAACTGATGATGCAGAACATCTTTTTTCAAATAGTTTACACCACACTGCACTATCAGTTGAACTTCCCACTTCTGATTCTATTTATTTTAGAGCGTACAATAATTCAATTGTATATGACTTTCTTAATGCTAATTATGAAAGCATTCACCATCACCTTGACTCTATACATTGGCCGAATACTCTTTCAACGTTAGGTCTTGAGGAAGCCATTTCCATTTTTTATGACAATATATTTGACGCCGTTGAAAGATATGTACCTAAGATAAAAAACTCTAGCGCACCTGAACCGCTAGAAACACTAATGTTCGAAGAACAGTAGAAGAATCGTGCAGGTTTTGAGTGCATATTCCACCACATGTGCTGCTTATTACGGCCAAACTGTTTCAAATGCCACGTTTTACTTTGGTCTCTAGAATGCATTATAACTCATATGGTAGAAGGTTTCAGATATTACCACTGGCATGGGTTTCAAAGTTTATGAAAGAAAAACAATTGTTAATTATATTCGTTATCAGTTGCTTATTTCACCAAACTTTGAAAGCAGCATCTCATATAACATCAATGAAGA
This sequence comes from Nemotelus pantherinus, assembly GCA_963978885.1. NCBI lineage: Eukaryota > Metazoa > Arthropoda > Insecta > Diptera > Stratiomyidae > Nemotelus > Nemotelus pantherinus. Next base: position 100,783,581 of record OZ022263.1, on the reverse strand, counting down.
AAATGCTCAGTGTCTGCAGCACTGTAACTGAAGTTGGTGTTCGGGGCTGCGATCCGAAAAATTTGCAGAACTTAGGGAATTGAAACATCGGTTATTTATTTTCATTGTAAATGTTTCCGGTATGAATACTAACTGTAAGCATTTATTGATACAAAAGTAGCACAACCGACTCATGCTGGCAACCTTTCGCCAGTATCAAAGTCAAGAAAATATCAAATCTGCTTCACGTTGTTTAATTACATTCGAAGTTATAGGAGTATAAAGAAATTTAGGGTTACCTGCAGCGAATTTTTTCAAATGATCGAAAGCTTAATATTTGCTGTTTATTGTCACTACAATATCATTATTATTTGAAAATTCTACGATAAAACCGCTTAATAAAGATATTACAATAAAACACAAAACCAACAATAGCTGGCAACCCTATAGTGGCTTTTCAACCAAATCTGGTCTGAATAATGTTTATGACAGGTTTCATTAATTGCATGAAATTCGTATTGATTTCATGACTGCACTGGAAGTTATAGTGCAAAAAGTTTTATTTTCCTGAGCGAATTTTCAAAACCAAAGACACAAAAATTACCATAGCTGGCAGCTCCAGGGCAGTTTGCTGGTCTGCTACTGGACGCGTCCCCAGGTGGCGGATAGGGGCAGCCCACAGTGGTACGACGGCTTCGGAGGGTTATTAAGTGCGAAGTGCGGTTTAACTGTGTGGTCGCTGCGATATAAGATGACACCACTGGTACATCTAACTGTGTACGTGACTGCGACTAGATGGCCAAAAATTGTTCATACGAATAAGCAGCCGTGGACCAAAACCATGCCATGAAAGCTTGATCTCATGATCCTGAAGAACTGCGCAGCTGGGCCCCAGGTAATGTTTCCAGCATTATTTGACGGCTGCGGTAATCAAGCTCCCCTGCTCACCATTGATGCGTCGTGGCACTGCCGCCAGCAGGGCAGCGATGCAGATATGGTGTTTCTACATTGGCACAAACTGGCTTACTTTACACGGACAAAGATCTCGACTAATGATTTGGAATTGATGCATTTGGGCTGGTGGCTATGGTATTCTGGACCTAGTAACACCGGAGTGACATCCGAGTGCCAACGGCTCCAGGTTAATATCATACCGCCTCCGTCCTGTTAAAACCTTGGCAGGCCTCAGAGTACGTTCGAAGTTCGCGCTGTTGAGTTGGCGGGACAGGTTCAGTTGAGTTGCACTCCTGATTAGCGCTGATCTGGCTCTGCGCAGGTGACCCCATAAGGGCGCCTCGCAACCCTCGCGTGGCCTCCCTGCTTGCATTAGATAACCACGGGATCATTAAGGCGACTGTCCATCCGGGCCTAGATAGCGGCTCTGAGGGGGGACCCAAAAGACATGATCAACAATAAACATAATAGTAATGACGATAAAGTGAACGAAGCAGACGGAAACACACCAGTGACGAAGGAAGTAAATCCTTTTATTGGTAGACCAAAGGTGCAAAGAACACCACCTGTGGGAAAAAACTCCGCAAGAACAGAACAGGGGCAGTCTGAAACATCTAGCGCCCTGAATTCTGCTGTGGTAGTTAGCGCGGCCACCACAAATAAAGTGGGTGAAGAAACTCCGCGTGCGGAACGGTGTTTGGTCCAAAGAAACATACGCAGGCACTGCGTTGTAGTGGGTACCTCTCCGGCGACGACGGCACGATCTTCTTCAAAGGGAAGCTATATTGCTGAAGAAAGGGCACAAGAAGAAAAGATGCTGCGAAAGTGCCGGGAAATAGTTAAAAAAATAGCAGCTGCATCCCAAGTGCAGAAAAATATATCGCGGCAGGTGAAAGACGGTCTTCTTGAACTCGAAGAGGCTCTGGAAGTTGTAGAAGCTTGCAGAGAAAATTGGAAGAAGGCTGAGCTAGAGCTGAGGCAAATTGAGGGAGCCCAGCCTAGAGAGCACGGAGTAAAGGATACTACCGAAACTCTATGCACTGTGCAAGCCAAAGCACAAAAACGGGCAAGAACGCCTGAAGGTAGTCCTAACAAAGAAAATATCGTTCGAGCACGAACTGAAGTAGGCACCACCGAACAGCACACATGGGTGACCGTGTTGAAAAAGTCACGTAAAAGTAACGGCCGGCAAGATAAAGCGGCAAATTCTGGATCAACCAAGAGCTTGGCGTCAAATTCAGAGCTTAACCTGAAAAAACCGAGGCGGAAAAAAACGAAATCGCCTAGGACAAGAAAGGAAGCCGTGGTAATAAAGCCCACCCAAGGGAAGAGTTATGCAGAAGTCCTTCAGCATATTCGGGCAGGGGTAAGCCCAAGCAAAGTTGGGGCACACGTTCGCCAAATCAGAAAAACGGCAGACGGTGGGGTACTTGTGACACTGGCAAAGTGTGAAGACATCTCGAAATTCGGTGATGCAATCCAGGCAGCTGTGGGGGGTTTTGGAGAGGTTAAAAGGCTCGTCTCCAAAGCCAAAATCGAGATACTCGACCTCGACAGTCTTACGACAGAAGAGGAAGTGATAGCAGCGATTCGAGAAGAGGGGACTCAGAACGTAAAAGTTACCTTATTTCCCCCGAATACAAGGGAACAGAGGAAAGCCGTCGTCGAACTGGACGAAGCAAAAGCTTTGAAGCTAGTTGATACTGGACGAATTAGAATTGGCTGGGTTAACGCTAGGGTAAGGAAGCGACCTGAAGTTGTGCGCTGTTTCAAGTGCATGGGATACAACCATACCAAAAAAGGTTGCAAAGGACCAGACCGTAGCACTAATTGCTGGAAGTGCGGACAAGTGGGACACGTTGCAAAGGTATGCTCGGCGGAGCCATTCTGCCTGCTGTGCAACGACAAAGGTAAGACAGGAGATGCGAAGCATGTTCTGGGATCAGGAGCATGCAAAGCTTTCCGAGAAGCGCTCGATGCGCAGAAGAAGTTGCTGCGTAGATGAGGGTTCTACAGGGGAACCTGCAAAGATGCCGCACTGCGGATGATTTACTCACGCAGCTTATGCAAGAATCCAGAGCTCAAATCGCAATGATCAGCGAACCATACCGAAGGAGAAATCCAGAGACATGGTATTCAGACACTTCGGGCTATGCAGCTTTATGGGTTGCAGACACTCGGAAAGTCCGGGTTGATCGGCGAGGTTCGGGCGATGGATATGTTTGGATTGAAAACTGCGGCATCAGTTTTGTCAGCTGCTATTTTTCACCGAACGACCCAATAATGGAATTCCGTAGAAGGATAGAAGCATTAGAAGACGCTCTTCGAGACCTTCCTGGCAAACTGGTAGTAGCTGGTGACTTCAATGCGAGAGCCTTGGAATGGGGGATGCCGACTCAAAACACAAGAGGGAGATTAATTATGGAAATGGTGTCCAGGCTGAGTATGGTCGTGGTGAACAGGGGCTCAACACCAACTTACCGCAGGCCAGGCTTCGGTGAGTCCATTCCCGATATAACTCTTGTCTCGGAGACGTTGTCCATGATGACAAAGGATTGGAGGGTGATGGAGGAGTACACTGGAAGTGACCACAACTATATTACTTTCTGGCTGTCGGAGGAAAGCCCGGCCCCTCAGAACTTAAGACGGAAGATACTCGGGTGGAATATTTCAAAGTTGGATAGGGGGAAGCTTTTGGAGTCACTAGGTAACAGCTTTACTGACGAAGTCAGCGCAGGACAAGCAGGGGTAGCAATGGGCTCTGGGGAAATAGGTACGGTTGTAAATTCGACCATGGGCGAAATTCGGCGAGCGTGCAATGCGTCGATGCCACCTCGAAAGTCACTACCGGGCAAACAGAGCGCTTATTGGTGGACTGAGGAGATAGCGGAACTAAGACGAAGAGCTCTAGCATGCAGGCGTAGGGCACAGCGGTCTATTGGACGACCGGAAGCGTTGCTACTTGTCGCCACCCACAAAAAGGCAAAAAAAGAACTGGGAATAGCTATAAAACGGAGGAAAAGGCAAATGTGGCAAACTTTATGCGAAGAAGTGGACCGGGACCCGTGGGGCCAGGGTTACAAAATAGTATCGGGTAGGCTGGGCCGCATGTGTCCCGACCCACCCATGGAGGCGGATGTCCTGAGGAATATTGTAGATTCACTGTTCCCAGCCCACGATGTAAGAGCAGAGAACAACCACACAGTCCGCCAGGAAGATATCCCTTTGTTCACTGAAGAAGAACTACGAAGCGCGAGTGCCAAAATGAAGAACCGAAAAGCCCCAGGTCCGGACAATATTCCAGTAGAAGTCCTAAAGGTAGTGGTGGAACGACACCCGTCAACATTGCTACGCATGTACAATGAATGTTTACTAGCGGGTGTCTTTCCGTCACCCTGGAAAGTGGCGCGACTTGCCCTAATTTCAAAGGGAAAGGGAGATTTTAACACACCATCAGCGTACAGACCTCTATGCATGCTGGACACTGCGGGGAAACTTTTGGAAGGGCTGCTGAAACCTCGACTTAAGGCAGCTATACGAAGAGCAGGTGACCTCTCGAAAAACCAACATGGATTTCGCAGTGGCCACTCAACAATAAGTGCCATCTGCGAAATAATTAGCGCAGTAGATCGCGCAGAGGCCGCTTGTCATCGAGCTAGACCCATTGTGTTTTTGGTAACGCTGGACGTTCGTAACGCCTTTAACTCGGCGAGATGGACAGACATACTGGATTCTCTTCAGCGACATTTTCAAATAGAGGAATACTTGCTGGCAATGGTACGGGATTACCTGAAAGATCGCCATTTGATCTATGAAACGAATCAGGGAACTGTACGCAAAACCATTACAGCTGGGGCAGCACAAGAATCCATTCTCGGGCCAGACCTATGGAATGTTGCGTATGATGGTCTCTTACGCCTCGAAATGCCGGAAGATGTGCTCTTGGTGGGCTATGCTGATGATGTAGCCGCTGTCATCACGTCGAGAAATCCTCATCTCGCCCAACTCAAGCTCAACCAAGTAATGAGAAGGGTCGAAGCCTGGATGGAAAGCCATGGTCTCCAGCTGGCGATCGCGAAAACTGAGATTGTCATGCTGACCAAAAGAAGAATACCAACCATTATACCCATGACGGTTGGCTCTGAAGTACTTGAGACCAGGAAATCGGCTAAGTATCTTGGAGTGATATTGGACTCGAAGCTGGCTTATGGGGAGCACATCCGAAAAGTATGCGATAGGGCGCTACTGTCTGTTATCTCGCTTGGGAGACTCATGGCAAACGTTCGCGGTCCTAGTCCGAGTAAACGTAAGCTCCTTATGACAGTGGCTCATTCAATGCTGCTGTATGGCGCGGAGATATGGGCCACTGCGTTAAGGTTTGAAAAGTATCGAGCTAGGATGGTGAGCGTCCAGCGTAGGGGAGCGCTGCGAATTGCAAGCAGCTATAGAACAGTTTCAGGAAACGCCGTGTTAGTGATAGCGGGAGTAATCCCAATTGATCTATTGGCGAACGAACGCAGGGAAGTGTTCCTGAACAGAGCAGAAGTGGGAAGAGAAATCTTGGTTGCTCAAGCACGAGCGCGAACGCTTGAGCTTTGGGAGGAGCGTTGGGCTACGAGCTCGAAGGGAGTATGGACGATTAGGCTAATTCGCGCCTTAAAACCTTGGCTTAATCGCGACCACGGTGAAATAAACTTCTACCTGTGCCAGTTCCTATCGGGCCACGGCTACTTCAGGAAATACCTTCACAGAATGGGGAAAGTCAGGACGGAGTTCTGTAAATACTGTGCTAAGGAAAGTGATGACGCTTTGCATACCTTCTTCCATTGCGCCCGCTTCAGAAGAGAGCGACACATGCTTTTCTCTACAATTGGCCCTGTGACGCCGGAGTCAATCGTGGAGATGATGCTACAGTCAGAAGACGCCTGGTCAGCTGTGTCAGCATATGTGGAGCTGGTATTGCGCTTAAAAAAAGAGGAAGGATGTCTCATAGACTCCTGAAAGCTTGACAGAACGGAAGTAAGCCAATGGGACACCTGATGGGTGGAAGTAGCACGGCCGAGTTGAAGTAATGCGAAAGCGGTTCCGGCTCGGACCTACGTGGTCGGCGGGTGACGTTTTTTAGTGAGTAAGAATCTCACATAATCTTGTTTAGTTCGCAAGATACCTATTGAAGGTTTTTGACATCCGCTCCCAAAAAAAAAAAAAAAAAAACCATAGCTGGCAGCACCAATAAAATTTTTCAACCAAATTTCCATCAAACAGAGATTAGAGTTAGGTGTGTCTACTGTGTCAATTTCATGAAAATCTGGTAACTTATTCACATTTCATAGGGCAAAAAGCAGTTGTTTTTCTTTGTAATTTTTCAAGATGGCACCACTGGCACAGACTTGCCCACAATTCAAAATCGCTTCTATCAAATCTGGTCTTACTTAAGTCCAGTGCATTCTGTAAATTTTAGCTGTATCTGATTATTGGTTCGTGAGTTTCCGTGAACAGAAGTTTTTGATGCTAAAAATATAGGTTAACTGGGAGAGGGTTACCGTTCTTGTCCGACATGAAATTTATTTAGTTTTATTTTGAACGTGTAGATAAAACATAAGATTTATATACAGATTGGTTTTATTGTAAGAAACGGACATTTTTTTGAATATTCGATGGTTTGAATGTTTTCACTTCCAATTTTTTTTTTTTCAAAATGAAGACACCAAAATTATCATAGCTGGCAGCTCCAACCGAATTTTTCAACCAAACTTCTACCAAACGTGGCTTAAAGTAAGGTCCAGCAATTGTGTGAGTTTCGTCAAAATCGAACGATTCAATCAGAATTTATAGGGCTAAAAACAGTTATCTTTTTTAGTGGTTTTTCAAGATGGCAACACTGGCACAGAATCGCCCGCATTTCAAAATCACTTCTATCAGACCTGGTCCTATTTAAGGCCAATACATTCTGTGAATTTCAAATAATTCTGCTCATCGGATCGTGAGTTTCCGTGAACAGAAGTTTTTGATGCTAAAAATATAGGTAAATTGGGCAAGGGTTACCAGGCGTGCCCGTTATACCATAACTTTTTTTTTTTTTTGGTTATATAAACAAAGCACAAGATTTACATATGAATGGCTGTTTTTTGAAGAAACGGCATTTTTTCAAGAGAGACGATGATTTGGAGGTTTTCACTTTCAGTGCCTGCCCTAGCTACAGGGTTACCAGCACGCTCATTAAAAGCTACACAAATCTACAACTAAATAATATCAATATGTCCTGAAAATTTCGTAATGATTGAGTAGCTCTGTCAAAAGTTATCGAAATTTAAAAATTTTCAAATTTTCCCGTCCTCTTTTTAGGCACCCAGCGCACACATAGGGTTAAAAAATTCCAAAGCATTATCCGATTCATATGTAAAACACGTTAGAAATTTATTTCGTTAACTTTATTTTTGCGAAAATCATTTGTGCACGAAATAATAGGTATATTAAAAATATCACTTAAATGGCCGCCGGCGCCAAAAAGTTAACAATAACTGACATTTAAAGAGACCTGGACCTATTCTGCATATACACCAATATATCCTGAAAATTTCAGCTCAATCGGATGGCGCGTTCCCGAGATTATCTCACTGAAATTTTTTGTACATATATATATATATATATAAAGAAATATGAATTTTTGGCCGAATCGATTTTAATACTAATGTTCTTCGAACATTAGTAAAAACTCTAGCGCACCTGAACCGCTAGAAACACTAATGTTCGAAGAACAGTAGAAGAATCGTGCAGGTTTTGAGTGCATATTTCACCACATGTGCTGCTTATTACGGCCAAACTGTTTCAAATGCCACGTTTTACTTTCGTCTTAAGAATGCATTATAACTCATATGGTGGAAGGTTTCAGATATTACCACTGGCATGAATTTCAACGTTAATGAGAGCAAAACACGGGTTAATTATATTCGTTATCAGTTGCTTATTTCACATAATTTTGAAAGCAGCATCTCATATAACATCAATGAAGAAAATGCTCAGTGCCTGCAGCACTGTAACTGAAGTTGGTGTTTGGGGCTGCGATCCGAAAAATTTGCAGAACTTTGCGAATTGTAACATCGGTTATTTATTTTCATTGTAAATGTTTCCGGTATGTATACTAACTGTAAGCATTTATTGATACAAAAGTAGCACAACCGACTCGTGCTGGCAACCTTTCGCCAGTATCAAAGCCAAGAATATATCAAATCTGCTTCACGTTGTTTAATTACATTCGAAGTTATAGGAGTATAAAGAAATTTAGGGTTACCTGCAGCGAGTTTTTTCAAATGATCGAAAGCTTAATATTTGCTGTGAAAATTCTACGATAAAACCGCTTAATAAAGATATTGCAATTAAACACAAAACCAAAAATAGCTGGCAACCCTATCGTGGCTTTTCAACCAAATTTGGCCTGAATAATGTTTATGACAGGTTTCATTAATTGTATGGAATTCGTATTGATTTCATGACTGCACTGGAAGTTATAGTGCAAAAAGTTTTATTTTCCTGAGCGAATTTTCAAAACCAAAGACACAAAAATTACCATAGCTGGCAGCACCAATCAAATTTTTCAACCAAATTTCCACCAAACAGAGATTGAAGTTAGGTTTAGCTACTGTGTCAATCTCATGAAAATCTGGTAACTTATTCACATTTCATAGGGCAAAAAGCAGTTTTTTTTCTTTGTAATTTTTCAAGATGGCACCACTGGCACAGACTTGCCCATAATTCAAAATCGCTTCTATCAAATCTGGTCTTACTTAAGTCCAATGCATTCTGTTAATTTTAGCTGTATCTGATTATTGGTTCGTGAGTTTCCGTGAACAGAAGTTTTTGATGCTAAAAATATAGGTTAAGTGGGAGAGGGTTACCGTTCTTGTCCGACATGAAATTTCCAAAGTTTTATTTTGAACGTGTAGATAAAACATAAGATTTATATACAGATTGGTTTTATTGTAAGAAACGGACATTTTTTTGAATATTCGATGGTTTGAATGTTTTCACTTCCAAATTTTTTTTTTTTCAAAATGAAGACACCAAAATTATCATAGCTGGCAACTCCAACCGAATTTTTCGACCAAATTTCTACTAAACGTGGCTTAAAGTAAGGTCCAGCAATTGTGTGAGTTTCGTCAAAATCGAACGATTCAATCAGAATTTATAGGGCTAAAAACAGTTATCTTTTTTAGTGGTTTTTCAAGATGGCACCACTGGCACAGAATCGCCCGCATTTCAAAATCACTTCTATCAGACCTGGTCCTATTTAAGGTCAATACATTCTGTGAATTTCAAATAATTCTGCTCATCGGGTCGTGAGTTTCCGTGAACAGAAGTTTTTGATGCTAAAAATATAGGTAAATTGGGCAAGGGTTACCAGGCGTGCCCGTTATACCATATATTTTTTGTTTTTTGGTTATGTAAACAAAGCATAAGATTTACATATGAATGCCTTTTTTTTGAAGAAACGGCATTTTTTCAAGAGCGACGATGATTTGGAGGTTTTCACTTTCAGTGCCTGCCCTAGCTACAGGGTTGCCAGCACGCTCATTAAAGCTACACAAATCTACAACTAAATAATATCAATATGTCCTGAAAATTTCGTAATGATTGAATAGCTCTGTCAAAAGTTATCGAAATTTAAAAATTTTCAAATTTTCCCGTCCTCTTTTTAGGCACCCAGCGCACACATAGGGTTAAAAAATTCCAAAGCATTATCCGATTCATATGTAAAACACGTTAAAAATTTATTTCGTTAACTTTATTTTTGCGAAAATCATTTGTGCACGAAATAATAGGTATATTAAAAATATCACTTAAATGGCCGCCGGCGCCAAAAGGTTAACAATAACTGACATTTAAAGAGACCTGGACCTATTCTGCATATACACCAATGTATCCTGAAAGTTTCAGCTCAATCGGATGGCGCGTTCCCGAGATTATCTCACTGAAATTTTTTGATGATATATATATATATATATATGGAAATATGAATTTTTGGCCGAATCGATTTTAATACTAATGTTCTTCGAACATTAGTAAAAAAAAGAAGAAACTGTCTGAGCCATGGCTTGATAGGGACCTTAGGCATTTGCGAAATCGAAGGAACAAACTTTATAAGCGGATTAAAAACAATATCGACGTTAGTTCTGCTATTCAGGATGAATATAATGAAACTGCTAAGCAATTTCTGGCAAAGTCTCACGAGGCTTATGCATAGGCGCGCCGTAGGGGGGGCCAGGGGGGGCCGGGACCCCCCCAGACCCTAGGTTGGCCCCTCCCAGAAAAATAAATATTTCCAACAGCAGACACTTAAGTTTTCGCCTCTTAGGTTTTTGTGGTTACAGCAAGAGTTGAGAAATGGACGGCAATATTTAATTTCGACAAGTTATACGTTAAAAAAAAGACAAAAAGCGCCTCGCCAATCATCCTTTTTTATTACTAAGATTATCTGTTCATTCCTACTAAGCAATATACAGGTGTTTAGATAAGAACACTTTTATAAACTGACGTTTTATGCAATTATGTTTTTCACAAAACATACTGTAAGTATTAAAATGGTAGGCAATTAGGTAATTAACGTAGAATACAATTTTTGAGGTCATTTAGGGAATGGAAATGGCATCCCTACCACTTTTATGCTATCTTTGATCTACTTAGTTTACACTCAGGTTAAATGTGTGTGAATTTTATTATAATTTGATAACTGCATCGGAAGTTAGAAGGCATAGCACTTCAATTACACCGAGCGTTTTTTCATAGTGACACAGCTGCCACATGGTTCTTATCATATTCATTAAACTTTTGTCAGACCTTTATCTTTTTATCCGGTCGCGAGATACTGTAAACGCAAGTTCCAGGTGCTAAAAATATAAATAATTCGGTGCGATATTTGTGCGATTGGGAATTTTACAAGTTTAGATTTGATTGTATAAATATAGTATCAATTTCATCAATCATTTGCATTTTATATGTGGAAGATTTGTGTTTACGTACTAATGGTAGCTACAAGGTAGCCCTGACATTATTTAAAAACGACAGAAACTTATTTTTTATGCCCATTGATGAGTCTTGTAAATTTTGTGATGATCTGATGACTCGGTGTGAAGTTATCACAATGCGAAATTTTCCATAGAATGTCCATTGTCGCCAAAAATACACCAACATTTCAGCTCGACCAAACTTCGCGATCCGGGTATGAAAATCCGACTAGCTCTTGGAAGACAGTAAATGATATGGTGCTTCAACAGTCTTGGAATATTGTCAAGATGAACCGAAATTATTTGGAAAAGGCTATCGACCTTACGACGTGTCTCAGTCACCAAAGACGTGCTTTCAGAGGACATGATGAAAGTGGTGCCAGTGATAACCGTGATGTTGTTTTTGGAATGTTGTGAATTATTCGCGAAGCATGATTCAACTTTTTAAAAAACATTTTAAAAACAAGGTTACGAACTACTGTAGTGACAAAACACAAAATGAGTTAATGAAAATAATTGCTGAAATCGTTTGCGAGGACAATACAGCTGAAATAAAAGAGTGCGGACTGATATCCATTATGGCAGATGGAGAATACGTTATGGATTATAGCGTCAATAATATATGTCAAATATTTATTAAAAGCAAGGGTCCACAAAAGGAACAACTCTCCGTGGTTGTCAGATTTGCTAAAGAGCTAGCTGTCAAAGAAAGTTTCTCAAGCTTTGTAGACTGTTTAGGAGCTAGAAATGCCTCGTATTTAGCAGTAATTTTGAGCCTATTAGACAGCTACGGACTTAGCGAATTGCCTGTTGTTGGACAGTCTTATGATGGTGTTAGTGTCATATGAGGACAAAAAAGTGGTGTACAAATCTTAATTTAGATGAAAAACTCTGTAGCCCACATTTGTACACTAACTCATAAAATTATCCTTGTTGTGATGGACACATTTTTCACAATCGAAACGTGTACATCCTTTTTCAATGCCAGCGAATCCCTTTACCTACACTTTCCGAAGCCATCACAACACGAATTGTTAAAGCAGCTTGAAGAGGCAGTTGGTTTAAATACAAGGCGTGGAATGAGAAGTTTAAGCTCGACTCGTTAGTCAATGAGATTTCACAATCGCAAATATGTGGTCGATAGCTGTGGGACTATGAAAGAGGCTTTAGAAAAAGAAATGAATGAGGGAAAATACAACGACTCAGTTTATTCATTGGGGATCTTTCATTCAATCAGTAATCCTAAATTTGTAGTAACTCTTTTCATCTTTCACTATGTTCTTTTAATAACGAACATGTTAAGCACATATTTCCAAACTAAAAATACAACTCTTAGGGATGGGATAGATCTTGTGAATGGAACAGTTAAAACACAACTAAGTGAGCGATAAGACTTGTATTTAGTTTGGGAAAAAATTAAATCTTTTGCAGAGAAGAACTGTTTGGATCTCACATTTTCCAGAGGATCGCGAAAACGGAAAACAGCAAAAAGCACTAGTTTCAAAGGTTTTGCTGCTTCATCTAGCCTCGGACACGCAGTTAGGGCTACAAATATATTCCTGCAAACCAAATGGCTCGAAAAGAATAAGTTACAGCACTTTTCATCTTGCCAAATTATTTTTGCTTTTTCTAGGTTTTCTAGCTAACAAATGTTTGACGTAAGAGATCACTTTCTTCCTTCTAAGCTTAATACATTCCAATTTCTTCAAAAATATTTTGAAACTAAGCTATCCTGCTCTTCAAGTATAGGTTGAAATATATTTAGCTCTAAACGAAAAAATATTCTTATATTTCTAATTATTTCCATTCTATTCCCATAAAATTCATACAAACTTTCTTTCTTAGCGGTCATAGATAATTCATGTGTAGTTCATACCTACTATTCACATTATATGCATGTGGTAGTAGCTCATACGTATTTACAAACAAGAAGTTTATTTGATAATGCATTATGCATTAGCAAATAACAAAAAATAACAAAAAAATTATATAAGTTGTATGAACAGTGCGTGTACCTTACGGAAGACAAAATCATCGCATGTTTTGAACCTTTCGGTCCATGGCCCCTGCCAGATTTTAGGATACGGCCCGCCTATGGGCTTATGACAATTACATTAAGGCAACAGGTGAAAATATAATTCGCGACCCGAAAAAATTTTATGATTTTGTAAATGTGAAGCGAAAAACTACTGGTTATCCATCGTCGATGTTCTTTAATGATATCACTTCTTCCTCTCCTAATGAGATTTGTGATTTATTCGCAGATAATTTCCAGAATATTTTTATTGCTCCTGACTCATCAAACTCACATCTCCCTTCCTCTCATTCCACTGCTACAGCTTTTATCAGCCACTTAGAAATTGCACGTGACGAAATACGTAAAGCTATTTCGGAACTCGATTGCAACAAAGGTCCAGGGCCAGATCTTCTTCCTCCAACTTTCTTGCGCAAATGTGTAGAGCAGCTTATACTCCCTTTCATATCTTTTTCAACAGATCACTTTCGTCTGGAGTTTTCCCATCCCGTTGGAAACTTTCATATGTCACACCCATATTCAAAAATGGTGATAGACGCTGTATCGGAAATTATAGAGGTATTGCCATCTTATCTTCTATTCCGAAACTTTTTGAAAAGATTGTCTACGATAAACTTTCTCCACTTGTTGACTCCCGTCTGAACGAGCAACAACATGGTTTTAGAAAAGGTCGCTCAACTACCACAAATTTGACAGTCCTAGTCTCAGAAGTCCTATGTAAAATGGAGAAAGGATACCAAATTGACGCAGTCTATACAGACTTTAGTAAAGCTTTTGACACAGTTGACCACCCTACCTTAATTCTAAAGCTACTGAAATTCGGACTTGGTGGATCTTTGCTTAGCTGGCTGACTTCTTACCTTGGAAATCGAACTCAGCTGGTAAAATTTCAAGGACTCTTATCGAAAAATATCTCTGCTACCTCTGGTGTACCACAAGGTAGCCATCTTGGCCCACTTCTCTTTAATATATTTATTTCTGACCTATCTGACGCCCTAGCAAAAATACCTCATCTACTTTATGCCGACGATCTCAAAGTCTATCATATCATTAAATCTAAATCCGATGCACTCTTTCTCCAATCCAAACTTGATTCACTTGACCATTGGTGCAATGAAAACAAGCTCTCTCTCAACATTGCTAAGTGCCAAGTTATAAGTTTCTCCCGAAAATGCACCGTCTCACATAACACATACTTCCTCGGGAATAATTTGTTAGCTCGAGTTGATAACGTTGTCGACCTTGGTGTTGTCTTGGATGAGCGACTCCGCTTCACCTTGCATTATGATAAAATACTTTCCCGTGCGAACAAACAGCTAGGCTTCATCAAAAGACGTGCCAAAGAATTTCGTAACCTGTGGGTCACAAGATCCTTATATACCTCTCTTGTACGCCCCATTCTCGAATATGCTTCCATTTGCTGGAATCCGGCTTTTGAAACCCACAGTAGCAGGCTCGAGTCCATACAAAAGCAATTCTTACTTTTCGCATTGAGAGAACTATACAGCCCTTACGATTTTAATACCCTTCCTCCTTATGAGTTTCGACTGGGTCATCTAAACTTATTAACACTTGCATCTAGAAGAAAGATGATTTCGGCCTGCTTCACATTTGACGTCATTAGAGGCGTCATCAAAGTCGAATTCCTGAATAGCAAAATGGTGTTGAATAACCCTGTAAGAAATACCAGGTCCTCCCGTTTACTTAAGGAATATCCACACTCCACTACTTACGCAGCTAATGAGCCGATAAATAGATGCTGCAGGATATTCAATAGCATAAGTAATCTGTATTCTCCAACAGTCTCAAAATTATCCTTCAAATCCTCCCTTTTCCAAGCCATCCGCAACCCTTAATCCTAAGCTATATGACAATGTTTTATTTATTTGTTATTTATTAATTTATTATTGATTTACTTTGTTAATTATTTTATTTAATCTTTCGTTTTGTTTCTATGTACTCGTAATTTACAACTTTGCTTTTTTTACTGTTTATGTTACTTGTACCTTGCTGGGTTGATAAATAAAATAAAATATATACATATATATATACACACACACACATATATATATATATATATATATATATATATATATATATATATATATATATATATATATATATATATATATATATATACATACATATATATATATATATATATATATATATATATATATATATATATATATATATATATATATATATATATATATATATTAATATATATGTATATATACACATATATATTTATATATATATATATATATATATATATATATATATATATACATATACATATATATATATATATATATATATATATATATATATATATATATATATATATATATATATATATATATATATATATATATATATATATATATATATATATAGATACATATATATATATATATATACATATATTTATATATATATATATATATATTTATATATATACATATATATATATATATATATATATATATATATATATATATATATATATATATATATATATATATACATATATATATATATATATATATATATATATATATATATATATTTATATATATACATATATATATACATATATATATATATATATATATATATATATATATACATATATATATATATATATATATATATATATATATATAAATATATATATATATATACACATCTATACATATATATATATATATATATATATATATATATATATATATATATATATATATATATATATACACACATATATATACATATATATATATATATATATATATATATATATATATATATATATATATATATATTATATATATATATACATGTATATATATATATATATATATATATATCTATATATATATATATATATATATATATATATATATATATATTTTTTTTTTTTTTTTTTTATTATCTTGGAGGGGAAAATCCGCATGGATACCTAATCGAAGGTTATGTCGGGCGCTAACCGACTAAAAACCACCTCCTTATCCTCCACCGCCCCATGGGACTGCCGACAGGTATTACTTCGTGGGGTGGGGTCAGCTTTAGCTGTTCACGGGCTGCCGCCTAGTGCTCGCTCTCTTGGCATCCTCTTTTCGAAGAATGGCGTGAATTTGCGCTAGGGCTCCCGTCAGTGCTTTCCAAGCTTCCGCTGATGCCAGTATCATCTCCACCACGTTTTCTGCCGATAAGAGCAGGTTGGTAGAAGTTTGCAGCTTAGCTCGGTGTCGCGCAAATCGTGGACACTCAAACAGTATGTGCTCCGGGTCCTCGTCTATTCCGCATATCGGGCAGTTGGGGGAGTTGTCCAGGCCAAACCGATGCAGATATTTCCGGTATACGCCATGCCCAGTTAAGAACTGCGTAAGTTCGTGGGTGATTTCTCCGTGCTTCCGCTGGGTCCATTTAGCAATATCGGGGATAAGCTTATAGGTGCATCTACCGGTTGCGCATTGATCCCATCTCCTTTGCCATATTCCTACAGAGACTTGCCTCTCTGCCTTTGAATCCGCCCTGTTATTTTTGTAGAGCCTTTGCATCTCATCAGCTAGGATTTCTATCGGAATCATGCCCGCTATCACATATGCCGCTTCCCCTGGTGTTGTTCTGTAGGCGCGAATCACTCTCAGAGCACTTAATCGATATGTCGAGCACATTTTCTTCTTATTCGCTTTTGCTGTCAGCTTGTGTGTCCATATTGGCGCCGCGTAGAGAAGGATAGAGCTCACGACTCTGGATATTAAAATTCTGCTACTTTGACGGGGGCCGCCGATATTCGGTAACATCTTCGATAGTGCTACGCTTACGTTTGCGGCTTTGTTGTACACCTGCTCAACGTGGGCTTTGAAGCTCAACCTTGAGTCAATCATGACGTCCAAGTACCTGATTGAAGCCTTGGATTTGATTCTCTGGTCTCCGACGGTGACTTCAAAGCACTAGGTTTTTCGCCGGCTGCTTATCAATACCACCTCAGTCTTGTGCCCTGCGAGCTCTAGACCAGCACTTTCTAGCCATTCCCTGACTTGGTACACCGCCTCGTCCGCCAGCAGTTCAATTCCTTCCAGATTTGCAGCAGATACCAACACACCTATGTCGTCCGCGAATCCGATTATTGTTACCCCTCTTGGTAATTTTAGGGTAAGCACGTCGTTGTACATAACGTTCCAGAGTAGAGGCCCCAAGACAGATCCCTGTGGGACACCTGCTGTAACGCAGTGACGTTTCGGCCCGTCATCAGAGTCATACCATAAGACTCGGTTCCGAAAATAGTCAGCGATTAACTCCGTCAGGTAGTAAGGGACTTTCAGCTTGAGTAACTTAGTTACTATTCGGTTCCAATTTGCCGAGTTGAACGCGTTTTTGATGTCGAGCGTGATAAGAGCAAAGTAGTTTCGGGATGCTCTACGCGCTTCAAGCGCGGGCTTGGCTAGCTCAATTATCACACTGATAGCGTCAACCGTCGAACGTGCTTTGCGAAAACCGTATTAGCGATCAGATAGTCCTCCATTGTCTTCCACCGCTGGTAGAAGCCTGTTGTAGATGATCCACTCCAGTGTTTTGCCTAGGACGTCCAGCAGGCAGATGGGGCGATAAGATGCCGGTTCTCCAACCGGTTTGTTTGATTTTGGCAACAACACTAGCTTCTGCCTCTTCCAACATGCTGGGAAAGTTCGGTCATTCAGGCATGTGTTGAAGACACTTACAAACATTTCCGGCCTCGACTTGATGGCTATCTTAAGCCACTTGTTTGTGATTCCATCTAGCCCAGGCGCCTTTTTGTCCTTTAGTCCCTTGCACACCTCCGAAAGTTCTGCTTCGGTGACCGGGTGCACATCCTCCGCCGCAATCCCTGCTTCAGGTACGATGACACCATCCTGATGATGAGGAAACAGCGTTTCAACTATCTTCCTGAGTAGTACGGGACAACTGGCCTGCGTTGAGCATGGGCCCTTTATGCGTGACATGACTGCTCGGTTCGCACCTCCCCATGGGTCGATACTTGCCTCCTCACACAGTTTTTTGAAGCAAGCCTTCTTGCTGTTTCGAATAGCCAGTTGTAGTTTTTTCCGCGCCTCCTGGTATGATCGCTGCAGCTCCACATGATTGGGCTGATTTACACTTCGTTGGCACTGTCTTCTAGCTTTCAGACATAGCGCCCGGAGCTTCGCTAGTTCATCGGACCACCAGTAATTTGGTTTCCTATACGGTAATTGTTTTCGCCGTGGCATCGAGGCATCACATGCGCGCGATATCAATTCCACAACCTGTGCAGCCTTTTCCTCCGCGGTTCCTCGAGGCATTTCAGCTTGTCGTAGTGTTTCAACGAAGGCTCCTTCATCGAATTTCCGGGCTGACCAGCCCTTGCCGACTTTTTCCTTGGCTAGTTGTTGTGATCGACTGCCCAACTTGTAGTGGGTCTCAAACATAATAGCTTGATGATCGCTATGGGTGTAATGCTCAGACACGTACCATGTTATGTCTCTCGCCACCTTTGTACTAGCATATGTCAGGTCGATTACAGAGCTCATCCCTCTGCTACGGAAAGTAGGTACATTTCCGGAGTTTAACAGAACCACATCCAGCTGGGAGAATGATTCCATAAGACTGCGGCCTCGTACATTCGTTTCCCTACTGCCCCATTCCGTGGACCACGCATTAAAGTCGCCGGCTATGATGTGTGGAGTGTGCTGTTTAGCATCCATAACCAACCTATCCAGAAAATGGGAAAACTCATCCTTCGTCGAGTTTGGGGAGATGTAACAGCTGTACACATAACAGCCGCCTATTTTAGCCCAAACGAAACCGTCTACGCTCTCTTTCATGGCTTCTCCGAATGGGATATTTCCGCAAGCCCATATTGCCGCTCTGTTGGATTTATCGGCAACCCAGGAGCCCTTGTTCGGTCTCCTATATTGCTCGCACAATATCGCTATGTCAATTTTCATCTCGTAGACGTTTTGGGAGAGCAGATCTTGCGCTGCCACACAATGTTTGAGATTCAACTGGATAAATCTCATTTTCTGTTGCTGAGAGCTCTTTTGAACACTGGACATCTAGCGCTGCCAGCAGCATGATTTGTGTCGGCTCCCTTTGCCTGAGAGCAGAATAGACACTTTGGTTCTTTTACGCAATCCTTTGCAAAATGGCCTTTTTCTCCGCAGCGTCGACACATATCCGACCTATCCTGGTCACCTTTACATCCCCTAGCGAAGTGCCCATATTCCAGGCACTTGAAGCATCTTTTCAGCTGGACTTGCTCTCTAAGCCGACAAACGACCCAGCCGATTCGTATCTTTCCAGCTGCAATAACCATTTTTGCCTGTGCTGCTGGAATGCTCATCGTGGCCACCTGTGTTCCACCATGCGCCTTCCTTAGCGAAAGCACCGACTCTTCCTTCAGGCCATTCAGGTTGAAATGTTCCTGGAAGGCTTTGCAGATGTCAGCTTTCGTTGTGATTTCATCCAGATCCCTGATGTCAATCTTCGTCACATCACATCTGGATGTGACTTCGGCTTTCCCGTTTAATGCCTCCTCCATTTGCTTTTGGAGTTTGAGCACTACGTCTGGAACAGATGATCTCATCTGTAGCAGCAATTCGCCCTTCTGCGTTCTGCGGATACGGGTCACCCTTTCGCCTACTTCCTTCAGACTCGTATCAGCCTTCATCTGGCGTAGGATGTCTGCATATGTCACGTCACCTTTCGTGGAAATAATCATGACGTCCGGACGATTTCTCTTTACAGGGGGCATCTTTTTTCCTTTCTTGGTCACCTTAATCCATGGGTCCTGGGCCTTTTCTTGCAAGCACTCCTTCTGCGCGGGGGTTTTGGTTGGCGTCTTAACCATCTTCTTTTTGGGGGTCTGTCCAAAGGTTTGTACTTCGGTTTCCACTTCTCTATATCGCTTCTGCATTTTGACCTCGGATGGTCCAGGAGTTTCGCCAGCTGCATCGCTGCCCCTTGGTCTACACCGGTCAGCATTTTCACATGTAACTAATGTTGGTGTGACCTGCGTTGCCACTTCCATTCGTCCAGGCTTGCGCTGTCCCCTTTCTACTCGAGCTTTATGATACGCCGCTCGGATGGCCCTAACCTGATCCTTAATCGCATGGTGCAGATTGGTTCGCGATTCCGTAAAATCTGCTAGGGCTCTAATCATTTCGCCTAGTTTGGCAAAGGCATCGAGTTTTTGCTCCGTTGGTGCTACAATCATTTGCTGCATCGTGCTACTGGAGTCATCTGGAATTTTCCCTTGTTCAGTTGCTTCTCTTGGTGGTGTTCGAGCCAGCAGCGATTTCCGAGTGAAAGGGTTTTCCATGCGTTGAAACGGATTCTCCATTTGCACACTGGTGTTTTGCCTTGTAGTATTGAGCGTTGAAGGAGCCAAGCTGCCCGCTCCTTTAACGTTAGGGTCCGCTGGCGACTCCCTTCCAGCTATGCTGGAAGATAGCCCGCCGGAAGTCACGGTTCCTTCCGACGTTTGAACGTATATCCCCGTTCGAATTTTCTGCTCCTTTACTTCCATCGTTGGTTTATTATTCTGGGTTCCTTCCCATAGCCTTTTATACCTGCGGCCAGGTTAGACGCATAGTTGAAGGACGGCGCCAACTCGTCCTGTCATAGAGCGCTCATTGGGTTTCTAAGGCATTTCCGCCCCACCCTCCTTCTCTACCGCTCTCGGTCGGGGACTGCTTATTTGTTATTCGCAGCTAACCTACATTACTGTAGGCCGTCCATGATCCGCCACCTATTACCCCCACAGTAGCTTGAGCTACGCCCTGTGATATATATATATATATATATATATATATATATATATATATATATATATATATATATATATATATATATATATATATATATATATATGTATATATATATATATATATATATATATATATATATATATATATATATATATATATATATACATATATATATATATATATTTATATATATATACACATATATATATATATATGCATATATATATATATATATATATATATATATATATATATATATATATATATATATATATATATACATGTATGCATATATAAATACACACATATACATATATATATATATATATATATATATATATATATATATATATATATATATATATACATATATATACATATTATACATATATATACATATTATATAGATATATATATATATATATATATATATATATATATATATATATATATATATATATATATATATTGATATATATGATATTGATAAATTGTACACTCGTGTAGTTTTTTATGAAAGTGCTGGAAACCCTGCAGCTACGGCAGGCATTGAAAGAGAAAACCTTCAAACCATAGGCTATCCTGAAAAATTTTCGTCTTTTACAGTGAAAACCAGCTCATATATATATATATATATATATATATATATATATATATATATATATATATATATATATATATATATATATATATATATATATATATATATATATATATATATATATAGATATATAGAAAAAAATATAGTTTCTGCGAAACGAGTCCAATCTAATTTTCTTCGAAAATCAGTTAAGACTAAAATCGGACCGTGCATTCTGATTAAGAGATACAGTGGTAATACGGAGAATAGCAGTGTCATATTTTATTTTCCATAAAAAACAAAACATTTTGATATTGCCAAAATAACAAAAATAATTTTATTTAAATACCCAGCAACTTCCGTAGTCGACCATTTTCATACATATCCTTAATTTCACTCGCACCACCAACAAATCGTCCATAAATAAAAACACGAGGAACCTGAGGCCAGGGAAAATATTAACGCAACCATTTATTCTCTTATCTTATTTTGTTCACTAGCAATTACCGATCTTGCTCCTGTTAGTCTTCCTAAAATATCCTGTAATTGATCACCATCTCTTCTCCGGTCTAATTCGACTACAGTGTATGGCTGCCTCAGTTTGTTGAAAATCTAGTATAGAAAACTGTTCTATCACCAGTATCCTAATATTTTACATTTCAAAACTATTCGAATTCAATAAGTCTGTTACACTGCTTACCTCTTTTGCCATAAGACAATAAGGACATCGAGTTTTAGAAAATATCACTACATCATCACTACTAATAGTATCGAAAACAAAACGCATTCTCGGATTCCACATACTGATTGTACCCGGAAAAAATGTATAGAAAATATCCATATGATTATGTACGAGTTGAAGAAAATCTTTTTTATCTAACTCAAAATTTTGAATTAACTAATTAATAGGTTGCGCGGCATAAATAAAGTAATTGAAAAATTAAACATTTATTTATTTTGATTTGGAAATATATTTATACTTAGTTGTATAAAATATTTAAGCCGATTCTGAACGTTAAAAATACAAACCTAAAATGATTTTCATCAAAACAGTCATTAATTTGGCAGAATGACAGGGAAACGTAACTACTGTGTTGATATTTTTGCATGATGGCATTACTACACAATAACGTTAAGCATTTAATAAAAGTGTAAAACAAATTTACCGTTTAAGAGAACACATACATTTTGGAATTGTTTTTGCGGGATGATTAAAATTGAAAATATTTTATTTATATTGAAAATTTTTACGAGTTTCCCGTATAAATTATTCTCTCTGCTTTGATAAGCTTTAGAGACGATATACATACGTTGTCTATGCTGATTTATAGGCAAGAAGGGAACCATGATCACAATCTTACATACATACATTACATTACATACATTTTATTATTTATTTTAAATTATTTTCATTGTAAAAGAGGGGGTCAGTTTGAATTTCGAAGCTGATTTCCAACGATATGAAAATTTAAGAGGGAGTACTAAAGAACCATCTCAATTCTGAATCTTTTTGATTGACTGATTGAAAAATATATCATTTTTAGTTTTTTTTTTTGTACATTCTTGTCCTAACTTAAGTACTATTTACAATCAAATTACTAACTAGGAGCCATATTATTTTGGCCTGCTGGCTCTAATTTTTACTAAGGTTCCAAGAAGATCATTCGTATTAAAATCACGTTGGCCAAAAATTCATATTTCTATATATATAATATATATATATATATATATATATATATATATATATATATATATATATATATATATTTATATATATAAATACATATATATATATATATATATATATATATATATATACATATATGTATTTATATATATATATATATATATATATATATATATATACACACATATATATCATCAAAAAATTCCCGTGGAAAAATTTCAGTTCAGGATTGAACTAAAGTTTTCAGGATACATTGGTGTATATGCGTAATAGTGCCAGGTTTCACAAAAAGTTAATATTCTTTAACCATTTGGCGCCGGCGGCGATTTTAGTGATATTTTGAATATACCTATTTTTCTGTCAACAAATAATTTTCGCAAAAATATAGTTTATGGAATGAATGAACGTGTTCCAAATGTAAATATGATACTTTTTTTGGAATGTTCAACCGTACGTGTGCCTTAGGGGCTTAAATGAAATTGGAGAAATTTGAAAAATTTTGAATCGCGATAACTTTTGACCAGCTTATCCGATCATTATGAAACTTACAGATCATATTTCTGTTGGCATTCAAAGTGGGAACATTCAAACCATCGACTCTCCTAAAAAATTTTAGTCTTTTACAGTGAAAACCAGCTCATATAAAAATCTTATGCTTTGTCTATACAACCAAATGAAACCTTTTGAAACTTCACACCGGACAAAAACGGTAACCCTCTTCCAATTTACCTATATTTTAAGCATAAAAAGCTTCTATTCACGAGAACTCACGACCCAATTATCAGGCACAAATGAAATTCACAGAATGTATTGGTATTGAGTAGGTCCAGGTCTGATAGAAGCGGTTTGGAAATGCGAGCAGCTCTGTCCCAGTAATGCCATCTTGAAAAATTAAAAAGAAAATAAAATTCTTGCGCACCTGAACCGCTAGAAACACTTATGTTCGATGAGCAGTAGAAGATTCGTGCAGATTCTGAGTGCATATTCTACCACACGTGCTCCAACTTGTTTCGATTGCAAAATCACTTTGATCTTAACGATGCATTTTAACTCATAGGGTGAAAAGTATTTCAGAAATTTCAAGATTTAGGAAAGCTAACCACTGCAAAACTTTGAAAGCAGCATAACATAAGATAAACAAAGAAAATGCTTAGTGCGTGCAACATTTTACCATCACTGCAACTAAAAGTTGCCCACACCTGCCTCACATTGAAATCAACTACTCTTGTTTTGAATCGATGACTGCATTGGAAGTTATAGGGTTACAAGGAAATTTAGGGCTACCAGTCGCAAAAGTTTTCTAATTTTCGAAAACTTAATATTTGGTTGTTTATTGTCAAAATTGCTTAATAAAGAAGTTGCAAATAAATACAAAACCAACTATAGCTGGCAACCCTATAATGGTTTTTATTACCGAATTCCTTCTGAATAATGCCTATATTAAGTTTCATATATCATATGAAATTCGTTTTGATTTCATGACTGCACTGGAAGCTGTAGGGCAAAAAGCTTTACTTTCCTGAGCAAACTTTTCAAAACTCAAGACACCAAAATTATCATAGCTGGTAGCACCAACCGATATTTTTACCAAATCTCTACCAAACACGGCTTAAAGTAAGGTTCAGCTACTGAATCAGAATTCATATGTCAAAAAGCAGTGTTTTTTTCTTTATAATTTTTCAAGATGGCACTACTGGCACAGAATTACCCGCATTTCAAAATTGCCTGTATCAGACCTGGTCCTACTCAATACCAATACATTCTATGAATTTTATTTATATCTGATAATTGGATCGTGAGTTCTCGTAAACAGAAGTTTTTGATGGTTAAGATATAAGTAAATTGGAGGAGGGTTACCGTTCTTGTCCAATGTGAAATTTCAAAAGTTTTCCTTTGGTTGTATATACAAAGCATAAGAATTCTATATGAGTTGGTTTTCACTGTTGTCAATAAATAGATTATAAGTTAATTGATATTTTCAATCCAAATAAATTGTATCGATACTAATTAAGTTCAACCCTGTGTATGTCGATGTTTCCATAAATTAATAAATTGATGATTGATAAAATTGATGAGTAAGTTTATTCACATTAACAGAAATAAAATTGAAAATGTGCATATTGCACAGTCGGCAATTTGAGTTGAATACACTTGCTTGTACTTTGGTCTATGCATAAAACAATAATTGTATTTTGAACATGTACTTTTACCAACCAAGCAATAATTACTGATCGAAAATTAGTACTTGAACAATGAACAGCTTTGATTTACTCTCTTTTAATGAATAAAGCTGCAATTATTCAGGTAATCGGATTTTTTATTGATGTTAATATAATTTTTAGGATTATAGTAATTAAGTCAATTAATTTTAGGATTAACTGAACAACTGTAAAAGGCGGACATTTTTCATTAGAGTCAATGGTTTGAATGCCTGCCGTAGCTGCAAGGTTACAAGTTACAGCAATATGCCTTGTAAGTCTCATAATGCTTTGGTAATCTGGTCAAAAGCTATCGCAATTCAAAAGTTTTCAAATTTTCCCAATATCATTTTAGGCGCCTAGCGCACGCATAGGGTTAACAATTTCCAAAAAACTATCATATTCACATTTAGATTACGTTCAAAATTCATTCCATAAACTTTATTTTTGCAAAAGTTGTATGTTGAGAGAAAAATAAGTATATTTAAGATATTACCTAAATGGCCGCCGGCGCCAAAGGTATAAAGATTATTTGCTTTTTGTGAGACCTGCCGCTAATCTGTATATACATCAATGTATTCTGAAATTTCAGTTCAATCGGATGGCGTGTTCTTGGGATATGAATTTTTGGCCGAAATGATTTTGATACTAATGTTCTTCTTCGAACATTAGTAAAAAACTGCTTTTTGCCCTATGAATTCTGATTCAGTCACCAGATTTTCATGAAATCGACACAGTAACTGAACCTTACTCTAAGCCGTGTTTGGTAGAAATTTAGTTGAAAATTTCGGTTGGTGCTGAAATTGAAAATTTGCTCAGGAAAATAATGCTTTTTGCCGTATAACTGCCAGTGCAGCCACGAAATCAAAACGAATTTCATTTGATATATGGAACTTATTATAGGCATTATTCAGAAGGAATTTGGTAAAAAAAAACCATTATCGGGTTGACAGCTATTGTTGGTCTTGTATTTATTTGCAATATCTTTATAAAGCGATTTTAGCGTAAAATTTTTAAATGGTAATGAGCTTGCAGTGACAATCAACAACAAACATATAGTTTTAGAAAATTTGAAAACTTTTGCGCCTGGTAACCCTACATTTTTTTATACCCCTTTAACTTCCAATGCAGTCATCGGATCAAAACGAAATTCGCAGAGTAGGTTGATTTCAAAGTGAGGCAAATGTGATATATTTTTGGCTTTGATGCTGGCAAAGGGTTGCTAGCGTGAGTCGTGTTTTGCTATTTTCATATCAATAAATGCTTACATTTAGAATTCATATCGCGAACATGAGCCAATGGAAAAAAGTTACACAATGTTTAGATTTTCTAAGTTCTAGAAATTTTTTGGCTCCAAACATCTTGCGTTTTTTAACCCTTAACATCTTTCTATCTCTGTTTCTGTCGACGAGATCATCGGATAAAATCGAAATCGATAGAGTTATGTAATTTTGACGTGATCAATTGTGGAAGACTTACTTCCAAATGGGAATGATCCTGCAATGACAATTAACAACAAATATTAACGTTTCAAAAATTTAAAAAGTTTGGACGGTTTTAACCATAAAATTATATTCACTCCTATAACTTACAGCGCAGCCATTCAATCGAAACGAAATTCATAGAGTGGGTTTAATACAACGTGAAGCAGCTATGGTGCTGGCACATGATTGCCAGCACCAGACAATTCCATAAATACTGCACCAACAGATGCTTCCATTTTGTATTCATAATAATTCATTTACAATAATAATTCATAATAATAATTCATTTACAATAAAATAAGCAACCTATATTTAATTTTTCCCAGTTTTGGAAATTTTTCGGATGGCAGCCCCAGACATAGTTTAATCGCTGAAACTTTCGATGATATCCTTGGATGAAAACGAAATTCAAAGGATAGGTTGATTAAGCATGAGCATGTTATGGTAGATTTATTGCTGCTGTGTTAGACAAATGTTGCCAGCACTAAACATTTTCATCATGTGTGTTATAGGAAATGCTGTCAGAAAATGATATTTTTTTTCTTTGAGTAAGAAATGGTTGATATGATACTGCAAAGAAGTGTATAACGTCTTCACACATTTTATATCCCCCAAAGATAATTTGTTCGAAATTTAGTTTTCTAACGGTTCTGATGCGCTAGACTTTTTTTACTAATTTTCGAAGAAAAGTAGTATTAAACTCGTTTCGCCGAAAATTCATATTTATATATATGTATATGTATATATATATATATATATATATATATATATATATATATATATATATATATATATCATCAAAATGATTAAGGGAGATAATCTCTGGAGTGGCCGATTCGATTGAGCTGAAACTATCGGAGAACGTAGATGTATATCATATGTAGGTCCACGACTTGCTAAAATTCAGATATCCTAAATCTTTTGGCGGCGGCGATCGTTTTAGTGAATTTCGAGGTACTCCTATATTTCCAAGCATCGTGAACTTTTGTTCAAAAAAAGTATTGGAATTGAAAATTTATTATGTTTTAAGCTTGTTTATGGTAAAGAATTGGAAATTTTGAGCCGTGTGTGGGTGCAGCGTGCCTAAAAGTAGGCAAGGACTTTTTTTCAAATTTTGATTTGTCATTACTTCCGACAAAAAACATTGCATCATCGTGAAATTTTCAGAGCGATTTGATGTTGAGTAAAGTTTAATAAACATGAATTTCCAAGGTAGTGCAGGTAACTTTGTAGCTGCGGCAGGCTCTTGAAAAAAAAACCTTCAAATCATTGAACCTCCTGAAAAGTTTTTGATTTTTGACAAAGAATTCAAATCATTGATAAATTTTAACGTTTGTGCATCATGTCAATTTGAAATTTTTAAAATTCCGATTTGCACAAGAACGGCAACACATCACTAAATTACCTCTATTTTCAGCACTCGAAAGTTCTGTTCACGAGAACTGATGACCGGATTATCCGATCATAATGCAATTAACAGGACATGTTGCTATTAGTTAGGACCAGATCTAATAGGAATGATTTTGAAATCCGGGATATCCTGTGGCAGTGGTGCCATCTTGAAAAATCACTGAGAAAAAAAACAACTTTTTGGCCTATAACTTCCGATTCAGCCATCACATTTAAACGAAATTCACACAATCTTTGGATCTTACTTAAAATAACATTTGGTGAAAATTTGGCTGAAAAATTAGAATAACGTTGCCAGCTATGGTGATTTTTGTCTCCTAAATCTTGCAAATTTGCTCAGCAAAATAAAGCTTTTTTCCCTATAACTTCCGGTGCAGTCATGATATCAGAATGAAGTTTATGCAGTAAGTAGATTTTAATGTGAGCCAAATGTCATAGGAATTTCGTATAAAAATCATGAAAGGGCTGCCAGCTATGACCATTTTTGTAATTTTTTGGAATTTCTTTACTGCGCGATTATGTCATTAGATTTGCAAATGGGAACGACCCTGCAATGAAAATTAGCAACAAATATTAATGCTTTAAAGATTTGAAAAGTTTTGAGGGTGGTAACCCTTAAAATTTTTTCACCCGTATAACTTCTAGCGCAGTGATTCAATCGAAACGAAATTTATTGATTGGGTTTAGTTTAACGTGAAGCAGATTTGGTGTATATTTTGCTTTGCTGCTGACATAGGGTAACGAGCTTTAGCCATTTTCGTAACTATTGCATCAAGAGATGCTTCAAATTACATACACTTATGCAAAACATTTGCAATAAAACTAAGAAACCAATTTTTAAATTTTCCGAGTTTTGAACATTTCTTGGATGGCAGCTTTAAACAACGTTAACCGCTAAACCTTTCGACGAAATCCTCCGATGAGAACGAAATTCAAAGGATAAGTTAATTTAAGTATGAGCTTGTGAAGGTTAACTTATTGTTGCTTCGTTGGGAAAATGTTGCCAGCACTGAACATTTTCATCATTTGTGTTATAGTTGAGTTCTGTTGCTTTGAACGAGGAATGGTTGATATGATTCTACAAAAAAGTGTATTACGTCTTTCCACATTGTCACTCAAAGACAATTTCTTCGAAAATTAGTTTTCTAGCGGTTCAGGTGCGCTAGAGTTTTTCTATTTTGCTTTTGTTTCTCTTTTGAATTTCCTTTTAATCTTACACACTAATTATCATACACAGCCTTGTATAGTGACTGGGATTTTCTTGGCAATAGCCACTTAAAATTTACCTTATACCTAATTACAAACCACTTAGCTTAATTAGACCTAAATCTTATCCTTGGTCTTACATATAGCCTCTTCTGTTCGCTGGGAGACTTCAATTAATTAAAAAGCGCTTCTAAGCCCATCTGTTGACAAACTATCTTCGCGGGCACACATATGGCTCATTAGAGTCACTTTTACGTCCAAGTGACCGAATCAGTCCGTGCTCATATCCGTTTTTCTATGCGTAAAATATTGTCGTTAATTCTGTAGCCCGGTCCCTAACTGGCTTCAGTCCTAGCTCCTGATACAGAGGAAGGTTCTTCGGACACCTTTTTGCTACCGGGTTGTAGAGCCTACCAGTATAGTAGCGGAAGATTCTCCTTCGGAATACCGCCGCTTCTGCCACAGCAGTTTTGGAACAGGTGATCAAGGATGAGGCTGCATAAGTCAGGATAGGTCAGATGAGAGTCTGTTACCAAATGGACTTAGCTTTGGTGGTCATGTACATCCTTTTGGCAAAATAAAAACAAATTCGAAAACACAAAAACCTTTACATTTGGTTTTCGCTCTTTTTCGAATTTACATAAGAAAGCTGATTTATATAACAGCAACTCTACGATTGATGTAAAAAAAAATTGATAAAACCAAAATTCAATATGAACAGCGACTCGACCGCCGATACCAAAAATTTGACGAAATCAAAATTCGATACAAATAATATTCGAAGAATGATAATGAAAAATAATAAAATTACAGTTAGATGCAGCGATAATCCATTAAAATTAGTTTTGCCATTGGAGAAGCTGACATCACAAAGAACTGAAGCGAAGATATCAAATGTGCGCCGAAACAAGAGCCATAAAATTTCTAACACATCTGATATAGCGAAGTTCAAAAATTTAAACAATAAAATGCAACAAAGCATTCAAATACAAAGAGCTTGAGTAGCCTAGTGGGTAGAGCACTGGCTTCTTGCGTGTGGGGTCCCTGGTTCGAATCCAGGTCCGGACGAGGGTCCACGCACCAAGCTTTGAGTTCGCCTAGCTCTGATTAGGTACCTGATTTAAATCAGGGGTAAAGTGAGTCGTGGAACTAATCACTCCACACTCGTATCCACAATGATTAAAAAAAATTGTAATGAAGCTCTTTACCAGCTTCAACCCCTAGACCCGTACAAGGGTTATCGTGGGATTGCTTTACTTTTTTTTTTATTCAAATACAAAATGAACCGATGAAAATAATCCTCTACAAAACCCCAAAGAGAATAATTGAAAGCATAATTCAATTTTATTACATTAATGAGCTACAAATCAAGCTGAAAAACAGCATTAGTTTAATGCAAAATATAAAAAAAAATCAAAGAAAAGATTAAAACAAAATCGAAAAAGGAAATAAACTTTTGTGCTTTAAAGTAAAACGTTTATTCTTTTACATAACATATCGAATATACTTTTCGAAAACAAAGACTACAACAACAATTGAATCGTTGAATTTTATAGAACTATTAGTTAAAAACACAAAAAAACAGCAAAAAGAATACCACAAACCATACAAAATATGAAGAAAAATGGTGTTCACTCATTTATACTAGGAAGCACAAAGTGCAAAAAAAAATATCACAATAATTTATTAAAATTAAATGCACCACAAATATTAAAATATACAAAAACAAACCTTTTACATTGTAATTTTATTGTTATTTGATACAAAATTGATGAAAACCTTCATACATACATATACAAATTTACGTTATTAGAAAAACAGTGAATATATATTGAAATTATTATTTTTTTTGACAAAAAGAATACTAAATTACAAAACAATACATAAAAAAAAGCTTTTAGAAGAAAACCACACTTATCTCATAAGTTAAATCTACACGAAACACTTATGAATTAAATATTCGAAACTTAGCTATTTAGGTACATAAAAAAAAACTTCGCCGACTTTCCAATGCTGGAGTGAGCTTTCGCCAAATCGAAGAGTAGAGCTGGCCTATTCCTAATGATAGATTTTCGAAATTCGAAAATGGTGCTGACATTTTGTGCTTTGAAAACTCAAAACTGTAGCATTCATTGCTAGTTTGGGGGCATTTTATGAAAAACTACTTCTATAGCATCCATGATTAATGTACGGCAGTGTGAGATGCAAATTAGGACCTCCGTTATCTTTGATGTACCATTTGCACGTACAGATACTTACTTTCATTCTCCTGTTTTTTCCCATAATGACCTCCAACTTGGTCCTCTTCCTCACTCTATAGCCACCTTTAAAAGTAGTATTCGTAATTCAATATTTGCTGCTGATTAATTTATCTATCTTTTTCATCATTCGTGCCTTTGAATTGCAGATTTTTAATTTTCTCAATTTTTAGTTTCTGCTTGTATGATAATAAATATGTATGTTTGTTATTTTCTGTTTCTATTTGTTAGCTATCCTATTTGTAATTGGGCTTCTTGCCTGTAAATGGATAGTTGAATAAATAAATAAATATTGATATTTCTAAGTTATAAATTTATGCTGTTTTTTATGAGCCATTTGGTAACCCTGTAGCTGCGGCAGATACTGAAAGTGAAAGCCTCCAAATCATCGACTCTACTGAAAAATTGTCGGTTTTTACAAAAAAAAAAGCAGCTCATATATAAATCTTATGCTTTCTCTGCATAGCCAAAGTATAACTTTTGAAATTCTATATCGGGCAAGAACGGTAACTTTTCCCCAATTTACCTACATTTTGAGCATCAGAAACTTCTGCCCTGGTAATCAGATACAACTATAATTTACAGAATGCATTGGTTTTGGGTAGAAGTAGGTCTGATAGAAGCAATTTTTAAATGTGGGTAGCTCTGCGCTAGTGGTGAAAAATCACTAAGAAAAAAAACTGCTTTTTGCCCTATTAATTCTCATTCAGTCACCAGATTTAAATAAAATCCAGACAAGACCTGGACCTTACTGTAAGCCACGTTTGGTAGAAATCTGGTTGAAAAACTAGGCTGGAGCTGCTAGCTATGGTAAATATAGTATCTTAAATTTTGAAAATTCCCTCAGGAAAATAAAGCTTTTCGCCCTGTAACTTCCAGTGCAGTCATGAAATCGAAATAAAATTATATGGTAAATGGAACTTATTGTAGGTTATATTGAGTAGAAATTAGGCTGAAAAACCATGATAGGGCTGCCAATTCTGATTGTTATTGTATTTTTTTGCCATATCTTTAGTAAGCGATTTTATCATAAAATTTTCAAATGGTAATGATCTTGTAGTGACAATAAACTACAAATATTAGGATTTGGAAAGTTTGAAAAATGTTGCGAGTGATAACCCTAAATTTCTTTTTAACCTTATAGCTTTCAATGCTGTTATCGAATCGGAACGAAATTCGCAGGGTAGGTTGATTTCAACGCGAAGCAAATGTGATATATTTTCGGCTTTGATGATAGCAAAGGGTTGCTAGCACGATGCGGTTTTGCCATTTTTGTATTAATAAATGCTTACATTAGGTATTCATATTGTATACATTTACAATGAAAATAAGTAACCAATGTTTAAATTTTTCAAGTTGTTGAAATTTTTCGGATGTCAACCCCAAACATCTTTCTATCCCTGTAACTTTCGATGAAGTCATCGGATGAGAAAGATATTCATAGGGAGGGTTGATTGATTTTGGCGAGAAGCAGTTGTGCTAGACTTTTAGTTCCAGTGTTGGTAAAGTGTAACAAGCACTGAGTATTTTCGTCAATTGTGTTACAGAAGATGCTGTTTTCAAAGTTCTGTAGAATAAACAACCGAAAATAAATATAAGTAACAACAGTTTGACTTTCCTAAATTTTGAAGTCCAGAAAAGTTGCATCACTGGAAACCTTTCCACCCTATTTTTTAAATGCATTGGTGAGATCAAAGCAGAACATTGCCCTCGAAACACGTTGTAGCACGTGTGGTAAAATATGCGCTCAAAATTTGCACGGTTTCTCTTCTTTTCATCAAACATTTTGTTTCTAGCGGCTGTGTTGCGCTAGAGTTTTTTTTAAACTATAATTGTTAAATCTAAATTGTTTTATTTTACATTCTACTAAACTCGCATAAACACTTTAATTATCGTGCTAATAACAATGTGACGCGCTTTACAATTGACTTGGTTTTAAATCAACCAGCCAGGAGACACTTGATTCGCTTTTCTCAACAGATTCGCTTCGCAAAACTTGCTTACATTTCCAGGTCGATTGTAATTGCATACTTCTACATATAGTCCAGGGAATTTTAACATGGTTCTTCGGAAAAATTAGAGCAAAGCTGGATTTTGGTGTGAACTTTGGTACTTGCATGCTGAACAAATTGTCAAAAGTCAACATCAATCCGAGAGCTGTGTTTCTTTTTATACGGGGTCAAAGGTCAGCAAAAGCTACCTTTTCTAAATGGTAATGTCTTCAAAAATATAATGTATGACAAATTTGTAAAAAAAAATTCCAACAAAAAACATTTCATCAATTTTTCTTTTAACCATAACCGTTTTTGAGATATATTGATCTAAACATTTGTAACTAGCAGTATCGACTTCCTCAACGGCATGTTTATATTATCCGACTTTGATTGCGACTTGGAATATTTGTGAGTTTGTGTTTCTATGTTTAAGAGGCACTACCACATTCCACATTCCAGGATAGGTGGAAAAGTGTGCTCCAAAAAGTTATATAATCTTTTTGGTGAGAAATTTTCTAAGCAATATACATTGTTTTTCTGAAGACGTGATCGTTACTGGGATATTTAGGAAAGGTCACTTTTGGTGACCTTTGACCCCGTATAAAAAGTAACCCAGCACTCGGATCTATGGGGACTTTTGATATTTTGCTCAGCACGCCAGTATCAAGGTTCACACCAAAATTTAGCTTTCCCCTAATTTTCCGGAAGTTTCGCCTTTTTTGTCGAATTTCACTGGACTAGTTGGCAATTCTTACTACATCTCGCAATATGGTGAATCTGTTTGTGGCTTGGTCTCTAAAAGCTCATTACAAAGCTATTTACTAAAAATAAAACAAAGTCGACAATTTGCCTCCAATTGAGTCTTCGTACACTTACGAAACAGTTTATGAAAAGTCTTAAAAACCATAGATACATTTTTTGTTAATATTTAGTTTGGTAGCCTTTGATTTTAATCACGGCTTTAAGGTAGTGTGGCATCGATTCTACAAGTTTTTTGCATAGCTTGGTTCTATTCTTGCCCATTCTCGCTGAAGAGCCTGTTTCAACTTAGGATTCGAGCTAATATGATGAGTCCTGATCCTTTTTTCCAGCATAATCCACATGTGCTCAATGGGATTGAGGTCAGGACTTTGCGGTGGTGTTTTAAGCAAATGTGGAGTTTTGTACGCCAAGAACATCCTAGTACTATGAGTCTGCTTAGGATCATTATTTTGTTGAAAGTAAACATCCTTTGCTACACCCAATTTTTCAGCACTTGATTCCAAATTTCTCTTGGAAATTTCAATATATGCCCGATGATCCATGATTTCTTCAATAATTTCTAAGTTTCCTACGCCACTGGCAGCCATTCAGCCCCATACCATTACGTCGCACAGTGGTCTATTTCGCGAAAAAGGTGAACTTTATTCAAATTATGGACTTTTAAGTATGAAGTTGAAACTTGGGGGTAATATTGTCCTATATGGCCCCCATCATTTAAGGTGGTAATTGGGTTTCATAAGTTTAAGGATAAGAGCACAAGTGCTGAAAACAGCCAAAAATTGCATATGTCTTTTAACCTCTTTTTAAAATTAAGAATATGAAGATAAAAATACCTTTGAGTAATACAGCGTTATTAAGCTATGAAAGATATTGATGATTTAGCCTCCCCCCTCCCCCTTTCATCGTTTTCATACTGCAGATAGTATAGGAATTCGCTGTTTAAAACTTTTAGTCCCTTTTAAGTTTAGAACGTCACAAAACGTTGTTACGAAATAGGTCTAGTTGTATTCATTAAAGTCCAAAGTAACTATCAAAACTTAATTTACCTGCGGCCAGCTGCGGCTAGGAATTTTATTTCTCGCGGACTTTGAATATAAAAAAAAATAAAACACGACTTTCGATTTTAATATAAAAACGCACTTTATTTCTTTATTAGCTTTTACAATTAAAATTCGCGCACTTGAATCGACAAGCACCCCAAAAGCAGCCTCACTTTGGGTTCCCGGGATTATGGCTTGGCCCGTGCTTGATAACCGCGAGTAAATCAATCCAACCGATCGAATGTAATCCGCCCATATTTATGCGAAATAAAATGATGGTCTGTTGCAATAATTAGTTCATGCAAATTGTTGCAATAGTAAAATCAATAGGTGCACATATGACACCTGTACATTTGCGATAGAGAAAAAATGCGCGTGGCGGAAATGCTTGAAGTGCAATATGATGCTTGAACAAAGTAAATGTATGTAACAGAAAAAAACGCGCATGGCGGAAACGCTTACGAATGCAATATGAGGTTTAGTTTAATTGGGTTTAGTGAAGTTCAAATAATGGAGGGTCAGTGGACCGTACTGTAACTAGGGTTGCCAACTCAGTGGATCGGAAATCCCGGAGGAAAATAAAAAAATAAGTGAAAAACAATTTTATTTATTTAAAATGATATTTCTCTACACAACGAGTTGCTTGTAATGTCTTTTGATTTGCAAGGATAAAGCATTAGAATTCTTTACATGTGTAATTAAAATTTGTGCATACCTGAATTTCTGATTTTACATGTGTTTTATTAAACCGATTACGATTTTTTCACCACAGTAGATATATAATAACAGTTCTGACGCACTTAAGAGGAGCAAAAGAGGAGTAAATAAGAGGAGCAAAGCGGAGCAATAAGGACATGGTGCCTGCCATTATCGGCACGCACATCCCACGCTGACATAAGCGATGATCTCGAACTGATAAACAGCAGTTGAGCTGATAAATAAGGTAGTTGAACTGATAAACAACCCTGTTAAGCTAAAAGCCCAGTTGAGCTGTTTATTAGTTCAAAGATCATCGCTTACATCGGCCGATAATCGAAGGTACCATGTCCTTATTGCTCCTATTATTTGCACCCCTTTTGCTCCTCTTAAGTGCGCCAGAACTGGTATTATATATCTACTCACCACAGTTCGTTTACTACGCTGAAAATACGATCAGCGGCAACATTTTCGATAGGGATCGATAGAGCGAATGTAGCAAATTTTTTTATTTCTTTGCTCGATTCTTCTTTACATTTTTCCAAAAAATTAACCCAACGCAAGTCTTCCCTCTTTGTTTTACTTGCGACAAGGTTATGCACTTCTCGCAGCATATAGTAATCGTCGTACAATTTATCCTCATTTATTGGCTCATATAGAGAACCACTCAGATCTTTTATTTAATCAATTGTACAAATCTAGTGCAATTTACGATTTTTAGTCATTAATATTGGATTATTTACAAGCATATAAAAGCTAGCATAAAATGTAAATAAAAGTATGGAAATTCCGTGAAAGGAATTTTTGTTTAATTTCCGGGAGAAATTGACTGCATTCCGGGAGCCGGGAGATTTTTTAAGTGAACTGTATTTTTCCGGGAGAATCCCGGAATTCCGGGAGAGCTGGCAACCCTAACTGTAACACCTCCACCGTTTGATTAAGGCTCCGACGAAATAATGAGCTTATGGCGTTGTCGATTCATGTGTACATACAATGTTATTAACAATGTTATTATATTATGTTATCAATATTGCTACTATGTTATTAATATTGCTACTAACTGTTTTAACTAAAATTATATACTGAATACTGATTTGTTTCAGATACAATTCTTCAATTTTTATGTCAGTCATATTATTATTTTCTTTAATAGCTTTGATAAATTTTGGTAAAATTATTTTATCATGTATTTTAAGATAATAGTTAGAAAATGTTTTGTTCATAACTTTCATTTCACAATCTTTGAATTTTACGAGGAAGGTTCCTTTAATTTTCATATTTTCTGTATTACAATTATGTTCTATTTTTCCATAAAAATGTTTGAAAACTACGACTCCGGGTATAATTTGTTTGATTTCTTGTTGTTCTGATACTTTTGTTTGACATGAGCTTTTTCCGGGTTGTATAATGCTTTTTAAACATTTGTCATTTATTTCTTCTAAGTTATCTCTAAAGGCCGGTACTGAGTTAACCGTGAAGCTAAATTTTGACATGTCTCCATTATCTGGTCATTCTTTCGAGCGAAAATTTTGGCAATGGAGAAAAGCAGAGACAATGCTCATTTCTGACGGATAAAATGTCAAGAATTTCACTTTTCGATCGATTTTCTTATTGGAAAGACATTTGCACTGCTCCATTTTCAAATTGAAACACCAAATGTCACTTTTTAGCTCCAAAGAATGAACTGCACAAACTAAATTGGCGTGAAATGATTGGAGACATGTTTCAGTGCCATCTACGTTTTCAACGCGAAAGTAACTTCAGAGCAATTTTCATGCTAAGAACAGAGTACTACTCTTGCTTATTTTCAAGCTAAATTTTCGCCGAAACCAATTTCACGTGAAATTTACTACTACAGTACTATGGTTAACTTTACTACAGTACTATGCTTAAGGTTGTCTTTAATATTTACGTTGTATACTTTATGGCTAGGACTTACTAAGAAGATGTCAAAGTTTAATAACAACGACCTATTTTGGATGGTTGGGATTGGCTCAAGAATGATTGTCGAAGCTGTCTTGAGAATATTTTGGTATTGCCAAAGTTATTACAATAATTTTGTCATGCAATGAAGCAGAAATTTTTATGTTTAAATATGCCTCGAATTCATCTATAAGGTCGAGTTCTGTCTTAGTTAGAATGTCCTTAGTAACTAAACCAATTTTACGAGAAAGTATGGTATGTTCAATGTCCGTTATGTGGTTTCTCAGTAAGGAAATGTCGTTATCGATTTGGTATATTTGTTGAATGAAGTTAACTTCGTCTCCAAGTGTTGCTATGCTATTTTGGCTTATATCTTTGAATTTATTTAGATGATTCGCTATTATAAATTGTTGCGTATTTATGTGATTGGTTATATTTTTAATTTGGGAGGATAAAATATTATTCGTGAATGTGTTTTTATTTATGCTGTTAACTAAATTTCCTTCTTTTTATTGTTTTGATTACACTTTCAATGTTTGTCCTATCGTCATTGTCCATAGTTCCGGTGACGTATTTCAGTCCTTTACCTAAGATATTTATAAGTCCACGTTTTTGTCGGGTATGAGGAGTTAAGTTATTTATCTTGGTTTCTATTAATGCAAGGTTTCTGTTAACAGTTTCTAATATTATTTTGGATTCCGCTGTAGATGTTGAAAGAGTGTTGATGTTTTTTCGAATAATTTTGAGTGTTTGTTCATATTCTGATGTGTTGACAATGTGATGCACCTTGTAGTAATAGTCGACCAGCTTTACTTCGTCCATTTTAATGGGTATGTAGCCACTATTGTTGTTCAAGTCTTCAATGTAAATTGTTTGGTCCAAAATGCGAATATAAGTATGGGTAACATTTCTGTAAAGGCGATTAGGTGTTATTAGCAGAGGAATGAGAAGTTGAAGGGATATTTTATTTTTATTTTTGGTCTTTGATGTTATACTGGGATTATTTATATCTTGATACTTCTTTTTCTTTTTAATATGAGTACGAAAATATTTGTTTTGGTTTTCTATATCTACTATGTGGTCATCATCTATTTTATGTGAGTTAATTTTCCTATACTTAGAGTGATTTTTTTCTCCTCTGGTTTCTTTAATAAAATTTTGCCCTGTTTCAGTTTCGTGGTTTGTTCGATTTTCGTTGAGTTTGTTTATGGTTTTTTGTTTCTTTTGCAACACCAAATCATATATATTTCTATATTCGCCTTGTGGAATCTTTCCATTAATGAAGTCGATAGGTCTTTTGTTTGTTGTAGAATGTATTGTATTATTGTAAAATGTAATTATTTTTAGGATTTTTTCTGCTACTGTGCCTTGGTTATTTACAACGTCATGTTTCAAAAGTCGGATATGTTCATTTATAGTATTATGCAGGCGCTCTACGTCTGCATTGGATGTGTGATTACTATTCTATGTGTAGTGAATTTGTACGTTTTCTTTTGAGATGAAATCTCTTAAAGGAATTGGACTTGCCTTAAATCCTAATTCGTTATCTACTATGATTTTCTTTACACTGCCAAATTGGGTGAAATAATATGCTAATAATATGCTTTTGAACTCGGTCCATGTTCTATCTAGGATTTTAAATGCAAATGCGCGTTTCGAAAACTTATCGATTATTGTTAGAAATAGAAGTTTTTCTAAAGTATAGAACACATCTCCATGGATTATTTCTCCAGGCTTTTGTGGAGTTTCTGTAGTTTTATATAAAGGTTTAGGTGGATTTCGAACGTATTTTTCGGAGTTGGAAACATCGCAATTATTTATAAATTTCGTGACTCTATCCATCAGTTTAGGACTATAGTACTTCAGTTTGAGTTCTTTTGAGACTTCTTCTATTCTTCTATGATTATTGCGTAAATGTTCCTATTCAATTATTTGAGCTAATTTTTCTTCATCTGTTATGTCTTCTAGTAAAACACTACATTTTACAATTTTAAATTTGCTATTACTCGAGAAATTAGTTTTGAATGTTGAGCAAAGAGTTTGAAAGTAGTCTTCATTTTCGATAAGAACTGCATTGAGGCTATTTGGGTTGAAATGGTTTTTCAATATTGTTATAAAATCCTGCTCATCTAGTTGCTTGGCACTAAGTGTTGTCCTTTTTTAATCAAATATTTTATCTTTTTTTATTCTAAGTGATCCTGAATTAGATTTATTTATAATAATTTGGTTTTTAAATATATTAATGCATGACTTACTAATAGGGATGTAAGAACTGCTTTGCGCTAGATTTACTTCCGGTTTAGGCATTCTGAGCAAAGAACAAAGTTGCTAGCGTCTGTTGACGACGAAAGTTTTATTAAAATCAGGGTATACTAAAATTGGTTAGTTAGCTAAAAGGTTTTTCAAGGTTTCAAAAGCATGAATATACTCAGGGTCTGAAATGTTTAATTTTGCATCCTTTTTAAGATATTTGGTCATTGGTTTGGCTATCCGGGAATAATCCTTGATAAATTTTCTATAGTAGCCAGTGAGGCCAAGGAACTGTTTTATTTCTTTTGCGTTCTTAGGAACAGGCAATTTTTGCACGCATTCGATTTTCCGTGGATCAGGTTTAATGCCGTCGTTTGTAACTATATGTCCAAGAAATCCTGTTTCTCTCTTGAGAAATTCAGATTTGTCCAACTGAACTTTTAAATTGGTCTCTCTAAATCTCTTGAATATTTTTGTAATGGAATCTAAATGCTCTTGTAAGGACGTAGAAAATATTATAACGTCGTCCAGATATACTAAGTAAAAGTAAGTTAAAAGGCACACTGGTTCATTCAATACAAACTTTATTTCAAAATCAAATTTTACACTTCAACGTGACCGAACTGGCTCGCAGTACGTTCTGCATTCGACTACCAACTTCTTCTCGCATCTCTGCCCACGCGATCTGTTTCTTTTCCTCTCATTGATGGTCTTCGGCATTCCCTGTGAAAGAGAAAAGGATTCATTACTTAGCAATAAAATCATAAAACCTCGTTCAAAGGGACCGCTCGCCCATCGAAAGGATATTTACTCAGTTGCTTCGTCGCGTGAGAAACATCTGTCGACCGTCGTAAACTGTCCCTTCTTAAGAAGAAGTCCTATGTTTATTTTGCCTACAGCTCGGCCACGCTGCACTTTGCCGCGTCCCCGAGGCTTACGATTATATATATATATATTTTTTTTCAATGACATTTTTCATACCGTGCTCGATGATATTAAGTTTACATCATAGCTCTCATCACTATCTGCTAGCACCTCATAAGGCTTCAATCTGTCCGCGGCGGCGACTCCACTGTGCCTTTTTCGAGATCTTTTCGACCCTGGTATGTCTTCGATTACATACCGATCGTGGTCTAGTACTTTTGTGACCACGTAAGGCCCACTGGACAGCGGCAATAATTTTCTACTTGCACCATCATTAGACCCCTTTGGTCTTCTGGATACTACGTGTTGGCCAACTTCGTAAGTTGGCCCCTTGAATTTCCTCTTATCATAATAATTCTTTTGCAACGTTTGCTGTCGTTCGATAACCGAAGAAGCTTCGGCTCGTATTTCATCTAAATTTCTGTGAACGTTTTCACATACTTCATTTGCTATAAATGAATCGTTAGCGCTACGTCGGACAAACCCCAGAAGCATTTCGTACGGACTTTTTCCGGTAGATTTATTTGGCGTAACGTTCAAACCCCATCGTATAGAGCTTATTGTTCGGTCCCACTTTGTTTCATCCTCGTTGGATGCCGATAAGGAACTTAAAATTGTTCTATTATAGTGTTCGGCTTGGCCATTCGCCCTAGGGGTGGCAGTTGCATTTAACACACGTTTTATACCTAACGTTTTGCAATAGTCAGTAAACTTTTTACTCGTAAAGCAACTTCCCCTGTCACATATAATACGATTTGGAGCCCCAAAGGTATCAATAACCTCATTAAACGTTTTAATGACTGGTCCTACCTTAGTATTAGGTACCGCTTTCATAAAGATGAATTTCGTAAATCCATCGATCACCGTCAAAATATAAGCATTTCCTTGTGAACTTTTCACAAATGGCCCAAGATGATCCGTATGCACCGTGTGCATTGGAACATTAACTTTTTCGATTGAATGTAGATATCCAGGAGACTTTCCCGCTGGAACTTTGTTGTATATACAAGCCAAGCATCGTGAAATGTAGTTTTTAACATATTTACGCATAGAAGGGAACCAATATTTTTTTGATATGTAATCGAGAGTTTTGTCTAATGAAAAGTGCCCTACATTATCATGGTGACACATAACAATCTCCTTTCTCGTTGTTTTTGGTACAACCCATCGTTTCCCGAATTCGGTGTTCCTATACAATCTGTTATCTTTCAAACTATATTCCTTATGAGCTTTCCTTTC
Source organism: Nemotelus pantherinus (assembly GCA_963978885.1). NCBI lineage: Eukaryota > Metazoa > Arthropoda > Insecta > Diptera > Stratiomyidae > Nemotelus > Nemotelus pantherinus. The sequence goes on along the minus strand of OZ022263.1, from coordinate 100,741,168 downwards.
ATCTCCGTTTGCTGGCTTTCGAGACAACATTTCTATTAGTTCTTTGCACTTTTTATCTTGCATTTGTGCAGTCAATACCCAATCATCGTTTGTAATGTCTGTGATTAGCACCCGCACTGCATCTATCTCAACTGAATTTCGACTCAATGCATCCACATGAGTCATTTTATGTCCAGCTCTATATTCTACCACAAAGGTATATTCTTGGACTGAAAGCCACCAGCGTCCGATTCTAGGTATCATATCTTTCTTCAAAAATGCTGATCGTAAGGCGTTGCAATCAGTTAGTATTCGAAATTCAATTCCAAGTAGGTAAACGCGAAAATGCTTCAATGAACAGACTACCGCTAAAGTTTCTAGTTCGTAAGAGTGATATTTTTGTTCTTCCTTGGAGGTTGTTCTACTGAAATAAGCCACTGGTTTCATTTCACCTGTTGGTTGCTTTTGTACTATAATTCCACCTAAACCAAATTTTGAAGCATCTGTGTGAAGTTCCGTTGCTAACGTTGGATCATAAAGTGCTAATAACGGCCTCTCTATCAGTTTGCTCTTCAACAACGCAAACGCGTTTTCTTCTGATTTTTCCCACTTAAAAGGTTCATCCTTTCGAAGTAACTTTGTGAGAGGTAGCGCTAAAATTGCGAAATTGGGTATAAATTTCCTAAAATAACTCGCCAACCCTAAGAACTGCCGTACGTTGTGAACCCTGTCTGGTTTGGGAAATTTGTTTACTGCCTCTATTTTACGTTTTCCAGGTTGAATACCTTCCGAACTTATCTCATAGCCTAAATAATCTATTTTTCGTTTGAAGAAAAAACATTTTTCCAATTTTAATGTAAGATTAGAACCTTTCAATCGTCTAAGAACTTGTTCCAGGTTTTTGAAACCCTTTTCAAGATCATTAGTCGGGATCAATATGTCATCCATGTAAGCCAGTGCTGTATCAAATCGCAGTGGACCTAGTGTAGCATTGATTGTTTTTTGGAATACTGCCGGTGCATTTGCTAGGCCAAATGGCATGCGTAAATATTCATAGTGCCCATCGGGTGTTATGAATGCAGTTTTTTCAATAGAATCTTCATCCACTGGGATTTGATAATACCCATTAGCGAGGTCCAAACTTGTGAAATATTAACAACCTTTCAGGCGTTCGATTTGGTCATCTATTCGTGGGATTGGAAAACTTTCTTTAATGGTGTTAGAATTCAACTTTCTATAATCGACACACATTCTATAATCCCCTGTTTTTTTTTTTACAAGAAGAATTGGACTACTGTATGGCGAGTCTGATTCCCTAATGATGTCGTTTTCCAACAGTTCGTTGACAATATTTCTAACAATTTCCCTCTCAGAATAAGATAGTCTATGCTTTGTAAACTATTGGCTCATCGTTTTTAAGTTTTATTTTCATTTTAGTCATTGCAGTATTACCCAATTCTTTAATATTTTGGGCAAAGCACGTCCTATATTTGTTTATTAGAGCTAGCAATCGCTCTTTTACGTGTGATTCTATTTCATTTCCTACTTGATTTCGAATATCGTTGAGCGTAAAAGGTTCCATATTTAATATGTCAGTTTTCAATGCAGTTTGCTCAGAATTTGCGTCAACAAACTCGTCTCTACAAACTACACCTCTTGCCAGTATTTGATTTTTTTTAAACATAATTGGATTTTTTGAACTATTAACCACATTTATAATTGCTTTCTTACCTTTCGTCAAACATCTGCTTATCCAGTGCTCGCCGTTTGGTACTGGACGATGTTGTTTCTCGATGTACACATCTTCGTCTACTTGACCTTCTGCTTCTACGAAACACGCTGCGTTGGGAGGGATGACAATATCCTCTTTTGCCCACAAAGCAACTTTTGCTGGGGGCAATAAATCCACTTGAGGTAAACTTATATGCTCTTTTTCGAAAACACGAACGTTACACCCTTGAACCACCATACTTATTCTATCATTATTAATAAAAGTTTGCCCAATCAAAATTGGCACACTTTGGTTTTCATCGGACACTACCAAAGCTTCTATATCGCACTCCGCAAGATCCACTTTCAAAGTAATGTGGACGCCACTGGCAGCCATTCAGCCCCATACCATTACGTCGCACAGTGGTCTATTTCGCGAAAAAGGTGAACTTTATTCAAATTATGGACTTTTAAGTATGAAGTTGAAACTTGGGGGTAATATTGTCCTATATGGCCCCCATCATTTAAGGTGGTAATTGGGTTTCATAAGTTTAAGGATAAGAGCACAAGTGCTGAAAACAGCCAAAAATTGCATATGTCTTTTAACCTCTTTTTAAAATTAAGAATATGAAGATAAAAATACCTTTGAGTAATACAGCGTTATTAAGCTATGAAAGATATTGATGATTTAGCCTCCCCCCTCCCCCTTTCATCGTTTTCATACTGCAGATAGTATAGGAATTCGCTGTTTAAAACTTTTAGTCCCTTTTAAGTTTAGAACGTCACAAAACGTTGTTACGAAATAGGTCTAGTTGTATTCATTAAAGTCCAAAGTAACTATCAAAACTTAATTTACCTGCGGCCAGCTGCGGCTAGGAATTTTATTTCTCGCGGACTTTGAATATAAAAAAAAATAAAACACGACTTTCGATTTTAATATAAAAACGCACTTTATTTCTTTATTAGCTTTTACAATTAAAATTCGCGCACTTGAATCGACAAGCACCCCAAAAGCAGCCTCACTTTGGGTTCCCGGGATTATGGCTTGGCCCGTGCTTGATAACCGCGAGTAAATCAATCCAACCGATCGAATGTAATCCGCCCATATTTATGCGAAATAAAATGATGGTCTGTTGCAATAATTAGTTCATGCAAATTGTTGCAATAGTAAAATCAATAGGTGCACATATGACACCTGTACATTTGCGATAGAGAAAAAATGCGCGTGGCGGAAATGCTTGAAGTGCAATATGATGCTTGAACAAAGTAAATGTATGTAACAGAAAAAAACGCGCATGGCGGAAACGCTTACGAATGCAATATGAGGTTTAGTTTAATTGGGTTTAGTGAAGTTCAAATAATGGAGGGTCAGTGGACCGTACTGTAACTAGGGTTGCCAACTCAGTGGATCGGAAATCCCGGAGGAAAATAAAAAAATAAGTGAAAAACAATTTTATTTATTTAAAATGATATTTCTCTACACAACGAGTTGCTTGTAATGTCTTTTGATTTGCAAGGATAAAGCATTAGAATTCTTTACATGTGTAATTAAAATTTGTGCATACCTGAATTTCTGATTTTACATGTGTTTTATTAAACCGATTACGATTTTTTCACCACAGTAGATATATAATAACAGTTCTGACGCACTTAAGAGGAGCAAAAGAGGAGTAAATAAGAGGAGCAAAGCGGAGCAATAAGGACATGGTGCCTGCCATTATCGGCACGCACATCCCACGCTGACATAAGCGATGATCTCGAACTGATAAACAGCAGTTGAGCTGATAAATAAGGTAGTTGAACTGATAAACAACCCTGTTAAGCTAAAAGCCCAGTTGAGCTGTTTATTAGTTCAAAGATCATCGCTTACATCGGCCGATAATCGAAGGTACCATGTCCTTATTGCTCCTATTATTTGCACCCCTTTTGCTCCTCTTAAGTGCGCCAGAACTGGTATTATATATCTACTCACCACAGTTCGTTTACTACGCTGAAAATACGATCAGCGGCAACATTTTCGATAGGGATCGATAGAGCGAATGTAGCAAATTTTTTTATTTCTTTGCTCGATTCTTCTTTACATTTTTCCAAAAAATTAACCCAACGCAAGTCTTCCCTCTTTGTTTTACTTGCGACAAGGTTATGCACTTCTCGCAGCATATAGTAATCGTCGTACAATTTATCCTCATTTATTGGCTCATATAGAGAACCACTCAGATCTTTTATTTAATCAATTGTACAAATCTAGTGCAATTTACGATTTTTAGTCATTAATATTGGATTATTTACAAGCATATAAAAGCTAGCATAAAATGTAAATAAAAGTATGGAAATTCCGTGAAAGGAATTTTTGTTTAATTTCCGGGAGAAATTGACTGCATTCCGGGAGCCGGGAGATTTTTTAAGTGAACTGTATTTTTCCGGGAGAATCCCGGAATTCCGGGAGAGCTGGCAACCCTAACTGTAACACCTCCACCGTTTGATTAAGGCTCCGACGAAATAATGAGCTTATGGCGTTGTCGATTCATGTGTACATACAATGTTATTAACAATGTTATTATATTATGTTATCAATATTGCTACTATGTTATTAATATTGCTACTAACTGTTTTAACTAAAATTATATACTGAATACTGATTTGTTTCAGATACAATTCTTCAATTTTTATGTCAGTCATATTATTATTTTCTTTAATAGCTTTGATAAATTTTGGTAAAATTATTTTATCATGTATTTTAAGATAATAGTTAGAAAATGTTTTGTTCATAACTTTCATTTCACAATCTTTGAATTTTACGAGGAAGGTTCCTTTAATTTTCATATTTTCTGTATTACAATTATGTTCTATTTTTCCATAAAAATGTTTGAAAACTACGACTCCGGGTATAATTTGTTTGATTTCTTGTTGTTCTGATACTTTTGTTTGACATGAGCTTTTTCCGGGTTGTATAATGCTTTTTAAACATTTGTCATTTATTTCTTCTAAGTTATCTCTAAAGGCCGGTACTGAGTTAACCGTGAAGCTAAATTTTGACATGTCTCCATTATCTGGTCATTCTTTCGAGCGAAAATTTTGGCAATGGAGAAAAGCAGAGACAATGCTCATTTCTGACGGATAAAATGTCAAGAATTTCACTTTTCGATCGATTTTCTTATTGGAAAGACATTTGCACTGCTCCATTTTCAAATTGAAACACCAAATGTCACTTTTTAGCTCCAAAGAATGAACTGCACAAACTAAATTGGCGTGAAATGATTGGAGACATGTTTCAGTGCCATCTACGTTTTCAACGCGAAAGTAACTTCAGAGCAATTTTCATGCTAAGAACAGAGTACTACTCTTGCTTATTTTCAAGCTAAATTTTCGCCGAAACCAATTTCACGTGAAATTTACTACTACAGTACTATGGTTAACTTTACTACAGTACTATGCTTAAGGTTGTCTTTAATATTTACGTTGTATACTTTATGGCTAGGACTTACTAAGAAGATGTCAAAGTTTAATAACAACGACCTATTTTGGATGGTTGGGATTGGCTCAAGAATGATTGTCGAAGCTGTCTTGAGAATATTTTGGTATTGCCAAAGTTATTACAATAATTTTGTCATGCAATGAAGCAGAAATTTTTATGTTTAAATATGCCTCGAATTCATCTATAAGGTCGAGTTCTGTCTTAGTTAGAATGTCCTTAGTAACTAAACCAATTTTACGAGAAAGTATGGTATGTTCAATGTCCGTTATGTGGTTTCTCAGTAAGGAAATGTCGTTATCGATTTGGTATATTTGTTGAATGAAGTTAACTTCGTCTCCAAGTGTTGCTATGCTATTTTGGCTTATATCTTTGAATTTATTTAGATGATTCGCTATTATAAATTGTTGCGTATTTATGTGATTGGTTATATTTTTAATTTGGGAGGATAAAATATTATTCGTGAATGTGTTTTTATTTATGCTGTTAACTAAATTTCCTTCTTTTTATTGTTTTGATTACACTTTCAATGTTTGTCCTATCGTCATTGTCCATAGTTCCGGTGACGTATTTCAGTCCTTTACCTAAGATATTTATAAGTCCACGTTTTTGTCGGGTATGAGGAGTTAAGTTATTTATCTTGGTTTCTATTAATGCAAGGTTTCTGTTAACAGTTTCTAATATTATTTTGGATTCCGCTGTAGATGTTGAAAGAGTGTTGATGTTTTTTCGAATAATTTTGAGTGTTTGTTCATATTCTGATGTGTTGACAATGTGATGCACCTTGTAGTAATAGTCGACCAGCTTTACTTCGTCCATTTTAATGGGTATGTAGCCACTATTGTTGTTCAAGTCTTCAATGTAAATTGTTTGGTCCAAAATGCGAATATAAGTATGGGTAACATTTCTGTAAAGGCGATTAGGTGTTATTAGCAGAGGAATGAGAAGTTGAAGGGATATTTTATTTTTATTTTTGGTCTTTGATGTTATACTGGGATTATTTATATCTTGATACTTCTTTTTCTTTTTAATATGAGTACGAAAATATTTGTTTTGGTTTTCTATATCTACTATGTGGTCATCATCTATTTTATGTGAGTTAATTTTCCTATACTTAGAGTGATTTTTTTCTCCTCTGGTTTCTTTAATAAAATTTTGCCCTGTTTCAGTTTCGTGGTTTGTTCGATTTTCGTTGAGTTTGTTTATGGTTTTTTGTTTCTTTTGCAACACCAAATCATATATATTTCTATATTCGCCTTGTGGAATCTTTCCATTAATGAAGTCGATAGGTCTTTTGTTTGTTGTAGAATGTATTGTATTATTGTAAAATGTAATTATTTTTAGGATTTTTTCTGCTACTGTGCCTTGGTTATTTACAACGTCATGTTTCAAAAGTCGGATATGTTCATTTATAGTATTATGCAGGCGCTCTACGTCTGCATTGGATGTGTGATTACTATTCTATGTGTAGTGAATTTGTACGTTTTCTTTTGAGATGAAATCTCTTAAAGGAATTGGACTTGCCTTAAATCCTAATTCGTTATCTACTATGATTTTCTTTACACTGCCAAATTGGGTGAAATAATATGCTAATAATATGCTTTTGAACTCGGTCCATGTTCTATCTAGGATTTTAAATGCAAATGCGCGTTTCGAAAACTTATCGATTATTGTTAGAAATAGAAGTTTTTCTAAAGTATAGAACACATCTCCATGGATTATTTCTCCAGGCTTTTGTGGAGTTTCTGTAGTTTTATATAAAGGTTTAGGTGGATTTCGAACGTATTTTTCGGAGTTGGAAACATCGCAATTATTTATAAATTTCGTGACTCTATCCATCAGTTTAGGACTATAGTACTTCAGTTTGAGTTCTTTTGAGACTTCTTCTATTCTTCTATGATTATTGCGTAAATGTTCCTATTCAATTATTTGAGCTAATTTTTCTTCATCTGTTATGTCTTCTAGTAAAACACTACATTTTACAATTTTAAATTTGCTATTACTCGAGAAATTAGTTTTGAATGTTGAGCAAAGAGTTTGAAAGTAGTCTTCATTTTCGATAAGAACTGCATTGAGGCTATTTGGGTTGAAATGGTTTTTCAATATTGTTATAAAATCCTGCTCATCTAGTTGCTTGGCACTAAGTGTTGTCCTTTTTTAATCAAATATTTTATCTTTTTTTATTCTAAGTGATCCTGAATTAGATTTATTTATAATAATTTGGTTTTTAAATATATTAATGCTTGACTTACTAATAGGGATGTAAGAACTGCTTTGCGCTAGATTTACTTCCGGTTTAGGCATTCTGAGCAAAGAACAAAGTTGCTAGCGTCTGTTGACGACGAAAGTTTTATTAAAATCAGGGTATACTAAAATTGGTTAGTTAGCTAAAAGGTTTTTCAAGGTTTCAAAAGCATGAATATACTCAGGGTCTGAAATGTTTAATTTTGCATCCTTTTTAAGATATTTGGTCATTGGTTTGGCTATCCGGGAATAATCCTTGATAAATTTTCTATAGTAGCCAGTGAGGCCAAGGAACTGTTTTATTTCTTTTGCGTTCTTAGGAACAGGCAATTTTTGCACGCATTCGATTTTCCGTGGATCAGGTTTAATGCCGTCGTTTGTAACTATATGTCCAAGAAATCCTGTTTCTCTCTTGAGAAATTCAGATTTGTCCAACTGAACTTTTAAATTGGTCTCTCTAAATCTCTTGAATATTTTTCTAATGGAATCTTGTAAGGACGTAGAAAATATTATAACGTCGTCCAGATATACTAAGTAAAAGTAAGTTAAAAGGCACACTGGTTCATTCAATACAAACTTTATTTCAAAATCAAATTTTACACTTCAACGTGACCGAACTGGCTCGCAGTACGTTCTGCATTCGACTACCAACTTCTTCTCGCATCTCTGCCCACGCGATCTGTTTCTTTTCCTCTCATTGATGGTCTTCGGCATTCCCTGTGAAAGAGAAAAGGATTCATTACTTAGCAATAAAATCATAAAACCTCGTTCAAAGGGACCGCTCGCCCATCGAAAGGATATTTACTCAGTTGCTTCGTCGCGTGAGAAACATCTGTCGACCGTCGTAAACTGTCCCTTCTTAAGAAGAAGTCCTATGTTTATTTTGCCTACAGCTCGGCCACGCTGCACTTTGCCGCGTCCCCGAGGCTTACGATTATATATATATATATTTTTTTTCAATGACATTTTTCATACCGTGCTCGATGATATTAAGTTTACATCATAGCTCTCATCACTATCTGCTAGCACCTCATAAGGCTTCAATCTGTCCGCGGCGGCGACTCCACTGTGCCTTTTTCGAGATCTTTTCGACCCTGGTATGTCTTCGATTACATACCGATCGTGGTCTAGTACTTTTGTGACCACGTAAGGCCCACTGGACAGCGGCAATAATTTTCTACTTGCACCATCATTAGACCCCTTTGGTCTTCTGGATACTACGTGTTGGCCAACTTCGTAAGTTGGCCCCTTGAATTTCCTCTTATCATAATAATTCTTTTGCAACGTTTGCTGTCGTTCGATAACCGAAGAAGCTTCGGCTCGTATTTCATCTAAATTTCTGTGAACGTTTTCACATACTTCATTTGCTATAAATGAATCGTTAGCGCTACGTCGGACAAACCCCAGAAGCATTTCGTACGGACTTTTTCCGGTAGATTTATTTGGCGTAACGTTCAAACCCCATCGTATAGAGCTTATTGTTCGGTCCCACTTTGTTTCATCCTCGTTGGATGCCGATAAGGAACTTAAAATTGTTCTATTATAGTGTTCGGCTTGGCCATTCGCCCTAGGGGTGGCAGTTGCATTTAACACACGTTTTATACCTAACGTTTTGCAATAGTCAGTAAACTTTTTACTCGTAAAGCAACTTCCCCTGTCACATATAATACGATTTGGAGCCCCAAAGGTATCAATAACCTCATTAAACGTTTTAATGACTGGTCCTACCTTAGTATTAGGTACCGCTTTCATAAAGATGAATTTCGTAAATCCATCGATCACCGTCAAAATATAAGCATTTCCTTGTGAACTTTTCACAAATGGCCCAAGATGATCCGTATGCACCGTGTGCATTGGAACATTAACTTTTTCGATTGAATGTAGATATCCAGGAGACTTTCCCGCTGGAACTTTGTTGTATATACAAGCCAAGCATCGTGAAATGTAGTTTTTAACATATTTACGCATAGAAGGGAACCAATATTTTTTTGATATGTAATCGAGAGTTTTGTCTAATGAAAAGTGCCCTACATTATCATGGTGACACATAACAATCTCCTTTCTCGTTGTTTTTGGTACAACCCATCGTTTCCCGAATTCGGTGTTCCTATACAATCTGTTATCTTTCAAACTATATTCCTTATGAGCTTTCCTTTCATCTCCGTTTGCTGGCTTTCGAGACAACATTTCTATTAGTTCTTTGCACTTTTTATCTTGCATTTGTGCAGTCAATACCCAATCATCGTTTGTAATGTCTGTGATTAGCACCCGCACTGCATCTATCTCAACTGAATTTCGACTCAATGCATCCACATGAGTCATTTTATGTCCAGCTCTATATTCTACCACAAAGGTATATTCTTGGACTGAAAGCCACCAGCGTCCGATTCTAGGTATCATATCTTTCTTCAAAAATGCTGATCGTAAGGCGTTGCAATCAGTTAGTATTCGAAATTCAATTCCAAGTAGGTAAACGCGAAAATGCTTCAATGAACAGACTACCGCTAAAGTTTCTAGTTCGTAAGAGTGATATTTTTGTTCTTCCTTGGAGGTTGTTCTACTGAAATAAGCCACTGGTTTCATTTCACCTGTTGGTTGCTTTTGTACTATAATTCCACCTAAACCAAATTTTGAAGCATCTGTGTGAAGTTCCGTTGCTAACGTTGGATCATAAAGTGCTAATAACGGCCTCTCTATCAGTTTGCTCTTCAACAACGCAAACGCGTTTTCTTCTGATTTTTCCCACTTAAAAGGTTCATCCTTTCGAAGTAACTTTGTGAGAGGTAGCGCTAAAATTGCGAAATTGGGTATAAATTTCCTAAAATAACTCGCCAACCCTAAGAACTGCCGTACGTTGTGAACCCTGTCTGGTTTGGGAAATTTGTTTACTGCCTCTATTTTACGTTTTCCAGGTTGAATACCTTCCGAACTTATCTCATAGCCTAAATAATCTATTTTTCGTTTGAAGAAAAAACATTTTTCCAATTTTAATGTAAGATTAGAACCTTTCAATCGTCTAAGAACTTGTTCCAGGTTTTTGAAACCCTTTTCAAGATCATTAGTCGGGATCAATATGTCATCCATGTAAGCCAGTGCTGTATCAAATCGCAGTGGACCTAGTGTAGCATTGATTGTTTTTTGGAATACTGCCGGTGCATTTGCTAGGCCAAATGGCATGCGTAAATATTCATAGTGCCCATCGGGTGTTATGAATGCAGTTTTTTCAATAGAATCTTCATCCACTGGGATTTGATAATACCCATTAGCGAGGTCCAAACTTGTGAAATATTAACAACCTTTCATTTCAGGCGTTCGATTTGGTCATCTATTCGTGGGATTGGAAAACTTTCTTTAATGGTGTTAGAATTCAACTTTCTATAATCGACACACATTCTATAATCCCCTGTTTTTTTTTTTACAAGAAGAATTGGACTACTGTATGGCGAGTCTGATTCCCTAATGATGTCGTTTTCCAACAGTTCGTTGACAATATTTCTAACAATTTCCCTCTCAGAATAAGATAGTCTATGCTTTGTAAACTATTGGCTCATCGTTTTTAAGTTTTATTTTCATTTTAGTCATTGCAGTATTACCCAATTCTTTAATATTTTGGGCAAAGCACGTCCTATATTTGTTTATTAGAGCTAGCAATCGCTCTTTTACGTGTGATTCTATTTCATTTCCTACTTGATTTCGAATATCGTTGAGCGTAAAAGGTTCCATATTTAATATGTCAGTTTTCAATGCAGTTTGCTCAGAATTTGCGTCAACAAACTCGTCTCTACAAACTACACCTCTTGCCAGTATTTGATTTTTTTTAAACATAATTGGATTTTTTGAACTATTAACCACATTTATAATTGCTTTCTTACCTTTCGTCAAACATCTGCTTATCCAGTGCTCGCCGTTTGGTACTGGACGATGTTGTTTCTCGATGTACACATCTTCGTCTACTTGACCTTCTGCTTCTACGAAACACGCTGCGTTCGGAGGGATGACAATATCCTCTTTTGCCCACAAAGCAACTTTTGCTGGGGGCAATAAATCCACTTGAGGTAAACTTATATGCTCTTTTTCGAAAACACGAACGTTACACCCTTGAACCACCATACTTATTCTATCATTATTAATAAAAGTTTGCCCAATCAAAATTGGCACACTTTGGTTTTCATCGGACACTACCAAAGCTTCTATATCGCACTCCGCAAGATCCACTTTCAAAGTAATGTGGACCTTTCCAATTGACTTTACCACTCCACCTCCATAACCACTTATTCGTACGCAAGCATGGTGTATAGCTAAACCAAGTTTTCCTGCTTCACGCTCAATTATTATCACTGAAGTGCACCCTGTGTCAATATATCCTCTAATTTTTTTGTTATTCACTTCACAATCTACAAAATAAATATTGTTTTTCTTTTCAAGAGGATTGTCCATTATTTTCACTGATGTTTTGTTTTGTCTGCAGCAGTTTTTCGAAACATGCCCAAGACGCTTGCCATTGCTACACTCCAGTTTAGGCTTACTGCACTTTGTTGATACGTGTCCATTTTCACCACAGTTGAAACACCTTATCGATTTTGCACCATCACTTTTGAATTCTGTTTTGCGCGTAAAATCACTTTTTTTTGTCTTTTCACCACTTTTTCCTCGTTGCGTTCATCATAACGTCTTTCACTAGTTTTCACACTAGACAAAAATTCACTGAACAGTTCTTCAGGGGAATTATATCTGCCTGCCCTGGCGCCTGTTTCAATCGTTGTATCTTGAATTCCATCGATCACGCATGAAACTGCGTCTTTTCCGTTTATTTTGCAGGCTTGTATCAAACTCATCTTGGCAAAGAAGTATTCCGTCATACTTTCGTTGGGACGTTTGGTTCTATTTATCATATTTCTGATCGTTGTAGCAAAGTCATGATGTTCTGGGAAAGATTTCATGAGTAGATCTTTCCACTCGCTCCAAGACCGATCGTATGATGTTAAATTCCCATACCATATTTTTGCTAAGCCAGATAATCTACTTTGCATAAAATATATTTTGATTTTTTCGTCCCAATCATTAATCTCTCCAAGCTGATCGATTTTACCCAACCATTTAATCATGCTGATATCCGATTTTTCTGGATGAAATTCCGGTATACAGTCAGCTTTAGCATGAGACCGGACTACTCTCTCAATCTTTGTCCCGTCATCTCTGCGGATCAATGTTTCCAACATGCACTCTAGCCGTTGGAGTCTAGTGTCCATATCCTGACCACTAGTACTTTGCCCTCGATCGCTTTGATGGTAGGTATTTCTGCCCGTGGAATATGAACGAGAACGCGGTCGACTTTCGACTCGAATATACCTTTCACTTCTGCGTGCAGAAAGGTTACGCGTCTGGCTCGGATAACTTTTATCACGAGCCATATCGACTTCATCACTTTCCTACGCCGTTGAAGAAACACCGCGATATCTATCTCTACTACTACGTGAACGGTTACCATCGCGATAACGTTTAGAATCTTCATCTGATTTAGATGGGGATCTTTGTCTTTTTTCGCGCCCCATTTTGCACTAACTTTAAGATTCTTTTTTTTGTTTTTTTTTTTAAACTACAAAAATAAAACGTTCACTTACTTCACTGTCCTTTCGCCGAGTTTTTTTTTTCAATTACGCGTTGGATTAATTCCACTTCTGAACTAAAAGTAAGTTAAAAGGCACACTGGTTCATTCAATACAAACTTTATTTCAAAATCAAATTTTACACTTCAACGTGACCGAACTGGCTCGCAGTACGTTCTACATTCGACTACCAACTTCTTCTCGCATCTCTGCCCACGCGATCTGTTTCTTTTCCTCTCATTGATGGTCTTCGGCATTCCCTGTGAAAGAGAAAAGGATTCATTGCTTAGCAATAAAATCATAAAACCTCGTTCAAAGGGACCGCTCGCCCATCGACAGGATATTTACTCAGTTGCTTCGTCGCGTGAGAAACATCTGTCGACCGTCGTAAACTGTCCCTTCTTAAGGTAAGTACGCAGTCTTGCCTGAATTTCGGTTCCCCTTTAAAATGCATGGGAAAAGAGTGACGGAATTCTGTCACCTGAATTTTTTTCAGGTCACTTGAGAAAATCGGTACGCAGTCTGTCCTGAAACGTTGCCTGAAATGTGTCAGAATTTCAGTGCTGCTGTTTGCTCGTAGGTGGCTCTGCAGCACAAGTGGAGAGTTTTTTCAGGCACGAGGTGCCGGAATTAAATGGTCTGCTATTTATTTGGTCACGTAAAGCAACCATTTTGGCCATTTTGAACGCGCGTCAAATTTGAATTTTGTTTGAAAATTTGAAATTTGTTGTACGTCGGAACTTTCTGTCGACAAATTAACTAATTTTATGCGTAGGATATTTCGTGCAGAACTTGAAGCAATGATTTTCCAGCACATTTGGTTTTTTTTGGCAGATACGTTTACTAGGAAGCACTTTAATTACCTGGTTGGTTAATTGAATAAGTGCGACGTTATAAAAGGCCTGTTCGCGTACTTCAGGAAACTGCAGCAGTAACATAATTTGGCAGCTGGCTTCTTTTTGCTGCAAAATTTTACTTTAAGCAATGATACGAATCTATTTGAATATGTTATAATAGATTCAGGTACGCGATTAGACCTAAAGTTTTCAACACCGCATGTATACGCGATATGAAATGCATGGATGAAAATTATGTATTCGTGTGAAAGAAATATATATCAAATAAACAATTATTAAATAGATTACATAATTGTTTTACTTCGAAAAACTACGCCTATTTTCTTTCAGTCTAATTGAATTTAACGTGAGAGTAGTTTTTAAAATTTGCTACTATAACTTGGTTTCTTTCATAAACTTCGGTTTGGTTCATAATATAGCAGTATGATGAGGCAGCAAACTTTAATGAATTTAAAATTGAAGAGCTGAAAGAAGCATTGATGGAATAGTAACATATAGTATTTCGTATACAGTTGGTAGATTGTAAAGGTTATTTTCAAAGAAAGCTAATTTTTAAATCCCATGCCGCCAAAGTTGAGCGCAATGAACTGTCACTTTGTAATATTCTACACTTCTCTACACGAAAATTTTTTCGTGTAGAAATAAATAGCAAAACCGAGTGACCGAAATTCAGGCAAGACTGCGTACTTACCTTTAAGAAGAAGTCCTATGTTTATTTTGCCTACATAAGCATATTTTATTGATGTAATCGGAGAGAATGTTGTTCATCAAGCGTTGGAAGGTAGCAGGAGCCGTCTTCAATCCAAATGGTATTCGAAGGAATTCATAGTGTCCGCCCTCTACACTGAATGCAGTTTTATGAATGTTCTTTTCCATTATTTCTATTTGATAGAATTCTTTCGCTAAGTCCAGCGTTGTGAAATATTGGCATCGTCCAAGCTTCTCTAAGATCTTGTCGATGTTAGGAATAGGATACTTGTCGTCGACCGTGACTGCGTTTAGTTTCCGGTAATCGATGACAAGTCTCCATTTGGGTTTTCCGCTTGCGTCCAGTTTCTTCGGTACTATCCAAACTGGCGCTGAATAAGGAGATTTGGTTGGTCTAATGATATTTTTCTTTAACATCTCTTGTATTTGATTCCGTACTTCATCCTAATGAATGTACGGGTACCTATATGTTTTAGCAACTACGGGTATGTCGTTTGTGGTTCGAATTTCATGCTGTATTGCATTTGTGAATGATAAGTCCGATTCCTCGTTATAAAATATATCAGCAAATTTCTTGATAATCGGTACAAGTTTTTGTTTTTCTTCCATATTCAGATGGTCAGTTCTAATCTGACTTATAAATGGTGTTTTACCTTCTGGTTTGTTTTCGATAATAGGTGCGTTTTATTTTACATCCAAAGTAGTGCAGGATATCGATTTGCACACGAAACAACAACAAAGTCCTGTGCATCGTAGATGCCTTCCTCAAGACGAACATTTCCATCTTCGGAAATCTTGCCTGGGAAACCATTATTTTGTTGTACAGGTACAGATACTTCATAGCATCCTTCCCTGTTGAAAAGGCAATTTTGGTCATTTTCATCTGTTTCGAAGAGGATTGGGACCTTTTTATCGCCAGCATGTAATAATTGGTTTTCATAATCGATTATGGTATTAGGTCGTTTTAGGACGTTATTCCCAAGTATACCGTCATATTGGTCATGAAATTGACAGAATAGTAATTCAATATTTTTGTTTGTATCCCATAGCTCTTCAAAGAGAGGGATTCTAACCATTTCACGAATATCGATAGTATGCTGTAAAGTTTTCAAGTTTGTATTAAGGACATCATTTTCCATTTTGGATGGCAAAGACCAGGATTTATTACTGAGTGGGTTCCACCAGTATCTATAATAAATTTCAGTGGCTTAGATTTAGCTTTTACAACTATATATGGTAGTCTCCTTCCGAGGCAGGCAACTGAAAATTTTCTATCACTTCATTTTAATTAATATCCATGGGCTATGGAGTCGGTTGTCGGTTAAAATGATTAAAATTGTTAGGGCTAGAATTATTTAAGAAGTCATTTTGACACATTCTATATTCTTGTTTGAAGTGGTTGTGTCGATTTTTGTGTTTGTCTCGCTGGTGATTAGGGTTGCCATTAGATTTATTAAGTTGATTTCTTTGTGGATTATTAGGTCTATTATAGTTATTATAACCATTATTATTGTTATTAAAACCATTGTTATTATTATTATTATTATTATTACCGTAATTTCTATTGTGATTGTTGTGGTAATTATTATTAAGATGTCGATTACTATTATTATTACGATTGTCATGTCTCTGTGGTCTACTGTTGTTGTCATACTGTCCTTGATTATCATGGTTTCGTCTATGGTTAAACTTTTGTTTGTTTCCGTTATTGTTCTGACCAAAGGGACTATAGTGTGCATATCCTGCAGTAAAGAGCTTGTCCATAGCTGATTCTAGAGTATAAGGGTTTCTACAGAATAGAATAGTTTTCATTGGTTCGGGAATTTTATTCTTGAAAATGTTAAGGGCTGTTCTCATGTTGTTGCGCGTGCATTCTTTCGTTGCGTTACCTGTGCCCAAAACAACTAGAGTCTTATTATTAAGCCTTCTTAATGTACCTTTAATATCGTTATAGAATTCTAATGCGTTAGTTTTGAAAGTTGCGCCTCGCAGATTGTCGTAGAGTTCGTCTATATTTAGACGATCCCCAAAGTTATTTTGAAGGACTTGCTTAATGTCCTGCCAATAGGTAACGTGACAGTTTATTTCGATAGTTTCCCTAGCCCGGCCCTTTAATTTGCTTTTAATGATATCACTAAATAAAAGTTGTGACGCATCATTGAAGGCTTGGAGCATAGGACTTACTCTTTCCACGAGGGCTATAAATGTATGGAGATTCTCGGGTTTGCCATCAAACTCGGGAGGTTATTTAATTATTTTAGGGGGTCTATCGGTATAGCTTGGGCGGCTTCAGCGTTTGCCATTTTGAAAAATTATTCATCAACCTAATCGCAAACTACCCTTACAATTATTTAACAGCGTTTTATTTATTTTTATATGTTTTACTAATGAGTTTTCGTATGCTACCAAATTCAATAAACTAAGGTTAAAATCAATTTCGAAATAGAATTCAATCTGATAATATATATTTTATATAATATATTTGCTTTCCACTAATGAATTTTCGTATATTACCAAATTTAATAAACTAAGGTTAGGATTCAATCCAATAATATATAATTTATATAATATATTTTCTTTTCACTAATGAATTTCCGTACGTTAAAATAAATTCGGAATAGAATTCAATCTAATACTTAAATAAAATAAAATAAACCATGGTACTTGCTGGTTTGATAGTCGAACGACAGGTACTGGCTCGAACCGACTGCAAATAACTGGAACTAGCTGGAGTTGACAGCAAATAACTGGAACAAACTGGAACTCACTGCAATCAACAGGAACTAGTCTCCTTCATTATATTTTTTTTAATTTCCAATTTCGGTGCTTTTTTTCACTACTTATCCTGATTCGTTTCGTTTAGATTGTTGCATTTATATATTTGTTTCACGGTACACTTGTTAGGCTATTATTCACTTGAATACTTTTGTAATGATTTTATCACTGACAAAATATTATCACACAATCTTTTGTGTGTTCCGATGGGATTGTTTAAGTCCTGCTCGGGAATATTGTTTCCTCTTGGAACCAATTTTAATCGCGTCGGGTATGAAAAAGAAGAAAAAAAATTTCCTCCTCTTGGATTATAATTTTATACTTAATACTTTTCGCGAACGCGACGCAGATGCGCTATTAAGATTTAATAATCAAGCACTTCTGTACTTAGCGCATCCTACCGACTGCCCCAATTTAATTTCCCGCGGACTTTCAATGTAAAAAAAATAAAACACGACTTTCGATTTCAATTTAAAAACGCGCTTTATTTCTTCATTAACTTTTACAATTACAATTCGCGCACTTGAATCGACAAGCACCCCAAAAGTAGCCTCACTTTGGGTTCCCGGGATTATGGCTTGACCGGTGGTTGATAACCGCGAGTAAATCAATCCAACCGATCGAATGTAATCCGCCGTTATTTATGCGAAATAAAATGATGATCTGTTACAATAATTAGTTCATGCTAATTGTTGCAACAGCAAAATCAATAGGTACACATATGACACCTGTACATTTGCGATCTATTTTGCATAGAGAAAAAATACGCGTGGCGGAAATGCTTGAAGTGCAATATGATGCTTGAACTAAGTAAATGTACACTCGGCAGAAAAAGTCTGCGTACACACTCAACACATCAAACATATCTATAAAAAACATCGTTTCTAACATATTATTTCGAAAATATTTTTTTTCCCTATTTTTCATTACTTCATTATCAACATAAAACAAAACAATAATGAGAATAACTGCACTCTTAAACAACGATAAAATTCGGAAACCAAAAATAGTCTGAAATTCCAGGAATAAAAAGTCTGCGTACAAAGCGTATAAAGAGAAGTCACAGTCACTGAGTTGCAGTTAAATCAATAATAACAATAAAGTTTGTGTAGAAAAGTTGATTTACGTGTTTTTATCTAAGGTTTGCGTTAAAAATAATTTCTAAAAAACTTTAAGTAAGAGATGTCTAATAAAGGAAAGGAAATTGACTTTGGGGAAAGGGAAATTATCGTGGATTTGTGGAAAAAAGGTACGTCATATCGTGAAATAGGTGCAATAGTCAGCAGAAGTCACTCAACTGTCCAACGAGTCGTAAAAAACTTCAAAAACACAGGAGTTTTGGTTTCAAAACCCAGATCTGGCCGTCCTCCAAAGTTGAGCCCTCATGAAACTCGAAGTTTGCTCCGAACGATAAAGGCTATTCCTAGATTAACTGCAGCTGATTTGGCAAAGGACATCAAAGCAAAGTACCGCAAGTCTATTTCTGATGATGGTGTTTGTAAAATTCTTAGGAAATATGGGTATCACGGACGCGTTCCCCGTAGAAAGCCATTTATAACAACAGTCAACAGACTCAAGCGGCTGGCGTTTGCTAAGGAACACATAAATAAGCCCAAAGAATTTTGGAAACAAGTTATTTTCTCAGATGAAAGTAAATTTTGTATTTTTGGAATCAAAGGTCGGAAGATTGTATGGAGAAAAACTGGCGCGGCCTTCGACGTAAAAAATCTCTGTCCAACAGTAAAGCACGGTGGTGGCGGTGTTATGATATGGGGGTGTATGGCTAGTGGAGGAGTAGGAAAAATTGAGTTTATTGAAAGTATTATGAATAAAATAGACTACCTTAATATTCTCAAGCGCAATTTGAAGAAAAGTGCAGAGCATTTGGGTTTAAGCGACAACTTTTACTTCCAACACGACAACGACCCTAAGCACACTGCGGAGGTAGTAAGACTCTGGTTGCTGTATAATGCCCAAAATCAGCTTCGTACACCGCCCCCATCTCCTGACCTTAATCCAATAAAGCATTTGTGGCATCACTTGGAACAAAGGATTCGAGCGCACACAATAACGTTGAAGGTAATGCTCAAGGAAGTCCTGATCCAGGAGTGGAATTCAATAACCCCAGAGTTCACTAAGAAGCTGGTAGATTCCATGATAAAACGGTTGTGGGAAGTAATAACGAGACGAGGATATCCCACAAGCTATTAACGAGGAAAAACAATTGTTTTATTTTCAAAAGAAATATTTGTACGCAGACTTTTTATTGCTACAATTCAGGATTTGTCTTCGTTTTTTAATTTTAATATTTTTATGGAGTACAATAATCATCATTTTTGTTTTGTTTTATGTTTGTAATAAAGCCATAAAAATAAAGAAAAAATACTATTATGAAATAAATTACTTAAAACGATGTTTTTTATAGATATGTTGGATGTGTTGAGTGTGTACGCAGACTTTTTCTGCCAAGTGTATGTAACAGAAAAAACGCGCATGGCGGAAACGCTTACGAATGCAATATGAGGTTTAGTTTAATTGGGTTTAGTGAAGTTCAAATAATGGAGGGTCAATGGACCGTACTGTTACAGCTAGGCTCGTAAACTCCTTTCAAAGTTCAGCGACCTTGCACAAAATGCAACATTTTGCGCACTTATTGCGCCAGTCTACGTGTTTTGCAGTATTTTCTTATCATTTGCACTAGCACATAATAGCAAGCATTTGTACCTGGTTGAAGCTCGTGAGATTGAGATAAACACAACGTTGAATTTCATATATAAAACAATAGTTTCTAAACCCTACACTTACTTGTTATGTTATTGGTAAAGTTTCAAGAGGTGTATGTTTATTTGGCTGTTCATACATTTATTTACCCATTCACCTGTACTTAAGAATCATCAAATTTCCCAACTTGCTTCTAAATTCAATTCAATGAAATATGTTCATATGATAATTCATGTATAATCATAGAATAATTCTGGTATGTATATGCTTAGTATTGAAATTATATGCAAAGCAACATTATCGAAAATATATTTTTACCTGTATAAAACAATTTCGTGCCAGGTATTAATTGCTAAAATTGTAAATATGCATGCATGGGTGAATGATAATATTTGTAAATTCGATATGTGTGTTTCTATATGCTGTAAATAGGCCTTTTTCACTCCTTTCACTTTTGATTTTAAGATACTTCCACAAAAGATAGGTTTTTTCAAATTTGGTAGAATGATGTAATCGAGTATGCAACTTTCGAATTCGGTGTTAACTCAAAAATGAAAAAAGTCGGATAGGGTGTTTTATGATGACTATCACTGTTTTATGACTGTTATTTCGGCAACAGTTGGGAACAATTTGGGAAAACACCCACCTACAAAAAATAGTATTTAAGTCTATTTGCGCTTATTTGTCAGGTCAATTTTTCGATTTATATCATTTACAAAACAAAAGAAATACAATAAAGTTAGAAGAAAGTCTGAGTTTTTGTTAAAACCTTTTTGGTCAATATGAGACAGAAAGGTCCGTGTGTAAAAGACTTAAAGACTACACAAAATTCATAAAATCGTATGACATAGAAAAATCGTGCGATTTAATATTACATATAGAAGGAAATAAATAAGAGTTGCCTGCGATAGTTTTGGTATTCGGCCTTGTCTGTTGTATTTCATCCACTCTTATATTCAGCTCTTTCGTTTGGTATCTCATGTAATTTCGCATAAATCAGAAAAACGGATATTGCGAAATTAAGTTTCCTTTCAATTTGTTTTGTTCGTTTCCGCTTGCTCTGCTTCCTCAAAAAATGGCCAACTATAAAGTAACGCGGCGAATGTTGCATGATTTAGTTATTCAAAATAATTGCAATTGTTTCGATTAAACTTTATGGGTAGGGGTGCAAATCAAATTAATAATACTGTCTGACATTATTTGTGTGAAACGAATTTGAATAATCATTTCCACAGCATTTTTGCTTGCTGTTACGAATGTGATCCAAAATTTGGCTACACGTCACAATATTGATAAAAATTGCGTCAGCAGGAAAAAAATCTAAAAATGATATTTTCCTGAACATTGAGGCACGATAGGCCGATTTGAACAGCGGTTTCGTATTCAGCCAGCAAAAATACTATGGAAATGATAAGTCACACTAGTTTATAAACAAGAAAACATTTTTTCCTGAAAGTCAAATTTTCCAAATTTTGACCCTTTTTGGAAACTTTTTGTTAAAAGTTGGGGCCAACACAGCCCCAGAAATGGATTTCCCATGTTTGAAAACCCAAGAAACACTCAATTTCATACATCTAAAGGTTTTCATGAATAAAGTTCACCTTTTTCGAGAAATAGACCACTGTGCGCCGCTGCCATCGTATTTTACTGTTGAAACACAATGTGCAGCCGTGGCCTCCTGCGGATGCTGCCAACAATACTGCCGTCAGTGATGTAGCAATGCCTCCTAGAAGTATGGGCCGTCAGGCTACGTAATCGTTCTCGCTGTGATGTCATGGCGATAGGGATTTTGACATTTCCACGAGGCATTGCCCACACACACCGAGATTTCACTTACGGTTTTTTAGCTAAAATATGAATAAAACGTTAGTTTTTTGTGCGTGGATGCGTTTTAATAAAAATATTTAGTCATAACTTTCATTTTGTATCGACCTATTGTATCGCGATAGTAAATCGACACGGAACCTCACATAACCTAACAACAACTGATAAACATTTCGTAGCGAATTTTTGCAATTATGCCCACGCACCGCATTAATTTGTGTTTTAGCTGTTCACTAGCACTGTTCCGCATATACCACTTTGTTTTCATTTCACTCACTTTAACACAACTCGTACAATTAACATTTTCCCGCGGACGTCCCATAAGACTACGTGTGTTTTTCGCGACATTTTGTCCTATTGCTGTGACGTCATCATTCTGCATTACGGCCCGTACTTCTAGGAGGCATTGGATGTAGCCAGGCATTGCAGCATTGACCGAACACATTGATTTTGTAATCGGCAGCTGTCAAAATTGTTTTTTCTGTGTGGAAGAAGTTCGTTACATATTCATACATATGTATTAGCTTGAAATTGTTGTTGAGTTGGACTTAGCAAGATATTTTTAATAAAAGTAAGTTTTTTTATTGACTTTGTGTTATCGGTGTTTACTAGCTGTTGATTTTAATCAACCGAAGGCATTGTTTTAGGATGATTCCTCATTTAATCGTTGAAAAATGGAATACATCGTTGGAACTTTTACAAAGCGTGAGAAACTTTTATATGGAATCATTGCGGGTAAACTCGACTACGTGTTATTCATACTGCCGTGCTTATCATCAACCTTGTATTTGAAATCTTTCCGATTTTGAGTTAACACCGGATTTGAAAACTACATACTCTCTATTATAGAAAATGTAATAACATCTTTAGTGGAAATATGTTAGAATCAATAGTTATATACATATCTGCATGCTGCAGAAAAACACTAATCATTGGACATCTTCGAAGTAGCTAGAATGCAGATAGAAAGTTTATACTAAGGACGGCAGCATAGCCATTAGACAATTTTACCGATTGATTTTTACTAATGTTCGAAGAACATTAGTATTAAAATCGCTTCGCCGAAAATTCGTCATATATACATATATATATATATATATATATATATATATATATATATATATATATATATATATATATATATATATATATATATATATATATATATATATATATATATATATTATATATATATATATATATATACATATATATATATATATATATATATATATATATATATATATATATATATATATATATATATATATATATCAGCAAAATGGTTAAGGGAGATCATCTCTGGAGTGGCAGATCCGATTAAGCTGAAATTTTCGGAGAACATAGATGTATATAACAGGTAGGTCCATGACTTGCTACAATTCAGATATCTTTAAACTTTTGGCGGCGGCGGGCAATTTTCAGGTGCTCCTATATTTCCAAGCAGTGTAAATTTTTGTGAAAAAAAAGTACTAGGAATGAAAACTTATTATGTTTTTAGTTTGCTGATGATAAAGAAATGGAAATTTTGAGCCTTGTGTAGGCGCTGAGTGCCTAAAAGTAGGCAAGGATTTGTTTTCAAATTTCGATTTGTCATAACTTCTAAGCAAAAAAAAATGGATCATCGTGAAATTTTCAGAGCGTATTGATATAGACTAAAATCTTACACACATGGACTTTCAAGACTGTGCGGGCAACTCTGTAGCTACAGCAGGCTTCTGAACAAAAATCCTTCAAATCATCGACCTTCCTGAAAAATTTTTGATTTTTGAAAATAAATTCAAATTATTGAAAAATTTTGACTTTTGTCCACCAAGTCAAATAAAATATTTCAAAATTCTGCGGTAAACAAGAACGGCAATCCATGATCAAATTACCTCTTTTTTCAGCACTCAACACTTCTGTGTTCGAGAACTGACGATCGGATAATGCGATCAATATGAAATTTACAGGACATGTTGAAATTAGTTAGGACCAGGTCTGATAGAAGTGATTTTGAAATACGGGCAACACTGTGGCAGTGGTGCCATTTGGAAAAATCGCTGAGAAAAAAACTGGTTTTTGGCCTATAGCTTCCGATTTAGCCATCAGATTTTAACAAAATTTAAACAGTAGGTGAACCTTACTCTAAGATAGATTTCGTAGAAATTTGGTTGAAAAATTAGTATAGGGACGGCAGCTTCGGCAAATTTTGTCTCCTAAATATTGTAAATTTGCTCAGGAAAATAAAGATTTTTTCCCTTTAACTTCCGATGCAGTGACGAAATCAAAACGAAGTTCATGTGAAAAGCATACCTTGTTGCATTATTAATTCTGTAGGAATTTTGTTGAAAAACCGTGAAAGGGTTGCCAGCTATGATGAATTTCGTTAATTATTTACATTGCTTTATCGAGCAATGTTGTCATAAAATTTTCAAATGGGAATGATTCTGCAATGACAATTAACAACAAATATTTACGTTTAAAAAATTTAAAAAGTTGGGACGATTGTAACCCTAAAATTTAATTCACTCCTATAACTTACAGCGCAGCCATTCAATCGAAACGAAATTCATAGGCTGGGTTTAACACAACGTGAAGCAGCTATGGTGCTAGCACATGATTGCCAGCACCGAACAATTTCATAAATATCGCACCGACAGATGCTTCCATTTTCTATTCATAAGCAAACCATTTACAATAAAATAAGCAACCGATATTTAAATGTTCCGAGTTTAGGAATTTTTATTGTTTGTTACTTGAATCTATAACCAAGTTTATTAGGTTATTCATCTGCATCATCCCCCTTCTATGGTAAGCAGAATTTATGACAAACGAAACAAACATTACAGTAAATTTCTTTCAACAAACAAACATTACAGTAAATTTCTTTCATTTCAAAAACTTAAATGCATTAACAGCCTGGAGTTCATATGCATTGTTACTATTCCCACTCGTAACATTAGTCAAAGCGCACTGAGGACGGTCTTGGCTTACCACTCCTATACAGATCTGGTGCTCTGGGTTCGATCCTCAACAGTGCATTCAGTTTTCGAATCGTCAACCCCACATTTTTATGAAGAAAAAAAAATATGAAAGTTATTTCACATCAAGACAAAGTAAACTGAAAAAATATAAAATACACACATTTGTAAATAATCAACTCAAAATTCGAGATATAAAACCAGCTCTAGCTAGCCGACAATTCGTCGTATTTAGTGAAAATCGTTAACATTGGAGACCAGAACCAGAGAAATACAACCAGCTCTACCTAGCCGACAATTTCGTGGTATTTAATGAAACTCGTAATGATTCGAGACAAGAACCCTTCATTGTCATTAACGGTCTGATTCATTACCATCAAGTATCGGTCTCGATTTCAAAGCAACGATCTTTGCCATAACGCTAAATAACAAACGGAACTAGACCACTCATCCAGTACTTGCGCTATAGCCTGTGGTAGCTGTGGCAAAGCAATTTGCACCGAAATAAAATCTATATCATGCGACGGTATATGTGAGCGATCGTTTCATGCTACCTGTACCAAATTGGCCCGCAGGTCACCATCTTCAGTGACCTTTACCTGCCAAGATTGTACAGAAATAAAGCCATGTCATGTGTTGCGACTACTACAGTTTATGAATTCAAATATTCAAACGATTTGCACTATCTATGAGTCATTAAAAGAAGACAACGCCACAATTGCCAATTCAGTTCACAGCATTTTCACAGCTCTCTCGCCTTTTCTCGAGGCACTGTGTGATATACATGCTCAGTTTGATGACTTTAAACATGTCAAACGTAACATCGACATCCTAAACGATAAGTTTGATTCAATGCAAGGGAAAATCAAAACCCTTGAAAATACGTTGCCTTGTACTCATAATGTGCCACTTTCAGAAACTAAGGCAATCGATATCCTAAAGTCTTTAGAAAATAAGGTTGACAGGTTCATTTTGGATCTCAGCGGTCACTTTACATCACCTACAAAAACTTCCCGCCGTAGTTTCGGCTTTCAGACTGATACTTGGACTGATATCAATACAAACATTGCTTATCAAACTGATACCCTAGTTCAAAGCAGTCCATTCACTGACACCACTACGCCAGCATTTAATAGTATACATACTCCTTCCGTTGCATCAAAAAAATTGTCAACTAAATTGAAAGGGAAAAAACGAAAACAATCGAAAAACACTTCACCTACAGAACTCTCCAGTTCAGTTCCCAATATCTCGACGACTCAAAAGGATGACAAAAAAAAAACTCTAGCGCACCTGAACCGCTAGAAAACTAATTTTCGAAGAAATTGTCTTTGAGTGACAATGTGGAAAGACGTAATACACTTTTTTGTAGAATCATATCAACCATTCCTCGTTCAAAGCAACAGAACTCAACTATAACACAAATGATGAAAATTTTCAGTGCTGGCAACATTTTCTCAACGAAGTAGCAATGAGTTAACCTTCACAAGCTCATACTTAAATCAACTTATCCTTTGAATTTCGTTCTCATTGCAGGATTTCGTCGAAAGCTTTAGCGGTTAAACGTCGTTTGAGGCTGCCATCCGAAAAATGTTCAAAACTCGGAAAATTTAAAAATTGGTTTCTTAGTTTTATTGCAAATGTTTTGCATATGTGTATGTAATTTGAAGCATCTGTTGATGCAATAGTTACGAAAATGGCTAAAGTTCGTTACCCTGTGTCAGCAGCAAAGCAAAATATATACCAAATCTGCTTCACGTTCAACTAAACCCAACCAATAAATTTCGTTTCGATTGAACCACTGCGCTAGAAGTTATACGGGTGAAAAAAATTTTGGGATTACCACCCTCAAAACTTTTCAAATTTTTAAAGCGTTAATATTTGTTGTTAATTTTCATTGCAGGATCGTTCCCATTTGCAAATCCAATGACATACTCGCACAGTAAAGAAATTCCAAAAAATTACAAAAACGGTCATAGCTGGCAGCCCTTTCACGATTTTTGTACGAAATTCCTATGACATTTGGCTCACATCAAAATCTATTTACTGCATAAACTTCATTTTGATATCATGACTGCACCGGAAGTTATAGGGAAAAAAGCTTTATTTTGCTGAGCAAATTTGCAAGATTTAGGAGACAAAAATCACCATAGCTGGCAACTCTTTTCTAATTTCAGCCAAATTTTCAATAAATGTTACCTTAAGTGAGATCCAAATATCGTGTGAATTTCGTTTAAATCTGATGGCGGAATCGGAAGTTATAGGCCAAAAAGCTGTTTTTTTTCTCAGTGATTTTTCAAGATGGCACCACTGCCACAGAGTTGCCTGCATTTCAAAATTATTTCTATCAGACCTGGTCCTAGTTAATACCAACATGTTCTGTGCATTTCATTATGATCGGATAATCCGGTCGTCAGTTCTCGTGTACAGAACTTTCGAGTGCTGAAAATAGAGGTAATTTAGTGATGGGTTGCCGTTCTTGTGCAAATCGGAATTTTAACAATTTCAAATTGACATGATGCACAAACGTTAAAATTTATCAATGATTTGAATTTTTTGTCAAAACTCGAAAATTTTTTAGGAGTTTCAATGATTTGAAGGATTTTTTTTCAAGAGCCTGCCACAGCTACAGGATTACCCGCAGTACCTTGGAAATCCATGTGTATTAAACTTTAGTCAACATTAATACGCTCTGCAAATTTCACGATAATCCAATGTTTTTGTCAGAAGTAATGACAAATCAAAATTTGAAAAAAAACCCTTGCCTACTTTTAGGCACGCTGCACCCACACACGGCTCAAAATTTCCAATTCTTTACCATAAACAAGCTTAGAACATAATAAGTTTTCATTCCCAATACTTTTTTTGAACAAAAATTCACGCTGCTTTGAAATATAGGAGTACCTCAAAATTCACTAAAACGCTCGCCGCCGTCAAAAGGTTTAGGATATCTGAATTTTAGCAAATCGTGGACCTACCTACTAAATACATCTACGTTCTCCGAAAATTTCAGCTCAATCGAATTGGCCACCCCAGAGATTATCTCCCTTAATCATTTTGATGATATATATATATATATATATATATATATGTATATATATATATATATATATATATATATATATATATATATATATATATATATATATATATATATATATATATATATATATATATATATATATATATATATATATATATATATATATATATATATATATATATATATATAAAGAAATATGAATTTTCGGCGAAACGAGTTTAATACTACTTTTCTTCGAAAATTAGTAACAATGAATGTTTCTACAGAAATCGGTGTGACAGAATACGAGACTTCAAATTCTCCCAGTATATTTACTGGTGAACAGATTTTTGGATCATCAGCTGAAAATGCAGACAAAGCACCGGCTATCATAAGCATCGCTACTGCTGGACGGAAAAACATCAATGATCATACCTACTCTTGTTCACTCAGGGCTGCGGTGCAACCAAAAGTTCTATTTATATCCCGCCTAGCCGAAGACACGACAATTGATGGTGTCTTAGCAAATGTCAACAGTATTCTTCAATGCACGAAAACGTTTGCTCCAGCCAACTTTACATCCTCTATGAAAATCAGGAACCATCAGCGTGTGTCTTCATTCAAAGTTAGCATGCCTGAGTGGTGCTTCGACACTATCACATGTAGCAACGACTGGCCTTCCTATTGCATCATCAGGGAGTGTGTCCCTAAGCATCAACATCGAGGCATGAAAACGTCTGGCCATTATTCAAAAAACGGACAACGGAAGTCTCGGCATACTATGCCAACGTAGGGGGTATGCGCTCCAAAATTAATAATTTGTGCATCACTTCATCAGTAACCAATTTCGACATAACCTGGCTGCGTGAAAACATCAATAATGCAGAGCTTTTTAACAGCAACTTTGCAGTTTTTTTGCCGTGACTGCCATCTTGACTGTCCCGATGCTCCTGTCGGCGGTGGTGTACTACTCGCTGTAAAAAAAGAGCTGCCAGCATCCTGTCTTGAAATACCTGATATTAGTGACCTTGAATATGTGTCTATCACACTAAATATTGATCAGAGGCGTGTTTTCGTGGCAATAGTATACATCCCACCGTCCACACCAAGCTCCACATATGATTTGGCGTACAACCTGGCCGAATATATTTGCCGTATAATGGAGCCCACCGACGATCTCATTCTTATGGGAGATTTCAATCTACTGCATGTAGAGTGGCGATGTTTAATATGGACCTGAAATGGAAGAAATTAATAACAAAAAAAAAAACACAAAACAATATTCGATTCACTTACCTGCATGACAGTCGACGAATCGATTGTCAGTTTTGACGTCGCGCGACCAGACATAGAATCAGCTGACTTATAATGTTAAGGATATGTCTCAAAACGTAGAATACTGGAGAACAATTTTCCAACAATATAGATGTAGCGTTATTGGAAATGTTAAAAATGTTAAATTTACCGGAATATTCACTTAGAAATTTTTCAAGTTCATTGTCAGGTACAGTTGAATTTGAACCAACCTTGGAATCGGTCGAATAGTGTTGGACAGTTTGTAATAGAATTTTTCCTTTGAAATTGCATTAATCGAAAATTAATAAAATTGAAATTGAATAGAAATAAAGTATCTTGAATTGATTTTAAAACGTAAAGGCTGGTACTGAGTTCGAGTTCACGTGAAATTTTGACATTTCCCCATTATCTGACCATTCTTTCGAGCGAAAATTTTGACAACAGAGAAAAGCAGAAGAGCGGTTTACAGCAGTCGGACCAAAAGTGACCTGACCTAAACCGCGGACTAAATGAACTTAGTCCTCAGGTGTTTACAACGAACCCGACCTAAAATTTGCTTAGGTGGAATTTAGTCCTCGTCCGTATATGACAGCTGTCATTTAGTTTAATTTTCCTTCATGCACTGTATTTATCGTTTCATTTGTCTCTCAAACATATTTATTTCAATGATTTTGTGTCAAAGGGGAATGTTATGAGCTTATATTCAACATACATACATTATTAATCGTCGCACAAAAATCAATGTTTAGGTCGCGTGTGTTTACAACGATTATAGTCCACGACCTATATTTAGGTCAGGTCGCTTGAAATCGTAGACCGACCTAAATTTAGGTCGGTCCACGAGTGTATACAGCACGTGGACTAAAAAATTTAGGTGGAATTTGGTGTTTAGTCCGCGGACTAAACGTCCGCTGTATATGATACTAGAGACACTGCTCATTCTTGACGGATAAAATGTCAAGAATTTCAATTTTCGATCGATTTTCTTATTGGAAAGTCATTTGCACTGCTCAATTTTCAAATTCAAACACTAAATGTCACTTTTTCGCTCGAAAGAATGAACTGCACAAACTAAATTTGCGTGAAATGATTGACAACATGTTTTAGTGCCATCTATGTTTTCGAAGCGAAAGCAACTTCAAAGCAACTTTTCATGCTAAGAACACAGTACCAAACTTGCTTATTTTCAAGCTAAATTTTCGCCGAAACAGATTTCACGTGAAATTTTGTATGAAAGTTTCACATGAAATCGAACTCAGTACTATGCTTAAGTTTTGAATTGAAGAAATATCGAACATAATTTGGTCCTTCGAACCGGATTCATTGCGTTCATAATTTAGTGAAGTGGTGAACAAAGAAATTGAAGAAAATTGAAATTTTGAATCTTTAGAATTTGATTGAACTCTTGAAACTTTTGAATAGATACGTTTAAAATAGTGAATATTTGTGGCTGAATATTTTTTGGGATTAGTGGCGTGCAAAATCACTGTTGGTAGTGATATGCACATATGGTGTGGTATGTACAAATCATATTACCCTACATTGTATTAACATACATATTATCCTACATTACAACATATTATCCTACATTATATTTACATAGTATCCTACATTATATTGCATGTTGATTTCCCATATATTTCCATTTCGTATATGTATGTCCATTAAATTTGAATCTACTAGTGCTGATCAAATTGATACACTAAACTCGGAAGTGGTATAGTTGGAGAATTAACCAGAAAATCAGTTCATTAGAAAACGTATAACGTTAATTTGAACTTGTGAGAACAAGTTAAGGTAGAACTATAATGTAATTAAGTGAACTTAAGTGAGCGCTGAAACTGAACGAAAATTCACTCAATTGAAGTCGATCGGTTAATTTGCCCATAATAGAATTAAGTGAAGGTTCATGAAGCTGCCGTCAGAGTGGCGAATATGAATTTGAATTTGGAGGCATATGAGATGAACTGATGTGAGCGTTTACGCAATATATTCGAATAGATTTTTGCTGCAATTGAAATATAGTTGTCTTCATAGCCTGCTAGCTCTGTTGCAAGAAATCGTAGGAAATTGTAGCTGAGCTGAACCTCAGCATTTCGCTGTAGATTATTAGATCTATAAAGATGGGCTTGGTGCAGGCTCTTAATTTGTGCTTATATTCAAATAAGTGTACGAAAGAAATGTTTTTTGAGCAATATTGGTATGCGACCGGAATATATTTAATCAACAAGGTCTTTACTGCTGAAGTTTAATATTCAATAGTGGACAGCTGAAGCATGGTGTGTGGTTATTCTTTGAATGAAAAAAGCTGTGAGACGGCATTTTAAGTAGTTTATGTACTTGTAATTTTAAAAGTAAGTAATTTAAAGACACAAGTAAATAAACTACTATATAATTTATTATTTCGTATGTTGTTCAACGCGTTTTCTCTTTGAAATTATGTTTGAAACTCATTATTCCTACCTCCTGTAAAAATAGCATTTAAGAGATCGACGAAAAAATATTTTAGATACCTGTTATTCTTTTTACAATGTCACGCAGAATCATATTCGAGACATCTAATTACTACTTCCTATATTGTAAACTGTCAATGAGCCGTTTAACAATAAAAGGTATGTGCGCGTACTACGATTAATTGCAATTAATTGCAATAAAGCCGTTTTTGCACTCCGTTTTACTGAAAACGGAAAATTTCCACTTTTTCAGTAGGGTCTGAGCTACTTAAAAATACTGAAAACTGTCAAACGGTTTTTGGCCTATAATATTATGAAGGACGAATATTTTTGTGACGATAATTTATCACCGCTTAGGATGACTTTATTATCATTATTGTTCTCCTGAAAACCGACAACTGACACTTTTGTTTGTCAATTTTCAGGATATGCAATGTGAGCGTTTTTGTACTTTTCATAAATGTCCCCCACCACATGAAAATTCAGTAAAATTCAGTGACTGAAAGTACGCGAACAGACCTAAAATATTCAAATATTTCACATACCTATTATTGCGTCTACAATACCGCATACGAATGATCATTACTTCTACCTCCTGCAAAAATACCAAACGATCCACGAAAACATATTCAAATATTTTACGTGCCTTCTATTGGTTTTAGTCGTTACGCAAACCTCTTGTCAAATTTACTTAATTGATGTACGGTCCCAGTCGTACGCCACTTAAGTGGCCCGAATTGAACGAAACTTAACGAAACGGCAGATAAGTACATTATGGGTATGCCGCTTGATTTCTATGCAACCGTACTGTCACTTAAGCTATTTAAAGCTCACTTAATTGCATTATAGTTCTACCTTTAGGCGTGAACAGAAAATCAGTTCATTAGAAAACGTGGAACATTAATTTGAATTTGTGAGAACAAGTTAAGCGTGAAATTAGAAAACGTGTATGTACGTAAATTGAAAATAGAATTGATTATAAGTAGTCGAAATTGAATTTGATTGAATAGTTGAAAGATCATGGCGACGATTACAAAGTTGATCTTGCAGCAAGGTCTGAACTATGATCAGTTGGTGCGAATGCACTCTAATTACAAGAAAGATCCGAAGGCACGTAAAACCGCCACTTATATCACAAAGTTATTAGAAAGACTCGAAGCTATTCAAAAATCTTTTGAGAAAACTCATGAAGCAATTCTCGACTCATTGACCGGCAGTGAGTCTGAACTAAGTAATCCATATTTTAATGACGGAAAATATAGTTTGTTCGAAGAACTATATATAACATTATATTCGGAACTCAAAGAGTCTTTGATTGAGGTACAAAGGATCTCGAATACAGATTGTTCCAAAATTACCAATCGGCCTAAGAATTCGGAAGAAAATTAAATCAAACTTCCAAGAATATCGTTGCCGAAATTTTCGGGTGATTACCAATCGTGGATCTCATATCGAGATCTCTTTAAGAGTTTAATCCACGAAAAAGCTTCATTAAGCAATGTTGAAAAACTTCATTACTTAAAGTGTAGTCTTTAGCAGAAAGTCTGTTAAAACAATTCCAGATAACAGATACGAATTATCAAGTGGCATGGAAGGTTTTGGTTGAACGTTACGACAATAAAGCAACGTTAATGAACACACAATTGAAACGATTATTTAGTTTAGGGGTCGCAAATGAGTCAGTGGCATCGATTAAGTTGTTATTAGATAGAACGGTCGAGGCAGTGCAGGTGTTGGAGAACATGGATATTAAAGACATGTGGCAAGCAGTAGTTGTATACATGACAACACAACGTTTACCTTCGGAGACGAGACAATTATGGGAGCAGCAGCAAGCGGCTATTGGAGAGTTGCCGACTTTCATTGAGTTGAAAGCCTTGATGACTCATATTAGAGGAAGTTCACAAAGGAGGATTACAGCGTCTCACACCGGTAATATACAATCGTATTACAGTGACGTACAACAATCGTGCACCATCTGCAAGGAAAAACATGGTATTCAGCATTGTATCCAGTTTTTGAGAGTCAATCACGGTACGAGGTTGCAATTAGTAAAACGCAATGGCCTTTGCATCAATTGTTTAAAAAAGGGCCATATGATGAGCAGTTGTCCAAGTACGTCACGATGCTTTAAGTGCAAGGGCATGCATCATACACTATTGCATAGAGAAAATGTTGACACAACATTACCAACGGGTCCTGAATTGAGGCAGCAACCGGGTCCATCGAATGCTGGTCCTAATATTAATTCACTAAACGTTACCGCCAGCAAAGAAGTCCTGTTGGCTACGGCATTAGTTACCATTGAGTCACCTACTGGTCACATTCCACTTCGAGCATTACTTGACCAGGGCTAACAAGCGTGGTTTATCTCAGAATCTGCAGTGAAATTATTGAAATTGAAAAGAGAATCTTCGAAAGTTAATGTGTTGCAACTGACAAGACTCTGTCGAGCCGTCGTCAGTGCAGCATGTATTTAGTTAGGGATTTTTCCTTTATATGCCCGGCGTGCCTTAGCCCAGCCGACTAGCTCAGCCTGTCGTGGGTTGGCGGGCGGAAAAATCCCTACGTGCTACGGCACGCAGACAACACAACACTTAAAACAATTCAGTAATCACTAGGACAACGACAATCACACAGAAGAGGGAAACGAAGAAGATCCGTCAGAATCATTATTTAATATCTTATTTGAAATACATTACACACGATATAACCCAAAATAAACTCAAAAGAAAAAAAACAATATAAAACCAAAGAATGAAATCCAACCAAAAATTCAATACTCCACTTCAAAATAAATCCAAACATATATCTCACAGTGAGTCTAACTATATCAATTAATAAATCAGGTGGGGGTTTATTCACACCCAACCCCGGCCGGAGTGGAGTTTACACCAGTTATGCATAAATGCACTATAAATTATAATAAAGCGAAAATTCAAATGATAGTTCCCAATAGATGTTATAAAGAAATAATTAAGCAATAAGTTCAAATGCAAATAAAATATGAAAAAAATAAACAACAATAATGTATAAATCACCTCCCACCAATAAATAATGTTTGTTAATGTACATTAGTAGGAAAAAATTTAATAGATAGGTTTCTTTGTTTTTCTTCAGTATTGACGTGCTTGGGACTTATGTATATGCAAAACAAAGAAAAAAAAAATGTGATACAACTTGGGTTTTCCTTGACTTACATTGCTATCATGCAAATAACATTGTTCATTATGAATGAAATAGATTGTTTCATGATGAATATTAATTCTTGATAAAATTTCTCCTTCAACACCAATGGCAATAAATTGTCGTACTTAGCTGTTAATTTCCGCCAGGGAGTATTTCCTTGAGGTTTGAGTACTTCCTTGAGGACATTTTTGACCATCCCTCACAAGTTCGATAGTGGATTCGCTGCTCGCCACAGCTTAAATAGCGGTTTTACCTTAGTCTTCTCGGCTTACTTCTTGAGTTTTTATCTAGTGGCTGCGTAGTATGTCCCTCGGGATTCTTTGATTCACCAAGTCCAATTTATATCCCCGAGCTCGCAATTCGGTTTAGTTACCTGTACCAAGATTTAATTTTTCCTCCTTTTATTTTTGGTTTATGCTAACATCAAACTGTCTAACCTTCTTTTACCCTTTTCGACTTCTTTCGAGAGTAACTATCTTTTAACAATTCATTTAAAGTTTAATTTTTCACTCCACTTGTACTTTTAGTTCTCTCACATCACAAAGACTTTTGGTTACTCTTTATTTAGTTTGAATTTTCACTCAAAGGTGCAATCCACCTGTTTCTCCAAAAAAAACCCAAAAAAAAGAAATCCCGCCAAAACTCTGTGAACTTTTTCTTTCCGCACTCCAGACTAGAATAATCGCCTAAAGTCCCCTTTTCTTTGTTCAAAAATTTTTTTCATCTTACCGCAAGAGCGGTTATCTTCCAGACCCTCTAGTGTGATTCCCATCTATTCCATTCCTTAGGGCATGCCCAAATTCCAAGTACAGTCTGGAACACAGTTAACAGCTGATGGGACATTTTTTTCATTCTAGTACTATTGACGGAACATTAGAATGTTGACGTTTCTATATTTGTTTATCTTAAAGTCAAGAAGGACGTCAAGAAGGCCGAGTCGAAATGAAATCGATGAAATTCGAGCAAAGAAAATCAAGGCTAAGCTTGAGTATCGGTCGTCAATGCCTGCATCGACATACCAGCAACAGAAACTTCGCGTTTGTGAAGTTTGCTCGGCGTATCTTGGCATTCATGACAACGATATACGACTGGCCGATCATTTCGGTGGAAAATTGCATTTGGGTTTCATGGCGATTCGAAAAAAACTGGCGGATCTAAAAAAAATACACCAACGAGACCTCGCAAGTTCGAAAAGAGACGCGGAGGAAGCTACTGTGATCGGGACGATTAGATGTACAAGTCACGGTTTTATGTCGGGAGTCGTGAGTTGGATAGAAGATCACGAGCACATCGATCACGGAGCCATGATCGTAAAACGAAATCATCAGGCAGTAGTCGGAAGCAACCTTCACACTCCAAGAACCGAAGCCGATCGCCAGTCAATCGAAATAGCAGCAATCGACATCAATCACCTAGACGATCACGCTCACGATACCGCAACCGTCGCTGAAGAGGACAGGATAGATTGAAGATCATGGCTATAGCACGTGAACGTGAGTTAGACTGTTAGGGTCCAGATAAACTGTAGTTGTTTTCTTTTTCTTTTCTTTTTTGATTTTTTTTTTTTTTAACTCCTTTTATTTCCTATTGTGTCACTATGAATTCTTTCCTGCGTAAGCTTACCATTCCTTTGATGGAATTTGTTTAGATTTGTTTTTATGATCAAACTTTAGATGTTAGAGAAGTCGTCCAGTCCTACTTAAACACGCAATCGACATTGACAGGCACACCTTTCAGAAGTTAATACCTTTCATTCTCAGCATTTTGTCTACGAGTAATCTCGTAAATAAGTTTTTAGTATATTATCTATCTATTTTATTTTCTTATGTGAATTTTCCGACGATGGTTTTGTCCGGGATTAGAAGTACATTCTGCAAAATAAAGTAAAGTAAAATAAAAGTTCAGAACTGGTGTTTAATTTATGGATCTTTTCTAACCATGTGTTTTAATCACAACATTTGTCACAAATCGTGGGGCCGACCTACCCTGAGAAGAGTCCTCAAATGCCGGGCAATTTTCAATAGTTCCTCACTGTCTAATGTCCTTGGCATGATAGACACCCAGTATTTTCCCATTTCCATCAGCAAGTTCATAAGATACTTCGCCTAACTTCCTTTGCACTACAGCTCGTAGGAACTTAGGGGCCAGTTTAGCTGCGAATCGATCCACAGCGCTACTAAGTGCAAAGTTCCGTACGAATACTACCTGACCAGGGATAAAAGTTTTTGTGCGACTCTGGAGATCGTACACCCGGACTCCTCTAGCATGAGCTTCAGCCAATTTATCCTTCACTCTATCCTGCATCCACCGCATCCTATCTGTGTGGGGACAGAGCTCTATCTCTCCATCATCTAATGCTTGCATTTGCCTGAGTAATTTATATTCGTCGCCATGCTGGATACGGTGAAAACCGAACAACAGGAATTGAAATGAACAACCAGTCGCCTCATGAACAACATTTCGAAATGCTGCACATGATTCGACCAGCAGCTCATCCCAATTCCTGTGATCATCACCGTCGTAGGCGCGAATGGCACTAAGTATGGAGCGGTTGACACGCTCTGATGCATTAGCCTGCGGTGAATACAAGGGGGTGGTGATGTGCTGGACTCCGTACTCAATAAGAAAAGTTTTGAAACATTTAGAGGTAAATTGTACACCATTGTCCGAGTGCATGAACTCCGGTACCCCATACGTCAAAAAGATATCGTTCTTTAGGAACTTCACGACTGCTTCCGATGTGGCTTTGGGTATGGCCTTGAGCCATACAAACTTGCTGAAATGATCCAGCACCACGAGCAACTGAGTATTTCCTGCCTTCGAACGAGGGTATGGGCCCATGAAATCGACGAACAGTCTTTGCAATGGCCTACCTGTTTCCCGCTGATTCCCCATTGGCGGCCTCATGGCATGATTCGAAGGCTTGATCTGCTTGTAAACGGTGCAGGAAGAAACGTAATCTTTAACCTGTTTCCTCAACTGCGGCCAGTAATAATATCTTTGCAGCAGCTCCAAAGTCTTTCGAACCCCACAATGAGACCCCCTAGGATCATCATGTGCCCGCATAATCAACTGCTCTCGTTCACTCTCAGGGACCCATAATTTTGTTCGGGGTATATCGGTGCACAAGTCATGGTGTGTTCCGGTCGTAATGAACACACGTCCTTCCCTAATGTGCACATTCTTAAAATCACCAGGACTCTTTTCTATTTGAGCGATGAGGTCCAAATACTCAGGAGCTCGGAATGCTGTATCAGCGATTACCTCAGCCAGCCTGTAGTGCTCAGGCAAAATACCTCTGATAAATTGGCTTGTTTCGATCGACCCGCAAACTCTCGATAATGCGTCTGGAACGACGTTGTGAGTTCCCTTACGATGCTCGATGTTAAAATCAAAAGACTGCAGTTTCAGGCTCCAGCGAGCCAATCTACCAGTGAGGTCCTGCTGTCCCATGAGCCATTTAAGGCTAGCATGGTCAGTGATAATGGTGAAAGGCAACCCTTCGATATATGCTCTGAATCTCTTAACGCTCTGCACCGCAGCCAAGCATTCCAATTCAGTAACACTATAGTTGCGCTGCGCAGCGTTAAGCTTTACAGACATAAAAGCGATTGGGTGCTCTCCACCATCATCATCTTTTTGGAACAGGACACTCCCGATCCCGGTGGCACTAGCATCACACTGGACGGGAGAAATCGGGATTAGCTAGCACTGGTGCCGAAATCAACAGTCGTTTAACCTCTAAGAAAGCATTATTAGCAGCGTCTGTCCACTGAAACGAGCGCTTACCCTTCAGCAAATCCGTCAGGGCTGATGATACTGCCGCAAAATTAGGGATAAACCGCCGATACCATCCCGCCATTCCCATGAATCGCCGGACCTCCTTTGCAGACTTAGGTGTAGGATAGCCTACAATTCCAGAGATTTTATCTGGGTCAGCCTTGAGGATTCCATCACTAACCACAAAGCCAAGATACTTGATCTCTCGCTGCACGAACTTACTCTTCTCGACGTTAATGGTCAATTTAGCTGCGTGAAGCAACTGCGCCACCTTAGAAAGTAAATCCATATGTTCATCAAAAGAAGAGCTAGTAACGAGCAGATCATCGAGATAGACAAACACCTTATCATGTAGCTCGTGAGGAATCACTTTGTGCATTAGTCTACACATGGTCTGAGGAGCATTGCACAGACCAAACGGCATCACAGTAAAATGGTATAATGGGCGACCAGGAACAGTAAAAGCGGTCTTCTCCCTAGATTCTGCGTCCAACGGTATCTGCCAAAAGGCATCTTTGAGGTCCAAACTCGTTATAAATTTAGTGGACTGCAGACGTGCCAATAAGCCTTCAATAAGAGGTAATGGATATGCATCTTTCAGGGTTACCTCATTCAGTCGTCTGGCATCCAAACATAGCCGTACTTTGCCAGGCTTCCGTACAAGCGTGACTGGTGAACTCCAAGCGCTTCTACTTTCCTCGATGACTCCTAAGGACAGCATGCGATCTAGCTCATCATACATCAGTTTCTGAATGACTGGGGACACCGAATAATGCCGCTGTTTAATGGGTTTGGCGGACCCGGTGTCAATATGATGAGAGACTAAGGTAGTCTTACCCAAGCCATTGATGTTATAGGAGGGAAACTGATGTATGACGCGCTGTAATCGGGACTGCTCCTCAGAAGACAGAGTGTGAAACGCTGGGTTTGGGACTTGAGAGAGGGATGCAACCATCGCCTGTTGAGTCGGTGCAATTTTAAACGTGTCCCAGAAGTCCATTCCGAGGTATACTGGATTGGTCAACGATGGAACGACCAAGAACTTAATCAGACGTGACTTCGAATTAAATTTCACCAGAGTCTCAACATATCCCAGAACAGAAGCTCTATGACCTGACGCTGTCTGAACATCTGATGCCATGGTATGCATGTATAGATTCAGTTCCGCTATCAAGTCCAAGGCTCCTGCTCCAAGTATACTGATGCTTGCACCACTGTCCAGCAACCCTTGAAGTTCCCGTCCCTTTATGGATATTATGGCGAAAGGTCGGTTCTCTCCTTGTGGTGTCAGAATGGTGTCGACACACGCTTTACGTAGCCATCGTCTATTGGCAAAATACTTCCATGCTCGATGAAAGCGCGATACCGAGCGCCTGCGGGCCGATAGAGTACCATCACATTCGGAATGGCAGGTAGGGGGTTTGCTTGCAGGAATAATTAAAGGATTTATCGAGTTCGACGAAATTCCGGGTCGATATTGGTTGCCGCGTCTGTCATCTCGGGTCGGGAGGAACGAGTGCCTGGAGGAATACGCAACCTCCCCGCGGGAAGCGCATTCCTGTTCAAGTTTCCCGCTTGACAGTTGGGACATTTGGGTTTTAAAATTCCATCACGACCACAACCAAAACAGAAAACACGCTGTATGGGAGTATTGCAATCCATAAATCCATGACCCAGATCGTGACAATTCCAACATACCCGTAAATTATTTTTGTCATCCATCCTGCGACCTCTAGTCATATATTCATTGGAACTAGATTGCACGGCATGTATTTCCTGCCTTGGCGCAATCGCAGATGGTGTAAATTCATCATACCTTTCTGGATATCTAATTGGGGTTGATTTTTGGTTTGTATACCTGTGCGTTTCTTCCTCAAAACTGGATTGTCTCTCCGATGACTGACCTGATCGACTGGGGGCTTGAGGTATGTTGTAATAATCCAATGGTATTTCATGGCAACCCAATTGCACTGTTTGCCTATTCTGTTGCCTGAACTCGTTCTGTGTGCCTGACTCATAGTCCCACAATGGATGACGAGTAGAAGAAGTAGATGAACTAGACCGACCATTATCAAAGCGATCTAAATCAAAGTATAA
Source organism: Nemotelus pantherinus (assembly GCA_963978885.1). Classification (NCBI taxonomy): domain Eukaryota; kingdom Metazoa; phylum Arthropoda; class Insecta; order Diptera; family Stratiomyidae; genus Nemotelus; species Nemotelus pantherinus. The sequence goes on along the minus strand of OZ022263.1, from coordinate 100,700,472 downwards.
TTCGTGCACCGGACGTGTACGACGAATCAGCTCGCGCTCGCTATTCCACCCCAACAATCGCCACTCTGCTTCCACTAAACAGCAGCGCTTAACAAGCTCACGGGTTGAGTGAAATTCTATTCCAGACAGGTGGGCTCGAAGGGAGGGGGACATGTTCCTAAATACTACGCATTGAAAATCTAAGTCCGTTAAAGGGATATTCAGCTGCAAAAGTTTTACTCTCGAGAGCGTCAAAAAAATCTTGGAAACGCTCTCCTGTTTTCTGTAAGCGACCATCTAACATCCTTCGTATATCCACATCGGAACGAAATGCGTTGAATCGTTCCAAAAATTCCGATCTCAATCTATTCCATATGAGCGGATAATTCTGCTCCCGAAAGCGCCAATACCAATCGGCTGCCTTACTTTTCAGGAGCAGATGAAAATCAGTTGCCAGAATAGTTGATGGAACGCGATAATCTTCTGCCAAAGACAGCACCCGAAACATAAATTGTCGTGCAGTTAAACCCGAGGGGGACCCGTCAAATATAACATTCCACTTTGACATGGGTAATTTAACGGATGACTGAGAACTTGCTTCGACTTGATCCCGAAAAGTTACTCTCGCCTCATTACTGCCAGACGTAGTTGGTCGATTTGATCGATCCTGAAGGTAGCTAGAATCCTCCTCTCGTGTATTCCGGCTTCTTCTTGCTTCGGTCTCTGCCAAATGGGAATCCGATTGCCTTGGATAGGAATTATTTAAGATATGTGACTCCGTATTGCTGGTGGCTTGAGCAGCAGATGGTGACATACTTAAGCGTTCCAGTTGATGCTGGAAAGGCGTGTAGCTGGGATCCCAGCTATTCGTTCTGCGACGCATTGCTCCAGATTATAGTTTTTTTTTTCTTTATAGAAAGGTTTAACCGCAAAACAAAACTTGCGCAATCAAAATAAAAAAATTATGTTTCCAAAACCCAAGGAAAACTCAAAGAAACAAAAACCAACAGCCAATGTGCTAAATTCAAGCAACTATGTACCTGTTATGTAAGATGGAATTTCCCAAAAGAAGCGTAATAACTTGAATGAATGTCCAATTCAATCTAGCACGTATTATAAATATTCGTGATTATCTCACTCAATTAGCTGTACTTTAAATGTGCTAAATATGTATCAAAAATCAGAAAATTCACTAAAAATGTGATAATAGTATATTAAGTTGTATTTTTATGTATTTGTAGCGAACAAATGTTAGTCAGATCTTTTGAAGGATAGCAAGCATAAAAAAAAAATTCTGACGGATCCTCTTCAAGACGGGAATTCAATACGGAAGGGAAAAGGTATAAAATTTCACATAAAATTGAAAAAATAGGACTTAGGAATTTGGGAGCTATAGATCTCTTGTCGTTACTTAGAAACTCTCCATTGATCCATGTCTCGAATCCTGCTCGAACAAGTTCTAGTGAATGAACAACACCTTACAGGTGGACAAGGATCAAGATTAGATCATGGGTCACTTCCATGGATATTTTGCTCCAGATGCGGCAAACTCATGTAAATCCTAATACCAGATTGATTCTATTAACAAGAAGATATTGACGCAATTTTATTTTCTCTTCTGAAGATAATCTCGCAACGACAAGAGTCTAGATATAAATTGAAGAGACAAGCTCTGTTGGACACATATCACAAGACAGTAGCACGAGAGGGGCGCCAATGCTGCATTGACGACCGCTCGACTAGATGATGTAAAATAATTGAAAATGTCAGGTATATAATTACAACCACAGCCAAAAAAAAAATAAAAATGGCTGAGGCAACAGAATGCTCCTATTAAACATTTGCCACCCCAGCCGAAAGCACATCTGCCAAAAGAAAACTATAAAAAAAAGAAAGAAAGCCAAAACTAACAGATTGGGCGCCATTTGTTGCAACTGACAAGACTCTGTCGAACCGTCGTCAGTGCAGCATGTATTTAGTTAGGGATTTTTCCTTTATATGCCCGGCGTGCCTTAGCCCAGCCGACTAGCTCAGCCTGTCGTGGGTTGGCGGGCGGAAAAATCCCTACGTGCTACGGCACGCAGACAACACAACACTTAAAACAATTCAGTAATCACTAGGACAACGACAATCACACAGAAGAGGGAAACGAAGAAGATCCGTCAGAATCATTATTTAATATCTTATTTGAAATACATTACACACGATATAACCCAAAATAAACTCAAAAGAAAAAAAACAATATAAAACCAAAGAATGAAATCCAACCAAAAATTCAATACTCCACTTCAAAATAAATCCAAACATATATCTCACAGTGAGTCTAACTATATCAATTAATAAATCAGGTGGGGGTTTATTCACACCCAACCCCGGCCGGAGTGGAGTTTACACCAGTTATGCATAAATGCACTATAAATTATAATAAAGCGAAAATTCAAATGATAGTTCCCAATAGATGTTATAAAGAAATAATTAAGCAATAAGTTCAAATGCAAATAAAATATGAAAAAAATAAACAACAATAATGTATAAATCACCTCCCACCAATAAATAATGTTTGTTAATGTACATTAGTAGGAAAAAATTTAATAGATAGGTTTCTTTGTTTTTCTTCAGTATTGACGTGCTTGGGACTTATGTATATGCAAAACAAAGAAAAAAAAAATGTGATACAACTTGGGTTTTCCTTGACTTACATTGCTATCATGCAAATAACATTGTTCATTATGAATGAAATAGATTGTTTCATGATGAATATTAATTCTTGATAAAATTTCTCCTTCAACACCAATGGCAATAAATTGTCGTACTTAGCTGTTAATTTCCGCCAGGGAGTATTTCCTTGAGGTTTGAGTACTTCCTTGAGGACATTTTTGACCATCCCTCACAAGTTCGATAGTGGATTCGCTGCTCGCCACAGCTTAAATAGCGGTTTTACCTTAGTCTTCTCGGCTTACTTCTTGAGTTTTTATCTAGTGGCTGCGTAGTATGTCCCTCGGGATTCTTTGATTCACCAAGTCCAATTTATATCCCCGAGCTCGCAATTCGGTTTAGTTACCTGTACCAAGATTTAATTTTTCCTCCTTTTATTTTTGGTTTATGCTAACATCAAACTGTCTAACCTTCTTTTACCCTTTTCGACTTCTTTCGAGAGTAACTATCTTTTAACAATTCATTTAAAGTTTAATTTTTCACTCCACTTGTACTTTTAGTTCTCTCACATCACAAAGACTTTTGGTTACTCTTTATTTAGTTCGAATTTTCACTCAAAGGTGCAATCCACCTGTTTCTCCAAAAAAAACCCAAAAAAAAGAAATCCCGCCAAAACTCTGTGAACTTTTTCTTTCCGCACTCCAGACTAGAATAATCGCCTAAAGTCCCCTTTTCTTTGTTAAAAAAATTTTTTCATCTTACCGCAAGAGCGGTTATCTTCCAGACCCTCTAGTGTGATTCCCATCTATTCCATTCCTTAGGGCATGCCCAAATTCCAAGTACAGTCTGGAACACAGTTAACAGCTGATGGGACATTTTTTTCATTCTAGTACTATTGACGGAACATTAGAATATTGACGTTTCTATATTTGTTTATCTTAAAGTCAAGAAGGACGTCAAGAAGGCCGAGTCGAAATGAAATCGATGAAATTCGAGCAAAGAAAATCAAGGCTAAGCTTGAGTATCGGTCGTCAATGCCTGCATCGACATACCAGAAACAGAAACTTCGCGTTTGTGAAGTTTGCTCGGCGTATCTTGGCATTCATGACAACGATATACGACTGGCCGATCATTTCGGTGGAAAATTGCATTTGGGTTTCATGGCGATTCGAAAAAAACTGGCGGATCTAAAAAAAATACACCAACGAGACCTCGCAAGTTCGAAAAGAGACGCGGAGGAAGCTACTGTGATCGGGACGATTAGATGTACAAGTCACGGTTTTATGTCGGGAGTCGTGAGTTGGATAGAAGATCACGAGCACATCGATCACGGAGCCGTGATCGTAAAACGAAATCATCAGGCAGTAGTCGGAAGCAACCTTCACACTCCAAGAACCGAAGCCGATCGCCAGTCAATCGAAATAGCAGCAATCGACATCAATCACCTAGACGATCACGCTCACGATACCGCAACCGTCGCTGAAGAGGACAGGATAGATTGAAGATCATGGCTATAGCACGTGAACGTGAGTTAGACTGTTAGGGTCCAGATAAACTGTAGTTGTTTTCTTTTTCTTTTCTTTTTTGATTTTTTTTTTTTTAACTCCTTTTATTTCCTATTGTGTCACTATGAATTCTTTCCTGCGTAAGCTTACCATTCCTTTGATGGAATTTGTTTAGATTTGTTTTTATGATCAAACTTTAGATGTTAGAGAAGTCGTCCAGTCCTACTTAAACACGCAATCGACATTGACAGGCACACCTTTCAGAAGTTAATACCTTTCATTCTCAGCATTTTGTCTACGAGTAATCTCGTAAATAAGTTTTTAGTATATTATCTATCTATTTTATTTTCTTATGTGAATTTTCCGACGATGGTTTTGTCCGGGATTAGAAGTACATTCTGCAAAATAAATTTAAGTAAAATAAAAGTTCAGAACTGGTGTTTAATTTATGGATCTTTTCTAACCATGTGTTTTAATCACAACATTTGTCACAAATGTCACAGGAATCGGGTCGAACACTGCTACAAAAATTAAAGGGGTTGTTCGAGTAAATTTAATAATACCACAACAGGATACGATTGAATTAGATGCCTTGATTTTAGAAAAGATAACAAATCTTCTGCCACCATGAAATATTACACCAGCAGTGTGGAAGGAATTAGGAAACTTAACATTAGCAGATCCAAGCTTCGACAAAACTAGTAAAATCGGTCTACTACTCGGTGCCGACATCTATGCAAAGGTCATACTTGGCGATATGCAGAAACTTAATATTGGTCCAATACTACAAAACTCTAGGCTAGGCAGGATTATTTCTGGTGGCGTTCACCAAACAAATTCAAAAAAAGGCTATCAAAGTTTCAAAGTTGAAGTTACAGATGAAATGAATATTAACGATCAGCTCAGAAGGTTTTGGGAGCGTGAGGAACTCCAACCCAAAAGAGTTTTAACCAAGGAAGACGAATTTTGTGAAAACCACTTGTTAAAAATGTTATGAGGGATAATGATGGAAAGTATACGGTGCGACTACCATTTAAAGATGAAGCTAGTAAAACTAACCTCGGAGAATCGAAAAACGCAGCAATACTCAGCTTCAAAGCGTTAGAAAAACGTTTTGAAAAACAACCCGACCTGAAACTGGAGTATCAAAAATGCATTCAAGAAGCATATCGACTCTCATCATATGCAACTAGTAAAAGAGCCTACGACTAATAATGTACCCACTGAAGATAATAGAATGAATTATTATTATTTGCCTCACCATGCAGTCTTCAAAGAAAGTAGTACGACGAAATTGCGAGTCGTATTCGATGCATCTCGGAAAACGAACAAAGGATTATCACTAAATGATATATTGTTGACTGGACCATCCATTCAGAATCAAATTATTTCGGTTGTCATGAGGTGGAGGCTATTCCAGTATGCTTTCATGGCCGATATAGCGAGAATGTATCGCCAAATTAAGGTGCACCGCGCCGACGTTGACTATCAACGAATAGTATGGAGATCGAACCCCAATGACGCACTTGATCACTATCGCCTAACTACGGTAACATTTGGCACAACGTGCGCACCTTTTCTCGCTATACGGACTCTGCACAAACTACCAAGATGAGATGAATAATTATCCTACGGCATTTACTGCTATCAAGATTGATTTTTATGTCGACGATTTGCTCTCAGGGGGCCAAGAATTGCAAGAAACTATCGACAAACGTGATGCGATTTCTGCTGCCTTAAAATCTGGTGGATTTATTCTGAGAAAATGGATTGCGAATGACCAACGGATCTTGCCAGGAATTCCCAAAGAAGATATTGAAATGAAAAATTGTTTTGAAATGAATTTAGACCAAGGATTCAAATCCTTAGGAATTGTGTGGTATCCTATGAATGATTATGTTAGTTTTCGTTTGCAACTGAAAGATTTAAATTTGCCTTATTCAAAGAGACAATTGCTTTCAGAAATCGCTCCACTATTCGACCCATTGGGATAGCTTGCTCCAATTATTATCAAAGTGAAAGACCTTCTCCAAACTTTATGGCTTCAGGGGCTCACCTGGGATGAACCTGTTCCTGATGAAATTATCCAACAATGGTTTAGATTTAAAAATAATTTAAAAATGATTAGTGAAATTAAAATACCGCGATATATTAGAAACTCGCCATCATCTCAATTTGAAATCCATGGATTTAGTGACTCGTCAAAGGAAGCTTATGCGGCTGCTGTGTACATAGTCAGCAGAAATGTTGAACAAACTCACGTTTATCTTGTGATGGCGAAGACGAAAGTTGCTCCGATTCAAACAGTGTCAATACCACGTTTGGAACTATGTGGCGCTGTGCTACTCTCCAAATTAGTACATCAAATAAAAGAAACTTTAAATTTCCAACATGTTCAAACATGGTTATGGACCGACTCGGAAATTGTCCTCTCCTGGATTAAGGGACATCCGACGCGATGGTCAGTTTTTGTAGCCAACCGTGTTACCGAAATTTACAATACTAGCGGGAATACACCTTGGCGTCACGTGCCCTCGAAGGAGAATCCTGCTGATTTGGCAACTCGTGGTTTGGATGACAGCGACACAATCAACAGTAAGTCTTTGTGGTGGACAGGCCCATCTTGGTTGCAGAAAAACCCTGAACATTGGCCTAAAATGAAAACTGTAGAAATTACTAATTTGGAAAAATGGAAATATTTGAATGTTCACTTCTGCCTGGATTTATCTTTGGATACAAATGATATAATAAATAGATTTTCCTCATTTATTCGATTGATTCGGGTTACCGCGTACTGCTATCGATTCTTCAAGTTAGCCAGAAAGAAGACAACTGCTAAAGGATACTTAACGACGGAAGAATTACGACAATCTCGAAACTTTTGGATTATAAACGTCCAACAAAAGGCTTTTAAAGAAGATATTTACAAATTACGAAAGGGCGAACAGTTATCGAAAAGAAGTCAATTAATCAATCTTGTTCCATTTCTTGACGGGGACGGGATTCTGCGAATTGGAGGGCGTCTGGAGAACGCAGAGTTAACCTTCTCACAAAGACATCCGATCATCATTCCGAAAGCAGGGAAATTTACTGAACTGCTAGTGCGACATATACACAACATCACGCTACATGGAAAAACGCAATTGATGCTCGCTACGCTGAGACGCAACTATTGGCTTCTGGATGCAAGAAATGTTATTCGACATTTTAATCATAAATGTTTAATTTGCTTTCGAACCAAAGCCAAAATATGTTCACAATTAACGGAAAATCTACCGAAGCCGAGAGTCACAGTTTCACGTCCATTCACCCATACTGGAGTGGATTACTGCGGGCCAGTTACAATCAAAGATAGGAATGGACGCGGAAGTAAAACCCATAAGGGATATATTGCTATTTTCATTTGCTTAGCGGTGAAGGCAATTCACATCGAGCTCGTCAATGATCTCACAACGACCAATTTCCTCGCCACGCTCAAACGTTTCATTGGAAGACGAGATCTATGTCAGCACATTTACAGCGATTGTGGCACGAATTTTGTAGGAGCTGAATCAGAATTGAGAAAAATAGCGACAAGAAATCGAGAAGCTGTAGGGTCCCAAAGTGGCCTTGAAATTACATGGCATTTCAATCCACCAGCATTACCACATTTTGGAGGTTTATGGGAAGCTGGTGTGAAGTTGATCAAACTACATTTACGCCGTCTATTACGACATGCCACTCTAACTTGCGAAGAATTTTCAACAACTCTAGTCCAAATCGAAGCCTGCCTGAACTCGCGACCTTTGTGCCCTCTCACAGATGACCCTATGGACACCAAAGTATTGACTCCAGCTCATTTTCTGATCGGAGATGCCCTAATTATGCCAGTGGAAGACGATTTATCTGAAATAAATTTATCAAGGCTAGACAGATGGCAGTTCTGCCAAAGATTAATGCAAACATTTTGGAAACGCTGGACAAATGAATATCTCGCAAGATTGCAACAAAGACCTAAATGGTTCAAACAAGAAATTCAACCTAAAATAGGAGATCTATGTTTGCTGAAAGATGAGAACATACATCCTAGTAAATGGCCTCTCGCAAAGATCACTAATGTTCATACTGGAAAAGATATGATAACACGAGTGGTCACGTTATTTTCAAAAGGTAACTACTACACATGTGCAATAACAAAAATTGTTTTGCTTCCTACGCAATAACCGGACCTAAAATATACACATATTTTAATAAAAGAAATGAAGCTACAAACAAACCATAAACAGAAATAGAAACGAATCGAATACAAAAATGAATTACTATGCCAGACAATACAGCACTTTACCCTTTCCTTCCTACCACTATCCAATCCTATCCAAAGTACATCCCACACAAACACAAAAAAAACAATGCTAATGGTTTCTCGGTAAACCCTTGTTCGAGTTGGCGAGTCGGGGCGCCAAGTACAAATAACCCCTCTGCTGGCGAGTGTTATGTGCCTGTACGGAAGAAATGCCACAGGTTACATTAACATCTTTACTCTGTCAATTCGAAGGCAGCTTTTGGCGTTTGGGAGTCCATTTTGATAAGCCAACCATACATGGCAAATGGAGCAACGACAACAGACCTGATAATCGGTAATGACGAAAGCATACTCAACTTTATTCTTACAGATGATAATACTATTCCGGTTGGACAGGCGGGGGGAGTATGTTTAATATGGACCTGAAATGGAAGAAATTAATAACAAAAAAAACACAAAACAATATTCGATTCACTTACCTGCATGACAGTCGACGGATCGATTGTCAGTTTTGACGTCGTGCGACCAGACATAGAATAAGCTGACTTATAGTGTTAAGGATATGTCTCAAAACGTAGAATACTGGAGAACAATTTTCCAACAATATAGATGTAGCGTTATTGGAAATGTTAAAAATGTTAAATTTACCGGAATTTTCACTTAGAAGTTTTTCAAGTCCATTATCATGGTACAGTTGAATTTGAATCAATCCTGGAATCGGTCGAATAGTGTTGGACAGTTTGTAATAGAATTTTTCCTTTGAAATTGAATTAATCGAAAATTAATAAAATTGAAATTGAATAGAAATAAAGTATCTTCAATTGATTTTAAAACGTGAGTTTTGAATTGAAGTAATATCGAACAGGCGACTCTCTGACGGTGGTGAACGGAGTGAATGAAGTTAGTATCACGTCCGTCACTAGACGAAGGAAGGTCTAGTAACCGACGTGATACTTACTTCATTCACTCCGTACTTTCAACTGGACTAAAGCAGATCAACTGTATTTACAACACAAACGGACGACTTTTGGACCTAATTTTTTGGACGATTTCTTCGGATGCCTCGATTCAACGATGCTCATCTCCTCTTTTTGTTGAATCCACTCACCATCTATGATATAACTTTTCAAACTAAAGACGAAATACTCACTGAGTCTAACTTTGTTAATCTTTACAATTTTAACTCCAAGAAAGTCGACTTTGATATGCTGAGTGGAGTGCTAACCGAATGCGACTGGTCTTCGGTTGTGAATGAATCTGACATAAACGTTGCTACCATAAACTTTCATTCCATCTTATTCTATATATTAGATTTGAGAATTTTCAGTTAAACAAGAAGAAAATGTGTGATCTTGTTATTTAAAAGTGCTTTTTTGCATGCTTTGCAATACACCTTGTATTAAAACACATTGGTTGTAGGTAGGTTAAGAAAACCGAACTGTAGTTCAATACATTATGCATACAACATACAGATACATTTGGTACACGAGGTTACATTAGATAATAGATGGCATAAAACGTTTTATTTTGATATCATTACACCTTCACAGCTTCGAGCCAGTTAAAGTTATCAGTCCAGGATGCTTTGAATTTTTTTTTATGCTTCTTCGAAGTAGAAACGGAAGTTTCATGATCGAAACATCTTAAAAAGTATAGTGTAAATATATGTAAGATTTCAAATAATTGAATCCAATTACGAGCTGGTCACGTAATGTTCCCCTTTCGTATCTGCCATTATTGACACGCTCTCAGATATCAAAGCTGACTCCGATCCTTTACATAGATTTCCAATAATTGATTTATCAAGTCAATGCTTAAATCTACTAAAAAAGTTGAATTCCTGTTACTTTGATAACAGGCGTTGAATATATCTTCATAGCTCTCAAATAGGTTATGCATACAACTGCCGAAACTCCAAAAGCATGGCGACACTACAAAAGACAATTTGAGTAAACGTGTCCCATTCATGTGCAGTTTCATTTGCGGAATGAGGAACAAATCACCGAGTACGTTGTGAACTGAAGTTGGCGTTTAGTGCATTGCAATTCTGTACCGGTTCACACGTGGAATAAATTAACTATCAGGCTGCGTTTTCATACATGTTGTATACACATTCCGCGGCACGCTCCCTTAAGATGGATGGACTTGGTTCATCCATGGCCTTCATATAAAAGGCCTATCGCAAAAGCAATTAACGTACAAGATGGCGGACCTAAGCTACTTTTCTCAACCAGTCCGCACAGTGATGTTTTTCTCTGGTGTTAAAAAGATTCATGAGAACCACCTACAGGAGATATGAGGAAACTCATATGTCATGTCAATTACACTGAGCGGGAAGAGAACATAAACAAAGGTAGATTGCAACGAACAAATTGTTCATAATTTTCATCAAATTGATTTGTAGGAACAAGCAGAGGAGCCAGGAAAGTGAAGAGGAGTCATATATTGGTAAGTGGGAATGCCAGAAATGTGAAGAGGAGCTATATAGTAGCTTAGTTTCGCTACGAAAACGGCTTGCTGCGAATCTAACCAAGAAACATGGTAAGCATTGTGATTTATTTTCTTTCTTATATCTTTCACGAACACTTCTGCTGAAAGCTCCAAATTTGATATTAAAATGGAGTAATAGACATGTCGCTCTGATTAAACTGAATCATAAACTGGTAAATGTATAGTACTTCCTTGTTTCCTTAAACAGACAATTTTTTTATTACAGGCAGAATACTCAAATTAAATGGTTGCGAAATTCATGGTTATAGTATACTGCTGAGATGCTATAAGGTTTATATTTTGGCGGCAATTCATACTCCGTATCTAGGTTAGTAAAGAGGGCTGCCGGGAAACGCAGCTTGCATTAGGCCACCAGTTTGGGCCCATTTGCCACCCTCCGCTGGCTATTTAGAGCTGCCAAGTGACCGCTTCGCCAAACTGGATCAGCTGACTCAGCGTGACGGTACCAGCCACCTCTGCTAACCCTTGAAAGTGGTATGCACCAAAAATTTTGAGGCGTTTATTATTTAGGGCCGGACAATCGCAGAGAGTATGCTCGATGGTGTCCTCTTCCATCTCGCACCTCTTGCATAAACTGCTGGATGTCAGTCCCATTTTCTTCGCATGAGATGCGGTAAGGCAGTGCCCTGTGAGCAAGCCGACCGTGGCTCTCAAGCAGTTCCTGCTGAGCTTGAGCAGTTTCCTGCTTTTGCTTGGATCAGGTGATGGCCATAATGTCCTGGCCACCCTGCAGTCCAGCCTGTTTTCCCATTCGGACTTTAGTTTGGCTCATATGGCGGCATCAAGTTTGTTTGTGGCGTCCGCGATTGACCGAGGTACAGTGATGCAGGGGCAGTTGCTAGCTCCTGAACCTTTCCTCGCCAATTCATCAGCTTTTTCGTTGCCTATGACCCCACTATGCCCTGGCACCCACATAATCCGGATAGGAATATGCCTTGCCTTTTCATTGAGAGCCACTCTGCAAGCGTTAACAGTTTTTGAAGAACATCTGTAAGACGCAAGAGCGAGAATGGCTGCCCTACTGTCGACGCAAATGGTCATTGGTCTGGTTGATATTCCACTAATGGACTCAACTGCCATGCGTATAGCATGTAATTCAGACTGAAAGACGGTAGCATGGTCCGACAGTCTACACCACAGGTTAAGGCTCAAATCCGTAGAAAATACGCCCGAGCCAACTCCTGTGTCCGTCTTTGACCCGTCCGTATAAATCCAGGCGCCCCTATCGGTGGTAGCTTCCTTTTTCTTCCAGTCTGTTCTTGTGGGTATCTTGACCTGGAAATTCCTGCCAAGATGTATTATTTTGCTCATGTGGTCCGTGTCTTCTGCAACGAGTCCAAATCTTTTGCGGCATTCTATAAGAATACCGCTGTGACCCCACTGATCTGAATCGTTCCACATGCCAGAACTTTTAGCGCGTATCGCCGCTAAGCTTGCGCTTCTAAAGATTACTCCGTATCTAAATATGTATGTAATATTTCGTTGATGTCGATTAATATTAAGCTTGGGTCAGACATTGCTACTTTTACTGCGCAGTTTTTAGGTTGCAGAAGCAAAAACTGCTCACTCTGTTCACACATAGTGGGTGCAACCCGCTATTTTTACTGCGCGCAACCGGGTAGCTGCAACTTCTTGCGAAGAAAACTGCAAAGGTGTTCACACATAACTCGCAGTTTTTGCTGCGCGCAACCTCTGTTGCAGTATTTTACTATTTAATTTGCTATGAAGTTTCAACCAGTTGTGTTAGTACACTCAAAAAAATGCCATTTAATAGAATCAAATTTAAATCAAAAGTTGAAATCACTTTGAAATAAAAAGCGAATCTTATATGAATTCCACTTTATTATAATAATTTTCATTTCAAATCAAAATTTTTCATCATTGAATTAAAAAGAAACGTGTATGAAGCCAAATCATATTTGAAAATTTTTGAATCAAAAATGTTCAAATATGATTTGGCGCCATATACGTTTTCTTTTTAATTCAATGATGAAAAATTTTGATTTGAAAAGAAAATTTTTATAATAAAGTGGAATTCATATAAGATTCGCTTTTTATTTCAAAGTGATTTCAACTTTCGATTTAAAGTGATTCTAAAAAAGTGATTTAAAGTGACATTTTTCTGAGTGTATGTATTTCGATGATCCAGAAGTGTTGGCTGCGGCTTGTTTAGTTATAGTTTTCAATAAACGAAAAAAGAAAAGCGAAAACATAAGCTGCTGGGTGAGGACGTGGATCGCAAATAGAGAACACTATGGAGCTGTGCATTGTTTGTTAAATGAATTGCGTTTAGATTACGAAGCATTTTATAAAAACTTTTTGAGAATATCGGGTAGTGATTTTGATGAACTTCTACAACTAGTGACCCCTTTAATAAAAAAAAGACACTTGGATGAGAAAATCAATAAGCCCAAGTGAACGATTCTCTTCCTTCAATTATTTAAACAAATTTAAACAAATTTGTTTTGAAACATTAGAATAGAATGATTTACGTAAATTTTATTTATCAGTTTCTAATATTTAAGTTAGATTTTGCAAAATAGCTATAACATAGACTTATAATTAGAATAAACCGTATCGCCCATAACTTCTCTTAATTAAAAATGCTCTTCCTTCAATCAAAGATACTGTGTCTTTCGTCCACTTGTATTTAGCCATATCCTATTTGGTTAAACAAAATTAATATTCTACCATTTACAAATTTTGAAATACACACCGTAAAAAATATTAAAATTGCTATCACTACCGTACACACAATACTGTCACTTTTCAAGGCACTAATTGAATCGGCAATAACAAAACGAAAAGCTGCAGACGCAGCCGCAGCAAAGTTTCAACCAAATTAATATTTTTTTGCTGCACTTGCAACTCATTGAAAAGCTCTTCATACATCGCTATTTTTTAGGCTGCAAGTTGCAACCGCAGTCTGGCTGCAGGCGCAGTTTTCAAGGTTTCTACATTGATCACACATCGCTACTTTCTATCAACGCAGTTTTTTGTGCTGCGCAGCGCAAAAAGTAGCGATGTCTGACCGTAGCTTTAGGTTGAAATATGTACATTTTGTTGCAATTTTATGTTGTTGGTATCTCAGTCGTAAAGCATGTATGTTTTTTCACACAAAATTGAATTAAATTTTTAATATACTGATCAGATGCACTTAATCCAACAGTAGGAGGAGGTTCAAAAGAGCAGGTTCAGCAACCATGACTTCTTGCTAGCAATGACAGTCGGTTCGATGTTGCCGCAGTAAATATATTGAAAAAATCAGCACACCATATTTCCTTCCAGCGGCTCGTACGCTCAGTACAAGGACGATCAAACAAAGGCTCTTTTTGAACAAATATTCGACTTTTATATTCGTTTCTGTTTCAATTTCAATCTATGATTACTTTTCAATAAAGTGTCTTTAATTAAAATCTTATTTTAAACTCTTCGAACTTAAACTAATTCTAAAGCTTATCAAGTCAAATTAGAATTTTGAAGAACCATTCATTTCTTCGTAATAGTCGTGGGTGCTATCATGGCCGTCATATAGAAGGCCGGTCGCGACTTGCAATCTGACAGGTACTAATGTACTTTTATTGGTCGAACTGGTCGAGAAATGTACGTCGACTGGTCGAAAAAAGGTACATTAAGCACGCCATCTTGGTACGTTAATTGCTTTTGCGACCGGCCTTCTATATGACCTAGTTTATGCGAGATCCCAATGAAATCCCGATTTGGGATTATACCAGTCAGAACGTCGTATAAACGGTCAAATTCGGATTTCAGCTTAAACCCGAACAGTTGGGTGTACGCCCGATGACTATGTGTGAGTGTGCATATGAAATGTGTCAATAAATATGATTCTTCAACAAGACGGGTCTTGTTTTGAGCAGATTTACACATTACACATATGAAATATGTGACGGCGCTTTTTTTTGCACTAGGCTAAAACTAATGTCGTTTCGTTTATTTTCGCAAAAGAAGACGTTAATCATAAATAAGTACCACAAATTACTAGTGCCTGCTGTATTTTCCACAACATTGTGGAACGCCGAATAGAGCATTTGTATTCAATTTGGTTGGAGGAAGTAGCAACATGTAACATACGCAAACAAGTTTCTATGGTTACGCAAACAAGTTTCTATAAAAAAAGTTTCTATGGTTATACGCAATTCGAATTTCATAAAATCCCAATTCCAATTTTGCCCGTTTATACGACGCGATATTTGGGATAATCCCGAATCGGGATTATATTGGGATCTCGCATAAACTAAGTCTATGACGGCCAGCGTGCCATGCAATTTCCATCAGGATATATTTTTTGGAACTATGTTATGAGTTCGGGGTCGACGAACCGATGCACATTTTGTCGACCAATTGCCATTTCCCGTATCAATATTCTCTGCTTTGATAAGCTTTAGAGACGATATACGTTGTCTATGCTGATTTATAGACAAGAAGGGAACCATGATCACAATTAAATAACCTTTACAAGTAAATTATGTCGATGGATATAAGTCGGAGATGTTAAAATTTGTTACAACTAGCGTAAATAGAAGTTAATGATTTCCAACTGCAAGTGGGCACATCAGTCAAGTATGCACTGTTTTTACTAATGTTCGAAGAACTTTACGCCGCGTCCACATTGGCCATGGGAGATGGCATAACATTCGACTTGCCATGGAAATGGAAAATGTAGACAGTACATGGCATATTTGATGTCATGCCATAGATGTCAAGCCATATGGCAAGACATTTGCATGGCCATAAGCATGGCCATATTCTGACAGTTGCTCATTTTCAAAATGGCGATGTCGAGGGAAACAGTGTTACAAACCCCAAACGAGTACAAAGAAAAGATTGCTTATGGAAATATATGTTCGCCTCTTCCTCAATTTGCGCCTTTCCTCACATTCTGCTCCCTCTAACCTTCGCAGTGCTCTATAACACCGGATAGCGCGCACATGTTCACTGCTGAGCGACATTTTCAAAATGATATGGCATGACATGCCGTTGCCCAGGCACCAGATGACGTGCCATAAACTGACATTCGTCGCCATCGCATATGGCAGAGCTCATGGCCAATGTAGACTCTAGATTAGTATTAAAATCGATTCGGCCAAAAATTCATATTTCCATTTATATACATATATATCATCAAAAAATTTCAGTGAGATAATCTCGGGAACGCGCCATCCGATTGAGCTGAAACTTTCAGGATACATTGGTGTATATGCACAAAAGGTTCAAGTCTTACTAAATGTCAATTATTGTTAACCCTTTGGCGCCGGCGGCCATTTTAGTAATATTTTTAATATACCTATTATTCCGTACACAAATAATTTTTGCAAAAATAAAGTTGACGAAATAAAGTAAGAACATGTTTTAAATGCGAATCGGATAATATTTTGGAATTTTTTAACCCCATGTGTGCGCTAAGTGCCTAAAAAGATAACGGGAAAATTTGAAAATGTTTATATTGTGATAACTTTTGACAGAGCTATTCAATTATTACGAAATTTTCCGGACATATTGTTTTTATTTAGTTGTGAATTTGTGTAGCTTTCAATGAGCGTACTGGCAACCCTGTAGCTAGGGCAGGCACTGAAAGTGAAAACCTCCAAATCATCGTCTCTCTTGAAAAAATGCCGCTTCTCCAAAAAAAAGCCACTCATTTAGAAATCTTATGCTTTGTTTACATAGCCAAAATAAAAAATTTGATATGGTATAACGGGCACGCCTGGTAACCTTTGCCCAATTTACCTATGTTTTTAGCATCAAAAACTTCTGGTCACGGAAACTCACGATCCGATAAGCAGAATTAATTGAAATTTACAAATGTTTCCAGAAACGTCGCTCACAGCCCCCTATCTCCTAATGAGAACAGGGGTGGTCAATCCGGATAGCTATAGCTCACAAGGAATGGGGTGGGTTTGGCGCCACTCGCTTCGTTGCCGGAATTGACCCTACGTCCGTCGCCCTGAAGCGAGAATCTGACGACAGAGCTAAAACTTTTTACCGTCCGCGATTTGAATATTGACTGACTCACGAATTTCTTCGAATTTTGCGTCTCATCGCTTGGTCGCCCTTCAACGCGGAAAATTATTTCACTTTCACTTCTGTATGTACAATAACACGTACGATTTATTATTAACCACTAGTTTTCTTTGATACAATCGTCGCTATGCCGCTCTACCCGGTCGGGTAGTATGCCCTTACTCTATACACGCTCTTTTGTTTTTTTTAATTTATGTACATTTTTCACTTAAAACTATCTAACCTGATTATCCTTTATACCGATGTTGCTGGCCACGCTGATCGTTCACTCGTTGGGGCCCATTCGAATCTGCTTCTCTAGTGAGTATTAGTACTACTATCCCAGGATCGCTCTATTCTATCGTACACTATTCTTCTCCACTCCTTTTATTAACCTCGATTCACTCAATTATCGTTTATTCCTCGTTCAGATGCTCCAGTACTGGTATTTTTCGTAATATAATGATTCTCCACAAATCGCTGATTATCAATATCCACCTCTGCTACAAACGCTCGATCGGTTCGGTCATGGAAAAAAGAAATACAAGGTTTTTCTATGATAACACCAACTATTCTTCAACACGTCTGTTCTCCTTACCGGTCACAATCCAAGAGACCGATTCTATTAATTTTTCATCTGACCATTTTCATTTCCCGCTAAAGCGGCTTTTCTCCGACCGTTGTAGGTTTTTGAACTCGGTGGATATTTGAACTGGAAATTCCAATTCAATCTGCAACATTTCCACCATCTACCTCGTCCACTTTTGGTACCATTTCAGTAGCGCTTTTCCCTTTACTACCATTTTCAATCGAACTGTCACCTGACAAGTTCACGTTGGTGTAGGTCGCGACCGGTTCCGACATCAACAAATTCGGTAATCATTCTTGTGAATCTTCTTCTTGTGCTTTTCTTATGAGATTTTGTATGAGTTCGAACGTGAAGACAATACAATTGACCTGTTTTCCTCATTGTATGTAACCGGGTGTTCGTGACGCTTCTGCCGCTCGATAATTTTGATACGAATATCTGCGAAAGTCTGATATGGTGACAAGTCAAGCAGTTTTGTTTTCACTTGTCCGTTCTACTATAGTTGCATTCCACGCCGTGCTTAGTGATAAGGAGGGACTAGAGCCACACAAAGGACCTGTTGATAAACATGTATTCGACCGTGAACTAGTCGAGGACGAGCCTTCACCAATCGATATACTCGTTGAAAATGTTGCATATTATGAAGATACTAGCCTAAGGCTCTTTAATGGAACTACGCTAGGCTACGTTACGCCGGTAAGAAATTTGAAGCTGCTGAAAATAGTATTTGTAGTTTAAAAGGTTTTTCCTTTATATCCCAGTGGAATAACCATGGCTATGATGTGGCGAAGATTCGGGCCAACAAATTTGATATCATATCCCCGGTATGGCTCCAAATCATTCGAAAAGGAGAAAATAAATATGAGCTAGCTGGTACTCATAATACGATCATTGTAAGTAATATTAAATATTCTTCTCCTATGTTCAAATCGGTTCCGCGTTCGTCTCGACAGCCGTGTAGGGGAATCATCCTCGCCGCAATCTCCTTCCACTTAACTTATTGACCCTAACCTTAATCTATCAATTGTCGTGAATTAATCTTCGGCGGTTGACCACCCTCCACCTTCCTTTCCTTGTAAGGATGGTGGAGGGGATTTTTTTTTGTCCCTTGGTTCTAATACGCGCATGCTATTTTTTCCGACCGTGACAATGTATTGTCTTTAAATAGGACCAGGTCTGATAGAAGTGATTTTGAAAAGCGGGCGATTCTGTGCCAGTGGTGCCATCTTGAAAAATTCACTAAAAAAGATAACTGCTTTTAGCCCTATAAATTCTGATTCAATCGTTTGATTTTGACGAAATTCACACAGTAGCTGAACCTTACTTTAATGCCTGAATTACAGTCGACGCAGCGAAGCGCAGCCAACAGTGACCAACCGCAGTGAACGAAATCGCCTGGTTACACTGGAATGTGACTAAGTGTCAGTGAAGTAGAAGAATTTTCAGTTGATGTTTGAATTCCACAGCGACATCTCTGTATCCGCTTGTAGCCTTCTCATGAATAATCGGACGCTCCTTCACTTGGGCTATCAGCATCTGTATTGACACCTCGTCATCCAACACCGCATCTTTAATTGACTGCATTTTGAAATAATGCTATATATTTTTTGATTTATTCGAGGGTGTTCTTTTCTATGCACTGTAAATGAGTTTAATTCTAACGTAAACTCAACCTTATATTTATGCCGAATGCTTTAAAAATTTATTTTACTACTTGCCTTTTACCATAGTCACCTTTGAAATCTTACTTGGCTCTTAAAAATTTTCCAATGTTATTTGAATTAAACATCCATTTTGTTATACTATTAGTATAATATTTCACTGATGGGCTATGAGGAGAAAGCCAAATAGCCCTCGTAATAAATATATAAGTACATTTGACAAGATCTGGCTTGTAGGAGAAAAAAACTGGTCTTTAAACCATAATCAAATTAAAAGTAATCCAACGACAACCCTCGTACGGGTCTAAGAGTTGAAGCTGGTGAGGAGCTTCTTTACAATTTTTTCAATCAATGTGAATACGAGTGTGGAATTCGACGACTCACTTTACCCCTGATTTTTAACCACGTACCTAATCAGAGCTAGGTGAACTCAAAGCTTGGTTCGCGGGCCTTCTTCCGAACTTGGATCTGGGATCCCACAAGCGAGAAGTCAGTAATCTACCAACTAGGCTACTCAAGTATTTTAAATTACTATAATCAATTTGCTATTAATTATCTTTCAAATTTGCTATTAACTATCTTTTTATTTTACTTTTAACTATCTAAGCTATTACCAATAAAAATTGTTTTCGAATTCCTCAACAAATTAATAATATAAAATCAACTCTAGTTACATTTTCGCATACATTTCAAATCCCGCGCGTTTCTCAAGTAATTACAGCTGATTGCAACTCTTCGCTGCGACAAAAGTTGTATCCACTTCGACCTGAGCTGCGAATGGCTGCGCCTAGCTGCGACATGTCGACGTAGGGTGTGCTCACTGCTATGGAAAACCCATATAATCAACTCAACTGACAGCTTGGCTGCGCTTGGCTGCGGTAGACGACGTCGCAGTGTGCTTCGGCGGTAAACCACGTTTGGCAGAAATTTGGTCGAAAAATTCGGTTGGAGCTGCCAGCTATGATAATTTTGGTGTCTGAAATTTGAAAAAATCAAAATTTGGAAGTGAAGACATTCAAACCATCGATAACCTAAAAAATGTCCGTTTCTTACAATAGAACCAATCTGTATACAAATCTTATGCTTTATCTACACGTTCAAAGTAAATCTTTGGAAATTTCATGTCAGACAAGAACGGTAACCCTTTCCCAAGTTAACCTATATTTTTAGCATCAAAAACTTCTGTTCACGGGAACTCACGAACTAATAATCAGATGCTGCTGAAATTTACAGAATGCATTGGACTTAAGTAAGACCAGGTCTGATAGAAGTATGTGTGGGCAACTCTGTGCCAGTGGTGCCATCTTGAAAAATTACAAAGAAAAAAACTGCTTTTTGCCCTATGAAATGTGAATAAGTTACCAGATTTTCATGAAATTGGCACAGTCGCTGAATCTTACTCTAAACCCTGTTTGGTAGAAATTAAGTTGAAAGATTCGATTGGTGCTGCCAACTATGGTAATTTTTGTGTCTTTGGTTTTGAAAATTCGCTCAGGAAAATAAAACTTTTTGCCCTATAACTTCCAGTGCAGTCATGAAATCAATACGAATTTCATACAATTAATGAAACCTATTATAAACATTATTCAGGTCAAATTTGGTTGAAAAGCCACGAAAGGGTTGCCAGCTATTGTTGGTTTTGTGTTTTATTGCAATATCTTTATTAAGCGATTTTATCGTAGAATTTTCAAATGATAATGATATTGTAGTGACAATAAACAGCAAATATTAAGTTTTCGATTATTTGAAAAAACTCGCTGCAGGTAACCCTAAACTTCTTTATACTCCTATAACTTCGATTGTAATATAACAACGTGAAGCAGATGTGGGGTGAACTTGGATACTTGTCCCCTGGAGTAGTTCAATCTACTCAGCGCAGAGTGCACATCGATATGTAAAGTGAATTTCGCAACATTTCTAAAGCACTCAAACCAGCCCCTGGACACGAACGGTATAACTTTCCACCATTAGCCCCTTCAATCTTCTCGCGCACAAAGCATGTTAAAGCTGCCTTTACGCCATTTCGCTCTCATTGTCAAATTGGAGGGGAACTACTTGGATTTGACCCGATTTGACAATAAGCAGACAAAAAATTACTACCATCCCCTTCAATGTAAATCTTATGGGCATGTCCACTCCATTTCTACTATCTCACTGACTCAAACTGTGCGTTGTATTGACAGTTTTTTGTGTGGGAACGGGGGGTAGGGGGTTTGAGGGTGTTCTTGAGGTTTGTATTTGTGGCGCCCTTTGAGTATAAAGATATTAAGAGTAGCAGAAACACTGTAAACGCCTGTAGGTGTGTGTCGCGATTTTAGGCCTTTTTCTTTTTATCTTTTCCTTCCCCTTGCCTTTCACTCTATCACTATATGGGAGCACAAAATCCGGCTGCTGTCAAATTTTGCTAGCCACGTAAAGCAAATGTAAACAACCTACCGACTCGCAATAGAAATCGATGTGAAACAACTAATGAAAAGAGGCTTTTTACAAAACGAGCTATGATACGTGACTGGGAAAAGTATGCAAAAGCACCAGAGTATTGGAAATAGAAGCGACATAGACTAAAGTTATTAAAAAAAGGCAAAGACAACCGAGCAGCGAGACATCGCTCAAACAAATAGCACTATCTCACTTTTGAAATGTTAATTCACAAGAAACTTTCCACTATAGCACTTGCTGTCAGGTTCTGAACGAAATCCGACAACTTCCAATTATAAATAATACGCTGAATAGAAATTATTGCCGATATCCCGATTGACTCCGCAAGTTAGCGTCTTTGAACGCGACACTTTGACAGCAGCCGGATTTTACTTTTTCAAGATGGCGCGAGGACTGCCGAAGGTCAATGGCGTATGTAAAAAGTTGATGCATAGGGGCATATGATTTGTAAATTAAATTTGTTTGAAAATTTCGAGAGGCAATTTAGATATGGGTAGAACACTAGTTAGTAATGTAAAGAATTATAATAATATAAACAATTATTTTATGTGCAGGTATTATTTGGACATGTTTTAACTGCACAAAAAATATTGCAAAAAAATTCAAATACGCGCTTCGAAAGCAATTCATGAAGAGCAGCCTGATAAAAAAAACTCCGAATAGCCCGATAAAAAAAAATCGGACTGCTGTCAAATTAATACTACACAACAAACACACACACACACATATATATATATATATATATATATATATATATATATATATATATATATATATATATATATATATATATATATATATATATATATATATATATATATATACATACATATATATATATGTATATATATTATATGTATATTTACATATGTGTATATAAGTATAAATGTATATAATTTATATATATATATATATATATATATATATATATATATATATATATATATATATATAAATATATATATTTATATATATATATATATATATATATATATATATATATATATATATATATATATATATATGTATATATATAATTATTTATATGTATATATGTATATATAATTATATATATATATAATTATACATATATATATACATATATTCATATATATATATATATATATATATATATATATACATATATATATATTTATATATATATATATATATATATATATATATATATATATATATATATATACATATATTAGTTAATTCTTTATTTTTTTAGTATGAAAAATATTGAAGTTTGAATATTCATACGCACAACATTTATATATTTTCAAATTTCCGCGCCAAGCCCCTACACCCGAAACGAGCCATTCATCTACGTTCCGAACAATTTGTCCGAATGTTCGTAAATTTTCATAGTATGGGTGAAATCTTGGTAAAATGAAGACAGTCTGCTTGCGTTATTGCGACTCTTAATATCTTTATACTCAAAGGTGGCGCCAAATATGTGGAACGATAACGAATAATGTGATAAAAAGTATATGAAGTATACGAGTGAATAAAAATGAGTAGAAGAGCACAATGGCAGTACGAAGAAGTGCATAAAAATAATTAAAAAGTAAAAATATGTTTAAAATGCAATGATTCAAAATGTGAATAAAAATGAATAGAAAAAGCAGAGTGGGAATATGCTTAAGTGAATGGAAATGTGTAGAAGTGCAAAATGCTAATATTTAGAAAAGTAAAAAATGTAAATATTAGAACAAGCAAACTTCGATGATGGATTGGAAATTATCTTAACCCAATGGGCCAATTTGTAAATATTCCATATTAGTAATATTGATTAAGATAAAAGCTTCCAATTGTGTTCTCGCCGATGAAACGAAACTTGGAGAACTGGGACCATATGAAATGCAAATAATATATTACTAATGTTCGAAGAACATTAGTATTAAACTCGTTTCGCCGAAAATTCATATTTCTTTATATATATATATATATATATATATATATATATATATATATACATATATATATATATATATATATATATATATATATATATATATATATATATATATATATATATATATATATATATATATATATATATATATATCAGCAAAATGATTTTTCGAGATAATCTCTGGAGTGGCCAATTCGATTAAGCTGAAATTTTCGGAGAACGTAGATATATATAGTAGGTAGGTCCACGACTTTCTCAAATTCAGATACCCTAAACCTTTTGGCGGGGGCGAGCGTTTTAGTGAATGTTGAGGTAGTCCTATATTTCCAAGCAGTGTAAATTTTTGTTAAAAAAAAGTATTGGGAATGAAAATTAATTATGTTCTTAGCTTGTCTATGATAAAGAATTGAAATTTTTGAGCCGTGTGTGGGTGCTAAGTGCCTAAAAGTAGGCAAGGATTTTTTTCAAATTAAGATTTGTCATTACTTCTGACAAAAACATTGGATCACCGTGAAATTTGTAGAGCGTATTGACGTTGGCTAACATTAAACACACATGGATTTTCAAGATAGTGCAGGTAACCCTGTAGCTCAAATCATTGACCCTCCTCAAAAATCCTTCAAATCATTGACCCTCCTCAAAAATTTTTGATTTTTGACAAAAAGTTCAAATCATTGATAAATTTCAACCTTTTTCCATCATGTCAAATTGAAATTTTGAAAATTCCGATTTGCGCAAGAACGGCAATCCATCACCAAATTATCTCTATTTTCAGCACTCGAAAGTTCTGTTCACGAGAACTGACGACCGGATTATCCGATCATAATGAAATTTACAGGACATGTTGGTATTAGCTAGGACCAGGTCTGATAGAAGTAATTTTGAAATGCAGGCAACCCTGTGGCAGTGGTACCATTTTGAAAAATCACTGAGAAAAAAAACAGCTTTTTGGCCTAGTACTTCCGATTTAGCCATCAGATTTTAGCAAAACTCACACAGTACTTGGATCTTACTCTATGTAATATTTGGTAAAAATTTGGTTGAAAAATTAGCCAAGCTATGGTGATTTTTGTCTCATAAATCTTGCAAATTTGCTCAGCAAAATAAAGCTTTTTTCTTTATAGCTTCCAGTGCAGAAATCAAAACGAATTTCATGCAGTAAATGGACCTTAATGTGAAGTAAATGTCGTAGGAATTTCGTACAAAAATCATGAAAGGGCTGCCAGCTATGACCATTTTTTAATTTTGTGGAATTTCTTTACTGAGCGATTATGTCATTAGATTTGCAAATGGGAATAATCCTGCAATGAAAAATAACAACAAATATTAACGCTTTAAAAATGTGAAAAGTTTTTAGGGTGGCAACCCTAAAATTCTTTTCACTCGTATAGCTTCCAGCGCAGTGATTCAATCGAAACGAAATTTACTGGTTGGGTTTAACTTAGCGTGAAGCAGATTTGGTATATATTTTGCTCTGCTGCTGACACAGGGTAACCAGCATTAGCCATTTTCGTAAATATTGCACCAACAGATGCTTGAAATTACATACTCATATGCAAAGCATTTGCGATAAAAATAAGAAACCAATTTTTAAATTTTCCGAGTTTTGAACATTTTTCGGATGGCAGCCTCAAACAACGTTTAACCGCTGGAACTTTCGATGAAATCCTCCGATGAGAACGAAATTCAAAGGATAAGTTGATTTAAGCATGAGCTTGTTATGGTAAACTTATTGCTGCTTCGTTGGGAATGTGTTGCCAGCACTGAACATTTTCATCATTTGTGTTATAGTTGAGTTTTGTTGCTTGAGATAAAGGTTGGTTGATATGATTCTACAAAAAAGTGTATTACGTCTTTCCACATTTTTTTGTCACTCAAAAACAATTTCTTCGAAAATTAGTTTTCTAGTTTTATATTATATGTATGTTTTATGTTAAATGTGGAGTAAATAAAAACATTTTGAGTACAATGGTAAATGGAAATTGGTGTAACATATGCAGTACTTTAGATTCAAGTTATATCCGTTTTACTGTAATTAATGTCATTATTATGGAAATGCCTGTAAATAGATATCTATACTGGTTACAGTTTCTCGATATGCTAGGTAGTAGGCAAATGGTTGCTTTAAGACTAATGAACAAGTTGTAGTGCTATGAATATGATTGGTGGGTCTAACAGGGTAAGAGCAAAGACGTTGACTCGATTACGCATGCACTTTTGTGCTTAAAATTCAATGCAAATTAAGTAAACTTGGGGTAATAATGCAGTTATTAATATTTGATGGGATATTTTGTGAGTCAACAAATACTATTAAACGTGTAAGAATAACGCATCACCAAAATAGAATAATTCATAGAATGTTTTATTTTTACCGATTTACCGAATATCATCTTGTGTTGTGTACACTTGACACTTGACGTTTCGACACTGGTCGAAATGTCAAATATCACATAGATGGCGACTAGAGCGCCCTAATTGCACGCGGTGGTAAATACCTGGAACTAGGTAATTATTTTTGATTCGCGCAGATTTTTTTGAAAAGCTTAACTGTAATACTATTGCTATAAAAGCTCAGGATTGAAATCAATAAAGGGTATTCTTTGCTGGTAAGCCAAAACAATAGCGGCGACCAGGTGTACAAAAAAAGAATTGTTTTATTCTTTGTACAAAAGTAAAAGACTGATATAGACTTAGCTAAGCGGCGACAGGCTCGCCAAGGCAAAGTCTTTAAGTCTCTCTTTGCTCAAAGCGGCGACAGGCTCGCCAAGGCAAAGTTTTTGGTTTACTTTTGCGTAAGCGGCGACAGGCTCGCCAAAGCATAAGTAAATAGCAATCTAAATTTGTTTTCTGGCTCGAGGAGCAAAAACTATAACTAGATACCAGTGTCCACGACTTTAGCGACATATTACATGGCGACCGTGCCAACGGCGGACCAAAAAAAATATAAAGTCCAACCTTCCCAAAGAAGGAGGACCTCAACCAAGGGACCTCAACCATACGCGGAGGCAAAAAGGTGTATTTGAGGAGGCTCCGAGCGGCGCTTAGAAGAACAGCCACGAATGAAGATAACCCACCACCCTGGGAAATACAAGGGGAGTTATTCGAACGCATAGAAGAAATAACAAACGAATTAAAAAAAAAAAAAAAAATATAAAGAAGAATTGTTAAAACAAAAATGTACATACATTAATGTAAAATCAAAGACAGTAGAATGAATAATGAATTGAATAAAATGAATTATTGTTGTTAAAAAAAAAAAAAAAAAAAATTTAATGAAAACTAAACAAAAAAAAAATATATTTTTATTAGAATACAAAAAAAAAAAAAATTTTTTTTTTAAACAAAAACCTATGGTCCATGGTATGAATATTATATTTTTTTAAATGGAAGAGCAGATAAATGCTATATCGAAAATTATAATAAATTTAAAAAAAACTCCGGGAAGGGTATACAAAAGCGATACCATAATAAAAAAATTAAGTGATATCGAAGATTTAAAGAAAAAAGTACTAGATACAGAAGATAGTTCAGAATTGCGAAAAACATTCTTGGATAAATATAGTGTAGCGAAAGAGTTGTTAGAGGAAAAATTAGAGCAAGCAGTAGAAAATAAAATGGGAACTTTCAATATAGAAATAGCTTTAAAATCAATACCAACTTTCAATGGAAACCCAAAAGAGGTAGATGCATTTTTAACCATAGTTGGGTTACTAAATGAAAGTCTGAATGAAGAAGGAAAATTGAATTTATTGAATTTCGTTAAAAATGTAAAGTTAGGAGCAAGCGTGAAGGTACAACTAAGTACATTAGAAATCAACAATTATTCAGCGCTGGAAAAACACTTGAAAAATAGGTACAAAAGTAGGAAAACCTTGCAGCAAATTCACACGCAATTAACTCAATTACAACAAAGCGGAACTGTAGAAAAATATGGAGAAAAATTGTCTGAGCTCATTAGTGAATTGAGCGATATCCAAATAAATAGCCTAGGACAAAATACAACTGCACAAGAAAAGGCGGTGATAGTAAAGTCTAATGATTCATACGCGCTTACAATTTTCAAGAATGGATTAAATGAAACCCTTAAGCCTACTATTTTTGCTGCGCAACCTAAGACATTTATAGAAGCAATACAGATCGCAACTGAATTTGAAACAAGTAATAGAACACCGGAAAATATAATGTATATTAATAGAAGACCGAATTATAATCAACAATATAGCCATAACAGCAGAAACACTTTTAATAATAATAACACGTCTCATGGCTATAACAATAATAGAAATTACGGCACCAACCAGAATAGAAATTATAGAGACAATTACAATTCAAGATCAAGTGAAATGAACAATTCGAATAGTTACAGAAATAACAGAAATACTTATAATAATAGAAATAACGAGTGGAATCAAAATAATACTAATAGAAATAATAACTATAGAAATAACAATAATAATAGAAACAATCACAGCTCAAGGGGTAATGAAGTAAATCGAAATCACAGAAACTATGATAACAACAGAACTAATAACAGAAATTTCAATGATAGGAGACAACGTATAAATATAGTCCAGGGAAACGCGACGAGCCCGGAGGCCAGCGACAACGAACAATAAAAGTTGACCCCGGGACCAAGACAGAAAAAATATTATTACTTAACAGACAGCTCGAAAATTACGTCTCAATTTACTGCAAGGATAATAGAAAATATTTAAAATTATTGGTTGACACTGGAGCAGATGTGTCACTATGTAAAGCAAGTGCGATTCCGGATGATCAAATCATAAATGAAGACAAAAGATGTAAATTTTCCGGAATAACTGATGAACAAATACAGTCGATTGGAACGACTAATTTAAATTTGAGTATTGATGGAAACAACATCAATTTTCCATTTCAAATAGTGGAATCTGATTTTCCTATTCTTACGGACGGAATATTAGGAAGGGATTTTCTTACCCAAAAATTAGCAAGAATAAACTATGAAACATACACAATAACAATAAATATAAATTATGAAGACCATACTATACCTATCGCTACAAGAAAACAGAGGGTTACAGTACCACCAAGGTGTGAATACGTATGTCCCATCGATATTAGCATAGAGGAAGATAGTGTAACCACTAATAAAGAAATTAAACCAGGAGTCTATATAGCCAGTTCAATAATCCCAGTAAAAGGCGTAAAACACATTAAGATATTAAACACAAATGAAGAAGAGGTAATACTCGAAAATTTTAAAATTGAAACCGAACCGTTAAGAAACTTCAAACCTTGTGAAACAAGTAAATCAGTAGCTCGAAACACCAGAGACGAACAAAGATTTAAAGACATATTAAAACACGTTAAAATAAATCATCTGAATGCGAAAGACCAGAAGTCTCTACTAGAAATTCTTAAAACATACCAGCATATATTCCACTTAGAAGGTGAAGCTTTATCCACAAACAACTTCTACACTCAAAAAATACAAGTTACAGATACCACACCGACATACATAAAGAATTACAGGTTACCTCATACACATATTAACGAAATAAACAAACAAGTACAGGAATTGTTAGACAGCAATGTCATCGAGGACTCAACCAGCCCCTACAACTCACCACTACTTCTAACACCGAAGAAGAGTGAACTAGGCGCAAATAAATGGAGACTAGTAGTTGATTTTAGAGCACTCAATAAGAAAATAGTCAACGATAAATTCCCTCTAACAAGACTAGAAGATGTTCTAGATAGTCTGGGGAGAGCTAAATATTTCTCTACTTTAGACATGACAAGTTCATTTCATCAAATAGAGCTTACGAAAGAGTCACGACCATTGACAGCCTTCTCAACGAACAAAGGGCACTATCAGTTTAAACGACTACCATTCGGTTTGACAATTTCTTCAAACAGCTTTCAACGCATGCTCACCATAGCTTTAAGTGGACTGGACTCAGCAGCTTTCCCATATGTAGATCATATAATTGTTTTCGGCTGCAGTTTAGCACACCATAATGCAAATTTAATACGAGTACTTGAAAGATTAAAAAAATACAATCTTAAGTTGAACCCTAAAAAATGCAATTTCCTGAGAAGCGAAGTGGTTTACTTGGGACATCTGATAACTAAGGATGGAGTTCGCACTGACCCCGGAAAACTAGATACAATCAAAAAGTACCCAGTACCAACAAATCCAGATGAAGTCAGAAGATTCGTCGCATTCGCCAATTATTACCGACGATTCATCCCCAACTTTGCTAAAATAACGAAATGTCTAAACGATCTACTAAAAAAGAAAGTTGAATTTAAGTGGACACAGCAATGCCAAACAACATTCAAATTACTTAAAAGCAAACTAATGAATGCACCAATTCTACAATACCCGGACTTTAGCAAACCATTCATAGTCACAACGGATGCATCAGACTATGCATTAGGCGCAGTACTGTCACAAGGTGACATAGGACAGGACTTACCCATAACTTACGCGAGTAGAACTCTCGTCAAACATGAAGTAAACAAATCTACAATAGAAAAAGAATTGCTGGCGATTCATTGGGCAATAAACTTCTTCAAACCATATATTTTTGGAAATAAATTTACGGTGGTCACTGACCATAGACCACTGATATCGTTATTCACACACAAAAACCCATCATCAAAAATGACACGCATAAGAGTCGATTTATGTGATTATGACTTCGACATAATATACCGAAAAGGAAAAATGAATGTCAATGCGGATGCACTATCACGCATCAAGTGAAGCTCAGATACATTAAAAGAAATGATCCCGAAACAAGACCATAACGTTAAGAACAAAAATATATTAGCAGTCACAAGAAACATGACCAGAGAGAAATACAACACACCAACGATAGAAGCACATGAACCAAACCGAAACACAAAGTCAAATGAAACGTATATATGGAACAGCGAATTGATGGCTGACATAAAAAATTTAATAAACCTAAAATTTGAAACAGGGAAAAATACAAAGATAAACATTGAAAATCACCAAGTTAAAATTGAATGCAGTGATAATCCATCGGAATTAGTTTCGTTACTGGAGAAGCTGACGTCAATAGTGACAAGGAGAAATATAACAATGATATACTTAAAAGAAACTGATGAAATATTTAACATAATAGGGAAAAATGAATTCAAAGACATATTCAATAAATTACAACAGTGTACTCAATCAAAAGGCAAAAAAACCCTAAAAATTATAATATACAAACCCCCCAAAAGAATAACAGACAAAATAATACAATTAAAATTGATAAATGATTACCATACAACACCCGTAGGAGGACATTTAGGTGTGAGAAAAACGACATTAAAACTCAAACAGAAATACATATGGAAAAATATGAACAAAATGATAAAATCCTTTATTAACAATTGTGAAACTTGTGCTAAAAATAAACAAACAAAACACATAAAAGAAAACCAAATTATAACAGACACACCTACTAACACATTCGAAACAATCGTCATAGACACAGTAGGGCCACTTAGGTTGAGCAACAATTATAGATATATACTCACAATTCAGTGCGAATTATCAAAATATGTTATTGCCTACCCAATAGAATAAAAAGACGCTAAAACTATCGCGAAAACAATGGTTGAACAATTAATATTAAAATACGGCCTTTTCAAAAAACTGAAGTCAGATAATGGAACTGAATTCACCAATGAGCTAATGGCAAACATTTGTAGTATGTTAAAAGTAGAACAAGTATTCTCGACACCCTAAAGCTAGAGTTACAATCAATGCAACCAACATTTGTTGCACGTCAAAATGAGTTTGAACCCATGAGAACATATGAGAGCAGTTACAATGATGCAACACAACTTTGCTTGGCAGCAGAGTTTGCTCATACCTCAAACTTGGCATGGCAACAAAATACCCAATTCCACCTGTTCCTATGAGCGTTCGGGAAATCGGAACTGTCATATGTAAATGACAATCAGAATTTGTATTTTTTTGTCTCATTTTTGCTTTTTATTACACTCCGCAGCTTTTAGAGGATAAAATATTCACTGATATATCTTTCCGAGACTTTAAAGGATCCAAATTATCGAACAGCAATTTCTTTAATATAGCCAGTGACAGATGACAGTAAATGTTGTGTTGCATTGATTGTAACTCGTTCCACCAACAAAACTTGGCAGCAAATGTTGGTTGCATTGATTGTAACTCAAGCATATCACCATGAAACACTCGGGACAGTGGAACGTAATCACAGAGTATTAAACGAATATTTATTGAACTTTACCAATGATTACGAATGGGATAAATGGGTACCTTACTTTACTTTTGCATACAACACTAGCCCCCATGTAGATACACAATATTCTCCATACGAACTAGTATATGGCAGATTACCTCATCTACCTAAAGACATAATAGAAAAAGATGAACCAATAAACAATATAGATAATTATGCTAATGAACTAAAACTCAGGTTAAAAAATAGTATCAGCCTAGCACGAAAAATAATTGATAGAGTAAAACACGAAAGAAAACTTAAATTAGACAATTTTGCAAAACCATCAAACTTGAAAGTAGGAGATTTAGTACTAGTACGAAATATGAATAGAAAGAAATTACAAAGCACATACCACGGACCATACGAAATTAAATACAGAGATGGCGTAAATTCAGATATCTTAATAAACAACAAATGTAAAAGATATCACAACAATTTGTTAAAGTTATACAAGCCACAGACAAGAATAATAGTGGAATGAACTATAAGCATACAAATATAAATTTCCACAATCAACAAAAAAAAAAAACAAAAATATAAAATAGAATCAAACCATATGTACACTACAAGTTAAAATTAAGTCAAAATAAAAAAACAACAAGAAAAGATATATATGTATGAAATCACGATTCAAATAGAATTAAGTTAAGAATAGCATCAAGTGATATGAAATTATAATGTATATAACATTTCGATTAACGAAAAATGAAATAATAGAATTAAGGCAGAACAAAATTAATAAAAACCTCAACTTATATGAAATTGTAATGTGCGAATCTAAAATTGAAAAATTTTCTTTTCATACAAAAGAAAATTTTTTTTCCCAAAGAGAGAGGGTGTTGTGTACACTTGACACTTGACGTTTCGACACTGGTCGAAATGTCAAATATCACATAGATGGCGACTAGAGCGCCCTAATTTCACGCGGTGGTAAATACCTGGAACTAGGTAATTATTTTTGATTCGCGCAGATTTTTTTGAAAAGCTTAACTGTAATACTATTGCTATAAAAGCTCAGGATTGAAATCAATAAAGGGTATTCTTTGCTGGTAAGCCAAAACAATAGCGGCGACCAGGTGTACAAAAAAAGAATTGTTTTATTCTTTGTACAAAAGTAAAAGACTGATATAGACTTAGCTAAGCGGCGACAGGCTCGCCAAGGCAAAGTCTTTAAGTCTCTCTTTGCTCAAAGCGGCGACAGGCTCGCCAAGGCAAAGTTTTTGGTTTACTTTTGCGTAAGCGGCGACAGGCTCGCCAAAGCATAAGTAAATAGCAATCTAAATTTGTTTTCTGGCTCGAGGAGCAAAAACTATAACTAGATACCAGTGTCCACGACTTTAGCGACATATTACACTTGCCTAAAACCTCATATATATATATATATATATATATATATATATATATATATATATATATATATATATATATATATATATATATATATATATATATATATATATATATATATATATATATATATATATTTATACAGTACGCCCTCGATAAAAGCAACCGATGAAAATTCGAGCAGTTGCGTTAATTGAGGTTGCTGCAATAACCGAGTCACAAAAAAAGTTTTGCCTTGAATTAGAATTTAACGTGAAAACTTAAGTGTGAAAAATAAAAGAATATTGTTCGTCGTAAAAGAAAAGTAATATAATTTAATTCATTAAAAAAAATATTTACCTATGTAATGTTCGTTTGCTTTTTCTTGGAGGATACATTAATGTCGACGACCAGCTCTCGCAGTTTTTGAGGAGTCAAGGTATCTTCTAGTGAGACCGAGTTTTCTTCAGCCCGTTGAAGACAAATGCTAAATGCTTGGATAGCATGTTCTGTTTTGATTTTTGACCGTGGAGGACTTACACTTGCACCTGTGCTTTCTTCACTCTCGATTTCTTCGGCTTCTAGATTGTTGCAAACAGGCACCTGCTCGATATCGTTTTCCGCAATCCAATTGCTTAATCCCTCTGTGACAAAAGTTTCAGTGGCAAATAAATCTTGAAGTAAGTCATTAATGGATGTCATCATTTTGCGGTCACTAATGATTTTATCGCTAATGACCCTCAACCGCAGCGCATCCTCCTCATCCCACTCACTATTAGGCGACATCAAAGGCTTCCAGCACTTTTGTATAGCCAGAGACTTAACCTTGCCCCATGCAGTTGCCAGGAGGCATATGGCATGCCTCAAATTAATAGCCTTTATTTTACTCTCCAACTCTGAACCTCGGCTTCCGACTAAATGTGCCAAAAGTCCTTTTTGTAGTACAGTTTTGTCAAGTTGATGACATTTTGGTCCATTGGTTGGAGAATAGCGGTGCAGTTTACTGGTAAACACATGGTAACAATCTTTCCATCATCACTTATCATCTCCCCGTCTTTTGGATTACACGTCGCGTTGTCCAAAAGCAGTAGTTTTTGATCCCAGAAACTGTCTTACGTAAACCAAGGAAAAAATATGACAACAATTTTAAAATTCGACGAAATTAATTCGAAAATAATTTTACCTCTGGCACGAAAGTTGAATGAAACCAATCTTTAAAAAATTCGTGTGTCATCCACGCATTTTTGTTGGCCTTGTAAACGACGAGCTTATTTTCGAAATGCTTAAATGCTCGAGGATTTACAGCTTTTCCCATAACGAACAATTTGACTTTGTGCGTACCAGACGCATTAGTGCAAGCAAGAAAAGTGATTCTCTCCTTGCTTACTTTCCTACCAGGAGCAGTAGCTTCTTTGGAACCCACAAACGTTCTGTTTGGCAAAAGCTTAAAAAATAGGCCAGACTCGTCCGCATTGTAAATTTAATCTGGCAACAAGTCAAGCTCTTTAATTTTATTTTTGAATTTAATACAAAATGGTTCCACCAGTTTTGGCTTATATGAAAGCTTTTCTCCGCAAATTTTAAGCATTCGGATTCCATTCCGTTTTTTGAAATTTGAAAACCAACCATTGCCGGCATTAAAAGCACTTAGTATTTCTTTAAGTTTTTTGTGAAGCGTGCATGCTTTTGACTTAAGGATTTGTGCGGGTACGTTTTGCCTGCTTTGCCTCTGGAACCAATTGGACAAAGCTTTTCCATCCTTGGATACTCGCAGGCTTTTAAAGTTACGCGCTTTCCCGGTCCAGACTCAGAATTTGATACGAATTTGTTAAGCAAATGTTTTCTCTTTTTTATTCTGCTAATGCTTGACTTGTTGGACTTGTATGTTTCACAAAGCGATTTTACTGATGCACCGTCACTCAATTTGGTTAAAATCTCTGCCTTCTGCTTTATAGACAGTTTGGGAATTTTTTTTACGATAGCCATGATTTCTAAATCAAAACAAAGCAATTACCGACCGCGAGAATATTTGCTGAACAATGGTAAATTAAAAAGCAAATCATTGAGGAAACAGAACGAGTGAAGTGTAGTCACACAATTTCATTTTGCCCACAAGCTACAATTCGGGTTAGGTGGGAAAATGTGAGTAAAACACACGCAAACCCTTTCATATAATTTTAATGCTCACCTTTATTTTGTTTTTGATTTTCACAAGATTATTCACGGACACGAAATAAAAAAACTCTAGCGCACCTGAACCGCTAGAAACACTAATGTTCGAAGATCAGTAGAAGAATCGTGCAGGTTTTGAGTGCATATTCCACCACATGTGCTGCTTATTACGGCCAAACTGTTTCAAATGCCACGTTTTACTTTGGTCTCAAGAATGCATTACAACTCATATGGTGGAAGGTTTCAGATATTACCACTGGCATGAATTTCAACGTTTATGAGAGCAAAACACGGGTTAATTATATTCGTTATCAGTTGCTTATTTCACATAATTTTGAAAGCAGCATCTCATATAACATCAATGAAGAAAATGCTCAGTGCCTGCAGCACTGTAACTGAAGTTGGTGTTTGGGGCTGCGATCCGAAAAATTTGCAGAACTTTGCGAATTGAAACATTGATTATTTATTTTCATTGTAAATGTTTCCGGTATGAATACTAACTGTAAGCGTTTATTGATACAAAAGTTGCACAACCGACTCGTGCTGGCAACCTTCTGCCAGTATCAAAGCCAAGAATATATCACATCTGCTTCACGTTGTTATATTACATTCGAAGTTATAGGAGTATAAAGAAATTTAGAGTTACCTGCAGCGAGTTTTTTCAAATAATCGAAAGCTTAATATTTTCTGTTTATTGTCTCTACAATATCATTACCATTTGAAAATTCTACGATAAAACCGCTTAATAAAGATATTGCAATTAAACACAAAACCAACAATAGCTGGCAACCCTATTGTGGCTTTTCAACCAAATTTGGCCTGAATAATGTTTATAATAGGTTTCATTAATTGTATGAAATTCGTATTGATTTCATGACTGCACTGGAAGTTATAGAGTTTTATTTTCCTGAGCGAATTTTCAAAACCAAAGACACAAAAATTACCATAGCTGGTAGCACCAATCAAATTTTTCAACCAAATTTCCACCAAACAGAGATTAAAGTTAGGTTTAGCTACTGTGTCAATTTCATGAAAATCTGGTAACTCATTCACATTTCATAGGGCAAAAAGCATTTTTTTTTCTTTGTAATTTTTCAAGATGGCACCACTGGCACAGACTTGCCCACAATTCAAAATCGCTTCTATCAAATCTGGTCTCACTTAAGTCCAATGCATTCTGTAAATTTTAGCTGCATCTGATTATTGGTTCGTGAGTTTCCGTGAACAGAAGTTTTTGATGCTAAAAATATAGGTTAACTGGGAGAGGGTTACCGTTCTTGTCCGACATGAAATTTCCAAAGTTTTATTTTGAACGTGTAGATAAAACATAAGATTTATATACAGATTGGTTTTATTGTAAGAAACGGACATTTTTTTGAATATTCGATGGTTTGAATGTTTTCACTTCCAAATTTTTTTTTTTTTCAAAATGAAGACTCCAAAATTATCATAGCTGGCAGCTCCAACCGAATTTTTCGACCAAATTTCTACCAAACGTGGCCAAAGTAAGGTCCAGCAATTGTGTGAGTTTTGTCAAAATCGAACGATTGAATCAGAATTTATAGGGCTAAAAGCAGTTATCTTTTTTAGTGATTTTTCAAGATGGCACCACTGGCACAAAATCGCCTGCATTTCAAAATTACTTCTATCAGACCTGGTCCTATTTAAGACCAATATATTCTGTAAATTTCAAATAATTCTGCTCATCGAATCGTGAGTTTCCGTGAACAGAAGTTTTTGATGCTAAAAATATAGGTAAATTGGGCAAGGGTTACCAGGCGTGCCCGTTATACCATATCTTTTTTTTTTTTTGGTTATGTAAACAAAGCACAAGATTTACATATGAGTGGCTTTTTTTTGAAGAAACGGCATTTTTTTCAAGAGAGACGATGATTTGGAGGTTTTCACTTTCAGTGCCTGCCCTAGCTACAGGGTTGCCAGCACGCTCATTAAAAGCTACACAAATCTACAACTTAATAACATCAATATGTCCTGAAAATTTCGTAATGATTGAATAGCTCTGTCAAAAGTTATCGAAATTTAAAAATTTTCAAATTTTCCCGTCCTCTTTTTAGGCACCCAGCGCACACATAGGGTTAAAAAATTCCAAAGCATTGTCCGATTCATATGTAAAACACGTTCAAAATTTATTTCGTTAACTTTATTTTTGCGAAAATTATTTGTGCACGAAATAATAGGTATATTAAAAATATCACTTAAATGGCCGCCGGCGCCAAAAGGTTAACAATAACTGACATTTAAAGAGACTTGGACCTATTCTGCATATACATCAATGTATCCTGAAAGTTTCAGCTCAATCGGATGGCGCGTTCCCGAGATTATCTCACTGAAATTTTTTGATGATATATATATATATATATATATATATATATATATATATATATATATATATATATATATATATATATATATATATATATATATATATGGAAATATGAATTTTTGGCCGAATCGATTTTAATACTAATGTTCTTCGAACATTAGTAAAAACAGCAAATGGGTTTTGGAAGAAATACAAAATATTTTCCTCTTCGTTTCTTCTTATTCCTTTATGACGCAAATACAATGCACCCACGATCTATGAGTGTTAAAAGCTCTGAGAGAAGTAGCTGTAAAATAACTGTAAAATAAAACCAAACAAAAACAAAACAAAGATAAAACGAGATAAGAGCATAGATGGAAAGTTGCGTTTACTGAGTCACATTTTTTTGAAAAGTTGCAATTACTGAGTCACTATGGTATTAATTTGGGTGTTGTTTTAACCGAGGTATTGCGTTTATCGAGGGTTGCTTTTACCGAGGGCGTACTGTATATATATATATATATATATATATATATATATATATATATATATATATATATATACATATATATATATATATATATATATATATATATATATATATATATATATATATATCAACAGAGTCAAGGTTAAATTAGGATATTTTTAGAGTTTTCAGGTGCCCCTATAGTCCTATGGGAAGACAAAATTCGGCAGTAAAAAAGTATGAAAATTGATAATGTTGGTGAATTTTAGGGCTTAGGCAGCTGGTGAGTGCATGTGAAATAAAAAATAATTAAATTTCTAAATCACAAAAGTTTTGCTATGATAGTCTAATTAAATGTTATTCCTTCATTTTTGCGAATAACTGCTATTTTTTAAATCATTTTCCTTTATTCTCTGCAGAGGATTGAGATTTCTGTTCAAGAATATTTCTGTTGAAGTTTCTGTTCGTACGTGGGTACTAGCTTCAGCATCAAGTAATAGGCTAGCAATTCTAATCAAATGATGGACCATATACGTATATGAAGTTTACCCTCTAGTTTGGAACTATTTGTACCCTGGCTTTACTTTTTAAATGAAAGTATTACTTCGCACAAACATGCTCATTCAAATGGATAGCTCATAGGGGAGCATAAGTCTTTCATTTACCTGAGGAGAATTTACCAAAATTACTCCGAAATTGACTTTATAATGAATTGTAGATTTTTTCCAAACATTTAATTATGATCATCTGAGCTGCCGACCTGGAAACAAAGAACTAAACATTATGGTTTACACATAAATATAGACATCGGCCTGGGGTCATGCAAAGGAACTCTTCGGAGGAGGGACAAAAGTTTCAACGCAAACATAAATATTTTACATACTTTCACTTAGACAACTGCAATAAGCTAGAATACAAGTAAATTATTAGTATTTTATTCATTCAAGCTTTGAATTAGGAAATCTGCTATATACACAATCATTATGCTGATTTACAAATAAATCCATGACTCCTTCATACCCCATTTTTAGCGAAAATGTTTCTGCGCTTTATCCTTTTATCACTTTTTACCTATATCTTTCACATTACTTTCGGATACTCCACGGCATCAATGTATTGTTGTGATAAGTACTCGGAAACGATATCAAATTTTAAAGCAACTAACATCAAAAACCTAAAAAAATTGAATATGGTATAGAAGTATTAATTATAATAGGTGCGTTTTATTTGCACACCCGAGCAGATCAAATTTTGTTAAGTATACTAAAATTCAAATCAAATTTTCTTAAGTATATTGAATACAATAAAAAAAATCCTGCCCATGTGCATGATTTTTTTGTTGAATTCATTCAATATACTTAACAAAATTTGATTTGAATTTCGGTATACTTAACAAAATTTGATCTGCTCGGGTGTGCGAATAAACGCACCTGATACCCTAGACAACGTATGTTGGACCTAAAGCTTTTCCGAGCATAGAATATTTGATGCGGGAGTATGGATCATTTCGTGGATAAAACCTCCGAAAGCATTATCAAATAGAATTGTTTTTTGATTGCGAGACGATCTAGAATTCAACGAATTAGTTTCAAAAGTATGTACGGTTTCTTTAACCACTGCAAGTGATTACACCAGTCATGTATACACTATGAGCTAATATCTATTGAGAAACAGTGCATACTTTCGAAACCACTTAATTAAATTTGAATTTTTGATTTTGGAATAATTTACAGCACAATATCTTAATTATTCTGTGTTTTATTTAAATACAAAATTATTTTGTCTTTATTGAAAGCCCCTGTACAATTACACGTTTTGATGGCATTAATACTGTATTTGAACCATATGATGGACGGTTGGGATTATGCAGTGATTGCTTTGATAAAATGTCAATTACTTCTTTAAATATTTGCGTAGTTGGGTCATTAATGTCGTGATAAGGGGAGTAAGAAGTGCCAATATATATGAAAATTAATTTTTCTTTTTTCGGATTTTTCAATTAGTTTATACAAAACACCTTTTCAAAAATGTTTTGTCTTTGTCTCTTTTTTTCATTGATAGCTTCTTTCAACCACTGTAAAATTGAAGCATCATATTCTCAGGATTTGGAGACGAGTTTGTTTTTAAAATGTTTTAAAATACAAGATCCGTTCTGGGTCCCAGAACGGCTGCCATGACTTTCTCAGCAGACTCTTCAGTGGTGGTGTGCGTATTTGTGTCATTGCATAAAACCTTTTTTTGGACTCACTTTTTTTGAACTTCATAACAGCGGGGTACTCGATTATATTTTACACTTTCATCCAGATTGAGTTGCTTGGTTGACGATAGTTCAAAAACGAATGGCTCAATTAAAATAAAACTTGTAATCGATACTTATAATGCATTTCTAGAGCCATTACGTTTCATTAAACTACCCCCTTTAATGATCTACCTACTCATTTCACGAACTTAATGACCCACTCTAAAAATATTGTACCGTTCAATCGTAAAAATCATTTTAAATGCAAATATGATTAAATGAATAATATGTTGACTAATGGCTTATGTAGCATGTATAGGGCGCATGATCCAGATTCTCGCCATCAGCCTGCAGTTCAATTCGGCATATCACACAGCTATTTTCTTCATTATATATTATATTTTACAGTTACTTTAGACCGTGCTCAAAATGCATACACTAAATTTAGTTTAGTTTGATTTGAAATTTAAGTCGTTGCACTGAAGAAAATGCAAGTCATGTTTTTGGTAGTGTCAGTTAGATTAAGCCAAGCCTAACAGCTGCAAGAGTATCCAGAAGAATCAAATAAAATAATTCTAATATGGATGAAAACATTATTACCACAATAACAGACAAAAATCTAATTTAAAATTTAGTTTAAAAAACACAATTACCACAGTAACAGACAAAAATCTAAATTATAATTTTCATCCGTATCTGTTAGATAGTTTGTTGTGCATTAATTAAGGAAGAACCGCGCAAAATATTAACTAAACTCTAACACAACTTTGAGACAAGTGGCATTAGCTTTGAACAACTTTTCCTCATCTGCTTTCATCAAATTTGCGTAAGTAAAGAGCTGGTGAGATTTTCTAGAAGTAATTTTCATTTGAGGGGCCAATATTTATTAAAAAACAAGGCTTTGATCGAATGATCAAATTTGCTTATATTAATTCCATTTCAGTAGCACTCATGTGGATTGTATGTTTAATTTTGGGATACAATCACCAATGGAAATGTGTATATCATGTGCAGTACCTTTGAATTTGAATTAGGTTCGCATTTTACGTCAATTAGCACGAACATATGCATGCTGTTCGGATTGAAAATGTATTTAGATATCTTAGTAATTGAACTTTGGATACATATTGGATTTTTTAATGTTGCGCACTGCCTGCAATTTCTCCATTATGTCGGCTTATAATCAAATGGTTGTTTCAAGGCTAATGAAAAAGTTGCGATTTGGTATCAAATTTACAAGGTCGGGATAGGGAATTATAAATGACGTTGACTCGATGCGCACTAAATATGCGTGTTCGCACGTATAAATGAATAGAAACTAAGTGAATTTGGAATAATAATGTAATTTCTTATATTCGATAGAATGTTTACACAACCTTTTCACTTTCGAGCATTAAACTAAAACAACCAGTCTTGCTTGCACATGTTTTCTGAGTTGAGGTTTTTGGATCTAAATTTCTTCCAAATTAAAAATGTGAACATTGTCTCTGAAAACTCACGATTTTATTCGAACTGGCTAAGCGGATACTAAGACAAAAAGTATTTAGCGGGCCGTTATGCCATAAACCATCAATAGTTCAAAGGCTCAGGCAAGTACATGACTAAATATTAAAAGAGGAAATACTTTTTTGGTCAATCATATTGCTGCATCATATTGCAAGGAGACACATATGGGGAAAGCTGATATCAATTAGCCGATACCGATTCCATTATTCTTTTTTTAAGTGCCACATTATTTCTTATTTTCTGAAGCACTGGTATTATGCCCAG
Organism: Nemotelus pantherinus; assembly: GCA_963978885.1. Classification (NCBI taxonomy): domain Eukaryota; kingdom Metazoa; phylum Arthropoda; class Insecta; order Diptera; family Stratiomyidae; genus Nemotelus; species Nemotelus pantherinus. The sequence goes on along the minus strand of OZ022263.1, from coordinate 100,658,343 downwards.
TCGTCACTAAAGCTATGATATGACAATTAATGGATCGCTGGTATTATGCCCAGCCACCCACTGTTAAGACAACACAAGCCAAACAAATACAGCCATGAGCATACGGCGGGATTCGAAACCTCAGGTAGTAGATCGCTGCTTTGCGAGCTGGCACCTTCTACCCCGTCACCTCATAGCCTAGGCTTACCATACCCGAAAGTATTTTACATTTGATGCAGTGATGGGCATTGAGACGAATAAATGTGTAGCAGATTTTGTTCAAAAAAGTAGCAGAATCAGAAAAAAAGTAGTGAAAATTAGACTTATATATAGTGCCGAGAAAAAAACCGAGAACAACGACTTTTTCTGCATTCTTAGAACTTAGTCAGACGAGCAGCATTTAACAGTTGTTGCCACACGCTCGGCGTTTTCTTATCGTAGATGTGCTTAATGGTTCACCGAAGTTGCATCAGTGATATCTTCACTAAAAAGTAGTTCCCCGGGAAAAGTAGTAAATATCATTTGCTACATAGTAGAGTAGTAGATTCAGAAAAAAGCAGAAAAAAGTAGCAGATCTACTACAATTGTAGTAAATGCCCATCACTGATTTGATGTTTTGATATATCCCTCTCTCTCTCTCTTTATATGTGTTTAAAATGTCCCGAAAATTAAAATTTTCAATAGAACGGTTAAGCGGTTATGCAAACATTCATCGAAAGATAGTTGCAACGTATTCCTATATTATGACCCCTACCATTTTTCTCGTAAATTTTTCCATATACAGATTTTCTTTTTCAATTTCAAGACTGTTTATGTGTGATAATTTAGAACACGCGGAGGCTCGATGTTTTGAAAACAATTTTCATGTACCTGTTCTAGCTAAAATGTTGCCCAAATATTCATTTTAAATCAGACTTGTATATTTTTGATAGGCATAAATACTTCCTGTAAATTTCGTGATGATCCGATGTTTCTGCCATAAGTTATGACAAATAATATCAGAAAAAAAATGTAGTCTACTTTTAGGCAATCAGCGCTCACATAGAATTAAAAATTACCAAACCGGTATCAATGCTAATCATAAAACGTTATCAGTTTTCATTCCCCATACTTACTTCTCGCAATAATTGTCTTTCCTTAGAAATATGGAAAAAATCACTAAAATGCCCACTGCTGCCTTAACATGGACCGGAGTTTCTATTCATCCATTTACTCAGTTTCTATTCATCCATCCGTGCGTACCAACATATTTCTTCAAAGATCAATAAAAATATAAAAGACATTGAGACAGAGCGAACAGTGAGCAACATTACAATATCAATATGTATGATCTAATTACAGTTCCATTTCTAGCTTCATGCAAATGTTCGTGCTAATTACCGTAAAAAGCGAACTTAAATCGAATTCAAAGTACTGCATATACTGCATAGTTAGGTTCGCATTTTACGTCAATTAGCACGAACATATGCATGCTGTTCGGATTGAAAATGTATTTAGATATCTTAGTAATTGAACTTTGGATACATATTGGATTTTTTAATGTTGCGCACTGCCTGCAATTTCTCCATTATGTCGGCTTATAATCAAATGGTTGTTTCAAGGCTAATGAAAAAGTTGCGATTTGGTATCAAATTTACAAGGTCGGGATAGGGAATTATAAATGACGTTGACTCGATGCGCACTAAATATGCGTGTTCGCACGTATAAATGAATAGAAACTAAGTGAATTTGGAATAATAATGTAATTTCTTATATTCGATAGAATGTTTACACAACCTTTTCACTTTCGAGCATTAAACTAAAACAACCAGTCTTGCTTGCACATGTTTTCTGAGTTGAGGTTTTTGGATCTAAATTTCTTCCCAAATTAAAAATGTGAACATTGTCTCTGAAAACTCACGTTTTTTATTCGAACTGGCTAAGCGGATACTAAGACAAAAAGTATTTAGCGGGCCGTTATGCCATAAACCATCAATAGTTCAAAGGCTCAGGCAAGTACATGACTAAATATTAAAAGAGGAAATACTTTTTTGGTCAATCATATTGCTGCATCATATTGCAAGGAGACACATATGGGGAAAGCTGATATCAATTAACCGATACCGATTCCATTATTCTTTTTTTAAGTGCCACATTATTTCTTATTTTCTGAAGCACTGGTATTATGCCCAGTCGTCACTAAAGCTATGATATGACAATTAATGGATCGCTGGTATTATGCCCAGCCACCCACTGTTAAGACAACACAAGCCAAACAAATACAGCCATGAGCATACGGCGGGATTCGAAACCTCAGGTAGTAGATCGCTGCTTTGCGAGCTGGCACCTTCTACCCCGTCACCTCATAGCCTAGGCTTACCATACCCGAAAGTATTTTACATTTGATGTTTTGATAAATCCCTCTCTCTTTTTATATGTGTTTAAAATGTCCCGAAAATTCAAATTTTCAATAGAACGGTTAAGCGGTTATGCAAACATTCATCGAAAGATAGTTGCAACGTATTCCTATATTAGGACCCCTACCATTTTTCTCGTAAATTTTTTCATATACAGATTTTCTTTTTCAATTTCAAGACTGTTTATGTGTGATAATTTAGAACACGCGGAGGCTCGATGTTTTGAAAACAATTTTCATGTACCTGTTCTAGCTAAAATGTTGCCCAAATATTCATTTTAAATCAGACTTGTATATTTTTGATAGGCATAAATACTTCCTGTAAATTTCGTGATGATCCGATGTTTCTGCCATAAGTTATGACAAATAATATCAGAAAAAAAATGTAGTCTACTTTTAGGTAATCAGCGCTCACATAGAATTAAAAATTACCAAACCGGTATCAATGCTAATCATAAAACGTTATCAGTTTTCAGTCCCCATACTTAATTCTCTCAATAATTGTCTTTCCTTAGAAATATGGAAAAAATCACTAAAATGCCCACTGCTGCCTTAACATGGACCGGAGTTTCTATTCATCCATTTACTCAGTTTCTATTCATCCATCCGTGCGTACCAACATATTTCTTCAAAGATCAATAAAAATATAAAAGACATTGAGACAGAGCGAACAGTGAGCAACATTACAATATCAATATGTATGATCTAATTACAGTTCCATTTCTAGCTTCATGCAAATGTTCGTGCTAATTACCGTAAAAAGCGAACTTAAATCGAATTCAAAGTACTGCATATGATATATACATTTCCATTGTTGATTGTACCCAACATTAAACATATAACCCACAGTTAAATGAAAGACGTTGTCAAAAATATATTGGCTGCATCTTTATATGAAGAGAGATTTTGGATAGATGTCCCCGCAGCTGTCGATTTCGCAAGGCTAATATATGAGCTAAACTTTTAATTGGCACGCACCCACCAATACTACCAGCAAATGAATTTCCAGCTGTGTGAACACGTATGAGTTTTCTTAAATATGTTCTCATTACGCAGCACAGGACCTTTATTTTTTGTTAAAGATTACTATAAAAGTAATATATCATTCATTCCAGGCATTTTTTCGATGTTAAATGTGAGTTTAATGTCGGTGAAATTGAAATTGTCGTTGTTTGACAACGTAGACAGCCGAAATTGACAGCATAAACAGCCGTTTGAGTACCACTGAATTTTATTAAATCCACCGCCGATTCTCACTCTGGTGGCGAATAGCGCAACTAGGGGACAAGTATCTAAGTTTTACCGCAGATGTGATATATTAGGTCTGTTTCCGTACCACGATTAATTGCGATTAATCGCGATTAATTGCAATGAAGCTGTTCCCGTACTCCGTTTTACTGAAAACTGAAAATTTCCCCTCTCTCAGTAAAATTCAGTAGGGTCTGAGCTACTGAAAAAAACTGAAGTGTTAAACGGAGTAAATATTTTCAAATGTGCGCGGCAAGCAACATATTTTTTGCGTTATTTTGCTATGAAGGTCGATTATTTTTGTGGCGATAATTTATCATCGCTCAGGATAACCGTACAATCACTATTGTTCTTCCAAAAACCGAAAACTGACACTTTTGTTTGTCAATTTTCAGGAAATGCAATGAGAGCGTTCCCGTACTTTTCATGAATTTCCCCCACCACATGATTCAGGAAAATTCAGGAAAATTCAGTGACTGAAAGTCCGGGAACAGACCTATTAGGTCTGTTCCCGTACTACGATTAATTGCGATTAATCGCGATTAATTGCAATGAAGCTGTTCCCGTACTCCGTTTTACTGAAAGCTGAAAATTTCCCCTCTTTCAGTAAATTTCAGTAGGGTCTGAGCTACTGAAAAATACTGAAGTGTCAAACGGAGTAAATATTTTCAAATGTGCGCGGCAAGCAACATATTTTTTGCGTAATGTTGCTATGAAGGTCGAATATTTTTGTGTTGATAATTTATTACCGCTAAGGATGACTTTATAATCACTATTGTTCTCCCAAAAACCGAAAACTGACACATTCGGTTGTCAATTTTCAGGAAATACAAGGAGAGCGTTCCTGTACTTTTCATGAAATTCCCCACCACATGATTCAGGAAAATTCAGTAATATTCAGTTACTGAAAGTACGGGAACAGACCTATTCTTGGCTTTGATACTGGCAAAAGGTTGCCAGCACGAGTCAGTTGTGCTACTTTTGTATCAAGAAATGCTTACAGTTAGTATTCATACCGGAAACATTTACAATGAAAATAAATAACCAATGTTTCAATTCCCAAAGTTCTGCAAATTTTTTGGATCGCAGCCCCAAACACCAATTTCAGTTACAGTGCTGCGGGCACTGAGCATTTTCTTCATTGATGTTATATGAGATGCTGCTTTCAAAATTTTGTGATATAAGCAACTGATAACGAATAAAATTAACCCGTGTTATGCTCTCATAAACGTTGAGATTCATGCCAGTGGTAATATCTGAAACCTTTCCACCATATGAGTTATAATGCATTCTTGAGACCAAAGTAAAACGTGGCGTTTGAAACAGTTTGGCCGAAATAAGCAGCTCATGTGGTCGAATATGCCAAAGATATAGAAGAAGTGGATTGGAACTGTGGGTTTTCGTGCGGCACCTGTTTTTTTAGTGTGCGACATTCTCTAACACCACCTTACATTACAAAGGACGTTTGTAATTTAAAATTTGTAATAAATTTGGGGGCAGGCAATAGGCGCGGAAGTTTGAATGTCATTTTTATGATGAATACATTTGAAACATAATGTTGGTGGAAATAAGCAATGCAGTAAATTTAATTTGGTTCATTGGGTAATGTAGGTTAGTTACATAAAAATAATCTTATTTTACATGAAAGAAAATCTTCGGAATGGTCTTTAGCAGTTCATGATGAAAGTCCAAGAAAGAAAAAGTAGGAATTTATAATGTAATGTATATAATGTATACTAGCAGGTGTACGACACCAAGGGATGGGAAAAATGAAACCATACTCTGAAAAAATTTTTTGCTGTATATCATTTAAATTTTATCTAATTCTATCGTTAAAATTAATTCACACTTATTACTTTAATTAAAATTCTTGCTTTATTTTAGCATTGTGGATCAACTCGAGCGTATTATTACTTGGACGAATCCACTTAATGAAAAAAATTGTATTTAAGGGAGGTGATCAACATCCATCTGTAAATATAATTCTGTGTTTAAATATCATAAGGGAACGATTTGCAATAGTATTTTCGTCTCACACCCCCCTTTTCCTTCAAATCCGGGCTTGTGATTGGCTTCGGAGGAAATAAAAGCTCTAACTTGAAAGTCCATCGTATTGCTCGAGGTCATAGAGACGCAAATAAATACAAGTAGAGACGTTATGATTGTTTTCACATAATACATTTTTTTATGCACCTCCTTCCTTCATAATTATATTGTCGTAATATGTTATCATTTGCAGCTGCAAACATGAATTCATCTTAGTTTTGAAAAAAAATCATTCAACAATATTTTTGACCCCCAAAACCAAATTAATTGATATGCCTTTGGCACTCTCCCCTCATAAAAATCTAAGAAAACTCATGTTGTCAAACTAGGTTGTCAACGATCGCGCGAGTAACGTACACACTTCATATCATACTATTGAATTAAGCATGTTGAATTATATGTAGTATCATATGGCATTGTATCCAAATTGAATTTAGCTCAATCATGTAAAATTAAAACGTGTCGACATCGATTTGCAAGTTCAGCAAAGCAAGCAATTCACAAATCGAACGATGTCGGCACGAGTTAATTACGCAGCATTCTAAACCAATAAATAGATCACTGAAATGTATAATTGTGCAGTATTCTTGAAACGGCAAATAAAGTAGTTAATATCAAGTAAATTATCTTTTTTTTTATTCGGGTACGACAAGTATCTCGTTAGTGGCGCAGTCGGTAGGATACGCTGACGGTCTCTTTGTATCCTGGTGATAGAATAAAATCCGCGAAGGAATATCGCGAAAGCTCTACAAGTTATCCTCGACGGTATATCGGGAAAGTAATTTGTGTGCGGCAACGAGTGTAAATCGTTAGTGCAAAAGGGAGCTGTAAACCTTGAACCAGGAGAATCACCGGTGGATTCCTATCCTTTACAGCGGAAAATGCTTTTATTAGCATTATTAATCGAAACGTAAGTCGAAAAAAGAATACTTCCTCCCATCCTCAATTGGAATTCATTTTTCACTAAATTATTTCCCTTTGCAAAAAGAAATTATATTAAACATTTATCTTAATCACAAAATATTTGAGTCATTATTAAAATTATTGAAGTTTACAAAATCATTCAAATCAGTGAAATATATTTAAATCATTGTTGAAATTTATTATTAAAGTAAATAAAATTGAAAATATATTAAATATTATTAAATACTATTGAAAGCTATACTATTATTAATTATAAAAAAAAAAAAAATAATTATAAATACTATTATTAATTATACTATAATAAAATAAATACTACTATACTATATATATATTACTAGCTATTGTGAAGTGTAGTGAAAGTGCAGTGAAAGTTTGCCGGAGTAAATTAATGTCAAGTCCGTATAAGAAATCGCGAAACTTTTTTTGTCCATATACAACGCGAGTACGCCAGGCTTTTAGCCTCGACACAATTCAAGAGACTCCAGATTTTCAGTCAGTCTCATCTGACGAGTTTCCTTGCCTGAATAGTGCAACTGCGGAAACCAATATCATGGCACTAAATCAACAGCCACATGCGGTTGTCCCTGCAGATATTTTTGGTTCTTTGCGAATCCCTGACGCCGTAAAAGATTTGCCAAGATTTGACGGCAATCCTCGGCTACTCCAGGAATTCCTCAATAACGTAGAGGAAATTCTCTCTTTCATCAGAGAAATAGATGGCACTCCTTACTCAAGAATAATTTTGCGAGCCATCCGCAACAAAATCGAGGGAAAAGCGAACGAAGTGCTGAATATGTTCGGGACCCCTCTGGTATGGGAGAATATAAAAAGTAATTTAAACCTCCATTATGCCGATAAAAGGACTGAAACGTCATTAATACGTGACTTGCATATGTTAAAGCAAGGTGACAAATCAGTCGAAAAATTTTACGGGAAAATTGTTGAAATTCAAGCCACAATGTATAATAACATTTTGATCCATGAGAATGAATCAAATGTGATCGAAGCAAAGAAAACATTGTTTGCGGAGATGTGCCTTAATACTTTTTTAACTGGGTTACGAGAACCATTAGGGTCTGTTATCCGAGCTATGCGACCGGAAACGTTGGCTACAGCTCTTTCGTTCTGCATCAAAGAGCAGAATATATCTTATATGCGATCGAACAATCGACCACAGCCCAAGATAACTACTACTCGTCCACAGCCTAAACCATCAGGCAATCGTTTCTTTCTAACACAACCAAAACCATTTCTGAACAGTTTCCCTAATTTCTCACCAAGACCATCTTTTGGCAACTTCCAATTTAAACCACCAAACGCGTACACACAATACGCACCAGCGATCTTCCAACGAAACAACCCTTTCGCTCAAAATCAAAATTTTAATACCTTTGGGCGACAATTTCCAAATCCTAATCAACGTTTTAATACATTTGGGAAACAATTTCCAAATCCCAATCAGCAATATAATACGTTTGGGAGACCGTTTCTCAACCAAAATCAAAACGTTTTCGGGAAACAGTCGCATCCTTCAAAACCAGAGCCGATGGAAATTAGTTCGGGGAACAAGTTTTTACGAAACCGTCCAATGAACCAACAGGCTCAACAAACAAATTACCCTAAGTACATAGTAGAAGAACTACACAACATTGATACTGACAACACAACCAACGAAGAATTTGCATACATGCCGCCTTACCTCGACCAAACAGCTTATCAAGGTTATTTGGAACAATATTACAACAATGAGGAGACAAAAGATGACAGTGCTACTCCAACCGACCAAGAAATTCAAATTGACGACACCACAAATTTTACCACAGATGCCTCGACCGACCAACAGGATACATAGACATATCGGACATATCAGATATATCGCTTTTGACAAGTGTCCACATCGTGTACCTTCGCTCCGCTTTTCTTTTCGCTATATTTAATTATTCCGTCAATTTTTCTTCGCACTTTGCATTGACTGTGTTTTCAATAATACTTATCGCGCTATTACGCAGTTTTTTTAAAGTGCCAGTTCAGTGCTTCTCACATTATCTTATTTTTAAGACTCATCAGTGATATACTCTGCAAATTTACTGTTGTTGTCTATCTGCTGTGATTCCCTTCTATCATCTTTTCTTTCGCGCGCTTTACAACCATAGTTTGCGCTATTTACATTTCTTTTCGCGCCATTACCCAGTTTTATCTGAGTGCCGGTTCAGTGCCTTCTTGATCATCTTGTTTTCAAGATTTATTTGTATATATCTTGGCTAATTTACCGGTTCAAGTTTGTGCTGTGTTTGCGTTAGTGACATTTGTAAGCTCCGTAGCGAAGCTTTCTTTTTTACCGGCCATCTAGTGATTTGCAGTACATTTTATTCAATAATTTGTTGTCGTGTGGAACTGCGGTGACATTATCAAAAACAATAGTCAAATCACCCACCCAAGTTCATAAATGCTCCAACCCTAAGCTTCGATAAGCTCGGTAGTGAAACTTTTTTTTTGCCGGCCATCTAGTGATCTGCGGTACGATTTGTTCAACAAGCTGTTACGATTTGAATCTGCGGTTACATAAACATAAACAATAGCCAAATCACCTACCAAAGTCCATCAGTGTTCCAACCCTAAGCTTCAAAATCTTTGGAGCTTCTAAGCTCATAGTGATCATTTGAATCAAGTTTCTCTAAATTTTCAAACCTGATCGATCGTGAAGCTTTATCAATACCGTGGTTGTGGTCTGGGCATTTGTCAGCTTTTTTGTCGTAGTGCTGCCAATATTGTACATTTACTTATAAAAGTGCTATCGGTTTTTCATATATTTGAAATTTGTTTTCCTGGATTTTCATACATATTCTTTGATGATGTCGCTCTGTTCCGCCAATGCTTGCTGCGACAAAGCCGATAAAACACCCCTCATAACATGCTTTGGGTTTTGCGGACTATCATTTCACGCCAAGTGTGCAGGTTTCACTGCACCCATGGGCGATTGTATCAATCGCGCGGACTCCGGCATCCATTACTACTGCGATAAATGTCGGAAGTTCTCGATATCAACCTACGTTGAGAGACTCAGGGCCAATCTTCGGAACTTTGCTGCGCTCGAGGCTTCCTTCAACGTTCTTAGTAAGCAGCTTGAGGATTCCCGCAAGGAGACCGAAAAGCTCCTTAAATTCGCGTTAACGGAGCGTCCATCTACATCAACTTCACAAGATTCGCTGAACATCTGTGAAGCGACTACGATTTTAGCTCCTGCTTCACCTGTTTCTCTTGAAATTCCTCTACCGGCTGGAATTTGCACTCGCAGCCAAAAGCAATTGCATTTAACCCAGGCCCAGCTGCTGCAGCTTAACTCTCAGGCGCAGCCTGTTCTTACATCGGCTGAATCGGTACCACCAGTGGATTTTCGACAAATGAACTCTCCGAGCTCACAGGCGCAAACTAATCCATCTTCCAAGCCTCCAGCTCAACGAAAACGTGTTTCACCAGTCCCACAAAGTGATGTTTCCGCTAGAGATGCTAACGCCGTTTTAATTGCTACATCTTCCGACTCTTTGTTATCGGATCATGCACCGACTGCAGGTCAACCGAGATCTTCAACAGGTCTTTCTCAGCCTTGTCAGCCAGCTCGTACTCTACCACGCCTGGTTGTTGCATCGCTACCTTTGCATGTATTTGTATCGCGTTTCGCATACAATACTTCAGCAGAAGCAATCATGGATTACACCACTGCCAAACTTGGCTACTCACCACCTTTGCTAATCTGCAAAAAGCTGACACCTGATAACCTGCAGAATCAGGAAATCTCCTCGTTTAAAATAACGGTAACTGCTGGCACTGATCTTCTACTTCACAAAGGATTTTGGCCATCTGGAGTACTGTTTAAGGAATTCACCAGGAGACCTCGTAAAAATTTTCACCAAATAAAACCAAAAGTCTCCATAACGTAAGAACCTCAACTTCAGATGATAATGGGTGCTTAACTGGAATCAGAACCAATGGAATCAGAACTTTAGGAATTGATAAGATAAATCCAATTCATGTATACTACCAGAACGTTCGTGGACTTAGGACTAAGCTGAACACGCTGAATCTCTCCTCTACTCTTTCGTCTGATCATATAATCTGTTTAACCGAAACATGGTTAACAGTAGATATTTATGATAACGAGCTGTTTCCGTTTCATACTGTCTTCCGTCGCGATCGTGATCGAGCTACATCAGGTAAAAGCGATGGCGGGGGTGTATTGGTTGCAGTTCACGGTTCTCTTCAAGGAACATTCTGTATGGATTTCTCTCCTTCTCCTCCTGTTGAATGTATTGCTGTGCGTGTTACCCTTGCTCCCACAAAAATTCTCATTGTTTTTTCAGTATATGTTCCTTGTAATTCCTCAGTTACGGTTTATAGTAAATTTTTTGATGAGCTCTCAACCTACCTCAACGTTAGCTTTCCTTCTGCTTTTTCTTTAATATGTGGTGATTTTAACTTACCGAACCTGGTATGGAATCATAACTTTTCTTCAATAATCTCTTCCAGCAATATTTCCTTAATAACCTCATCCTTTTTATCTTTGTGTTCACTCTTCCAAGTAAACTGTGTTCCCAATATAAATAACAAAATACTAGACTTCGTTCTATCTAATATTCCCTCCAATAATATCAGTGTCCATACCGCATCCTTTCCCTACGTCCAAGCTGACTTACATCATCCTCCTCTCTCAATCGCACTTCATATCGATCTTCAGACATCTAGAGCTCCTTCTCGTCCCATGCGCTTTAACTTCCATAAAGCTGATTTCTCTAGTATGATGACTGAAATGAACTCGGTTAACTGGTTCTCCTTTTCTCGCGGCCTCACTGTCAATGAGCTTGCCATAAAATTCCACAACTTCCTATCTAACCTTATCTCCCGTTTCACTCCATCCAGACGTCCTCGCAAGCCCAATGACGCTCCTTGGTTTCGTCGTGATGTGGCGTCAGCCCTGAAAGCTAAGGATGTCGCTCGAGCTAGATTTAAGCATACAGGCTCTCATGATGACTTCCTCGAATTTTCAAAGCTACGATCTTCTGCCAAAACGGCTGTCAATCAAGCTATCCGAGATTACTTTTCCAGCATTGAGTCCTCTATCTGTTCTAATCACCAAAAACCCTTTTGGTCGTATGTCCGTTCCCTCAAAAGTTCCCATCGTTTCCCCGTTTCCATGTTCCTCGATAACGATACTGCATCTAATCCAAGTGAAATTTGCGACCTTTTCGCAAAATATTTTTCTTCCTTCTTTTCTCGACATAATAATAACTTGCCCTGTGATATTCCCCGTGTTGCTTCACATTCCCTATCTTCCTTTTACACCAATCCTCTTGAAATTGAATCCTTACTCGAGTGTCTTGATGTCAATGTCGGTTGTGGTTGTGATGGTATCCCTAATCTGTTGGCCAAATCACTATCATCATCTTTATGTGTTCCTTTATCTATTATATTTAACCTCAGCCTCTCCTCCGGCTGCTTCCCTGACAGTTGGAAATCTGCTTATATTTCTCCCATCCACAAGTCTGGAGACCCAAGCTGCGTTTCCAACTACCGTCCAATTTCCCTCCTTCCTTGTTTTGGTAAAGTTCTTGAAAGAGTGGTTTACAACAGGCTGCTTCCTCTCCTCCATCCCTTCCTTGCTCCGGAACAGCATGGTTTTGTTAAAGGTAGATCCTCCACCTCTAATCTTATATGTTTTACTAACTTTGTTGCTTCTGCCTTAGACCAACGGAAGCAAGTGGATGTGGTGTATACCGACTTCTCAAAAGCTTTTGATTCTGTTGATCACGGAATTCTTCTTGCCAAGCTTCGAAGTTATGGGGTGTCAGGTTCCCTTTTGTCTTGGTTTTCATCCTATGTTTCTGGTCGTTCTTGTGTTGTATCTGTGCAATCCTCCACCTCTTCCCCTTTTTGTCCACTCTCCGGTGTGCCTCAGGGCTCTATTCTTGGTCCTTTATTATTCCTAGTCTTTATAAATGATCTCCCTTCTTTTGTTCGTTCTCCCTGCCTCTTGTTTGCTGATGACTTCAAGATTTTCAAAGTAATCGAATCTATCAGCGACTGCCTCCAACTTCAAAACGATCTCCGTTCTCTTTGCGACTGGTGCGCTACTAATTATCTTACTTTGAACATATCCAAATGTCATCAAATGTCCTATACGTTTAAAACATCACCCGTAATATATTCCTACACACTGTACGGATCTTCCATCACGGCTGTTGATAATTTTAAGGATCTTGGTGTGCACTTTGATCCAAAGCTCAAATTTGACCTGCACATTGCCTATATAACCACCAAGGCTTCTCGTCTGTCCGGTTTCATTCTTAGATGCTCTTCTTCGTTTACTAGCATCGCTACCTCTTTCCATCTGTTTTTTTCACTTGTTCGTAGCATTCTAGAATATTGTTGTCAAGTGTGGTCTCCCCGTCATAAATATCTTAACGAGGCAGTGGAATACGTTCAGCGTAGGTTTACTCGCTCCCTGTTGTTTAAATTCAATATCCCTTACTGTGAGTATAGTGATCGTCTATCCTTATTCCAAATTCCTTCCCTAGATTCCCGACGAGTGTTTCTTGACGAGTGCTTGCTTTTCAAGCTACTCCATTGCCCTATGCTCTCCGATCTTGGTCGTATGCTGTGTATGCGGAGCGTCAATCGATCGGATAGATTTCAACTACTGTTCTCTCTTCCCTTCGCGCGATCTGATGTTTATTTTAACTCGCCGCTAGTGCGTATCCCCAGGAAGCACAATGATCTTCAGCTTGGTCCTTTTCCGCTAACGTTCGCACAATTTAAATCACAAATTAAAGACTTAATTCTTAAAGTTCCTTATAATGTTTGATTTTTTTTTTAAATTCTTTTAAATTTTTTTACTTTTTCGCACTTTCTTTTCATATTAACTTGCATATTGGCATTAATTTTTTGTAATTTCAAATATGTGTTTATTTAATATTTTCAATTATTTGTTAATTTTTCTTTTTTCTTTTTTAATATCTTTTTCGCTTTGTCTAATATTTCTATTTTTATAATTGGGCAGCAGCCTGTAAAAATGGATTTGAATAAATAAATAAATAAAATAAATCAACAAACACGGTAACGACCTTCCCTATATAAACATTTCATCACCTTTTGGACGTCCATTAAAATTCCTAATTGATACTGGAGCCTCTGCTTCATTCATCAGCCCAGAATATATTCACCCAGATGATCTGGAAGATATAGAACCAGTAACAATCAGTACAATCCTTGTTGAACATAAATTGACAAAACAAGTTAAATTGCCTAATTTCATTGAATTTAACCAACCGGGCGAAAACACATTTTTGATATTCAAGTTCCATAAATATTTCGACGGGCTTTTAGGACTAGACGTACTGACCTCCCTAGGAGCTTCTGTAGACCTTGCAAATAAGACTCTGGTAATAAAAGTTTCTATCTTGCCAATACATTTTAAACCAAACCTTTCGTCAGGAAAACTAATAATTCCTCCTAGGTCTAAAATAATAGCTAAAATACCTGTTGACATTAAGGATGGTGATATTTATCTAAGGCGTACAATAGTTAAGGAGGGTGTTTATATTGCCGAAGGAATTTACCACACCAAGAACTGGTACGGTCTGGTTGAAGTGACCAACTTAACTGATTGCGATCAGGTTGTACTATTAGAGCAACCATTGAAAGTAGAACCACTCTGTAAAAACTATATAGAAGTTAACGATTTCACATTCCAAACCACTCCTCCGGAAACGACTACACAGGATATTACCAAATTACTTCGCACTTCTCATCTGAATACAGAAGAGAAGAAAATGTTATTTCACATTTGTCGAGAATACGATGACATATTTTTTCATGAAGGACAGACACTATCATTCACAAACCAAGTGAAACACCGTATCAGGACTACAAATGATATACCTGTGTATACAAAATCTTATAGGTATCCTTTTGCTCTCAAAGATGAGGTCCGTAGGCAAATCAATGATATGCTTCAACAAGGCATAATCCGTCCAAGCTACTCTCCCTAGAGCTCTCCAGTTTGGATTGTACCTAAAAAGTTAGATTCAAGCGGAAAGCAAAAGTGGAGGCTTGTGATAGACTACCGCAAGTTGAATGAAAAAACAATTAGCGATCGCTACCCCCTTCCAAACATTACGGAAATACTCGATAAACTTGGTAAATGCATGTATTTTACCACTTTAGATCTGGCTAGTGGCTTCCATCAAATAGAGATGGATCCAGTGGACATAAAAAAAACAGCCTTCACAGTAGATGGTGGGCATTACGAGTATGTCCGGATGCCTTTTGGGCTGAAAAATGCCCCTTCCACATTTCAAAGAGTTATGGACAATGTCCTCCAAGATTTGTAAGGAACAATCTGTCTCGTCTATTTGGACGACATTATAATCTATTCTACGTCTCTCCAAGAACATGGCGAAAACCTCAGGAAAGTTTTCCACAAATTACGAAATGCGAACCTTAAAGTGCAACTTGATAAATGTGAATTTCTACGTAAAGAAATAGCATTCCTTGGTCATGTGGTAACCACAGAAGTAATCAAGCCCAATCCTGACAAAATTAGAGCTATAAAACAATTTCCAATACCTAAGACTACGAAAGAAATTAAAGCCTTTCTGGGACTATTAGGGTACTATAGGAAATTTATCAAAGACTTTGCACGACTCACAAAACCTCTAACAGAATGTCTGAAAAAGGACAAGAAAATTAAAATAAACAATCGATACCTAAATGCCTTCAACACTTGCAAAAATTTACTAATGAATGATCCAATACTCCAATACCCGGATTTTAATAAGCCTTTTATTCTGACAACAGACGCCAGTAATTATGCATTAGGCGCTGTTTTATCACAGGGACCTATTGGTTAAGATCTTCCTGTATGCTATGCTAGCAGGACCTTAACGGATTCCAAGATCAACTATTCAACAGTTGAGAAAGAACTGCTGGCTATCGTTTGGGCCACCAAATACTTAAGACCTTATTTGTTTGGTCGGAAATTCCTCATCATCACAGACCACAAACCGTTAACCTGGTTAATGAGCCTTAAGGATCCTAATTCTAAGTTAGTTCGGTGGAGACTTAGATTGGAAGAATTCGATTATAAAATCATATACAAAAAGGGAATTCAAAACTTAAACGCGGATGCCCTTAGCAGAATCAAACCGGAAGAATCAGTAAATGAAATAGATGTCAACACAAATGAAACACAGGCAACATTAACTCCCGATGACGGGGACTCCACTGTTCACTCTGCTCACGAAAACCTAAATGATGGAATACCCATATCCGAACGTCCACTTAATGAATTCAACCTTCAGATAATTCTTGAAAAAACAGATAAAAGGCCTCCCCACACCTTGGAAACCATTTTTCGAAATAAACAACGTAGAACATTCCGTCTGCCCAGTTACACAGAGGAAAGTTTAGTTAAAATATTTAAGGAATACCTTGCACCAAATAAATTATCCGCGATCTTTACCGATAATGAGACATTCAAAATAGTCCAAACGGTTTATTGCAAATATTTCTCGAACTCGAAACTTTTTAAAATAATCCGTTGTTGTGATTTCGTATCAGATGTTACCGAGGAAGATGAACAAGATAAGATCATCAAAGACTATCATAACAATAACAACCACAGAGGTATCACTGAAACCTTATTACACCTCAAAAGAACCTATTTCTTCCCATATATGAAAACAAAAATCACGAAGATCATAAATAACTGTAAAACCTGCCAAACCTCCAAAGATAAAGTTCCAACAGTCGGAAAACCCAAGGCAACCTCTCGATCATATATGCATAGACATTTACACGATTAACGGTCATCCAATCCTAACCATAATTGACAGATTCTCCAAATTCGCAGCCGCTTATATCTTGCAAGCTAAAAATAGTCTAAATATTATAAAGTCATTGAGACATTTCTTTAGCCTACACGGCACACCTAAACAGTTAACAGCAGACCAAGGGACGGAAATGACAGCATTAATATTCCAAGATTTCTGTAAACAATATGGAATTTCAGTACACTATACATCCTTCCAGCAAACTAGTAGTAACGCTCATATAGAGAAGTTTCATTCCACCCTTACTGAAGCATATCGAATTATACTCGATAAAAGGAAAAAGAAAAAACTAGAAGCTGAGCATAATGATATCCTAAGCGAAGCACTTATTACGTACAACAATGCCATCCATTCTACCACTAAACACACTCCATATGAAATGTTTACCGGCAGGACCCACATCTTTGATAAAACATTCACACATAATAACGAGCATGAGTACCTTGAAAATTTAAACACTTTCAGATCCCAAATATACTCAAAAATTAAGAACCAAATAGAAGAACTCATAAATAAAAATTTAAATAAACTAAACGCTAACCGTGAAGATGCTCCAAGCTTAAAAGAAAACGAACTTATATTTAGAAAAGAATGTAGAAGAAATAAAATCACTCCTAGGTTCACACAGCACAAAGTCCGAAAAAATAATCGAGTTACAATAATCACTACAAAAAACCAAAAGCTCCACAAGGCAAGAATTAAGAGGAGACGGAAATACCAACATAACCTAGAAGCCCAAAGTAACACCAGTCAACTAATGAGAACATTATCTCCCTTGCAGACTTTGGCTAACACACGGACAGATTATGGAAACACACCAATTAACGGACAACCAAGCGATACTCCCACTGCAATTAGGGAGAGCCAAGACAATTAGTACGTACAGGAACCTTATACACATTATAAGACTCGACGACTACAAGCAAAATATCGACAAACTCACGGACACCTTAAACACTCTAAAGAACATAAGTTATCTGCAAGGATCCATTAGAGTCACGCAATTCAAACTTAATGAACTAAATAGCAAATACCATAGAGGTATAAGACATTAAGAGTGGTGGTAAAGAAGCATTCTGTCTCGAGGTCACCCATATCCACAAATTATTTCAATACAACGAAATATTTTTCGGGGTGTAGATCAGTTGCTCGTTTTGGGGGTAGTAACTTGGCGCGCATATTTGAAAAAATAGGAAAATATTAAAATTCAAGGAACAATATGCGTATATTTAAAATTTGAAGGTAATCTGCACTCTACATTGTGGCCGGTCATTGTTCTTCAGTATTAGTATTTTTCAATAAATTGAAATCTATGGCTTCTCAAGTAAAAATTAGTCATAAAATTAAAATATTTGCTTCTAAAAATTAGAACGAAACGAATCTTATTGTTGAATTGTTGAAGAACATTTTCTTGCAACATTTTCATTAATTGCATTAACGCTATTTAACCACTGTGCCCAGGTTAATGAGAAAATTATTATCATTTCATTACGTTAGCTTACAATGATAAATCTGAACTTTTGTATGCAAATGAGGTGCCAAATTTTCTACTGCTTCCATCTTCCTTTTTAACCGGGCTTGGGACCGGCTTCGGCGGAATTAAGGCAAAACGCAGATTTTTTTAGGCTCTTTTTATTTACATGAATTCATTCTTCTAAAATTAACCTGAATTTATGATAGTCGAAACCATACCATTTTAATAAGTTTCTTATTTTAGCATATGTTATAATAGTAAACAGCACAAATTTTTCCAAAAATTATAATTTTTTCCTTGTAAATGTACGCTACTAATAATCGTAGATTTTTTTTCTGTTCGAATTTTATTTAGGACGACCGACATTTTTTTTGAATTCTTCAAACTAAAATCAGTTGCCCCTGTGAATGAGCTTCTAATATGCCGTTCACACTACACTTCTAAATCAGGTAGATTTAGAATCTGTCAAGTTAATCAAGTAAGCGTTCACACTACCCGAAGTGATTTAGAATGAGGAGATTTAGAGAGCGAACTGTCATTTGAATTTGTGTGTACAATTTTTTTTTCATGAAAGTTGTTCAAAATGGTGCAGAAACATGCAAGAGCATTTTCTTTTCATTTTGTACAACTCACATTTTCCTTTTTTGTCCAATTTTTGCTATTTTTGAACGAAATTCGAATGACATTTCGTTGAAATCTACTCTCCCTCTCACGGATAGAATTAAGCACGCTCTGAGAACAATTCAGCCGGGAAAAATTCACAATAGTACCTGATTTGTACTTGATTAACTCTAAATCTACTTGATTAACTCGGTCGGAAGCCGAAAAAAATGTATGGGTAATCAGGTAGATTTAAGTTGATTTAGCTCTAAAGCGATCAGCTGATCGAAATCGCCTGATTTAGAGCCTAGTGTGAACGGGCTATAAGCCTACTTCATTGGCATATCCGCCATTTTGGAATCCAAGAGAAACTGTCAGGTACCCAGGTGTCAGATACGTGGGCCAGCAGACGAGCACTTGAGTCGGCATCACAAAATTGCACTAAAATTACTGGTTTTCGGCCACGCCAACTACTCAAATCTACTTAATTTGGACTACAGACTTTACCATAAGGTAAATGGTAAATACTTACATGTAGAAAGTTCACCCAGGCAGGCAGGAGCCCGTATTTTTTGAACAACACTTCACTTCACATTTCGTTGCCGGTGTTTTGATAGAAACTGAAGGTGTCACTGCCACTTTTAACCGTATCTTATACTTCTAATGACTTTCTACACTTCTCAGCACTCGCGTCACTAAATTTGGTTTGAAAACACAGCTTGTTCAAGCTAATTTCATCTCAAAATCAATAACATACTTGAAAATTGTTTGGTTTGTTTGTGTGTGCGATTTGACATTGACTCCTGGGTACTTGACAGCACCCCGTAAAGCTTGAGAGGTAGAGGCGAGGGGGAGAAGAATGCTCGAGACACACACCTACAGGCGTTTACACGGATACTGCCACTCTAAAGTCTTATACCTCTATTGCAAATACATTTCATTGATCCCTAGAGTCAGAAATAGGAGGGGATTTGTTAACGGATTGGGTACACTTATCAAAACTATTACAGGGAACATGGACGCCAATGACGCAAAAACCATAAATAGCCAAATCGAACAACTCTCTTCCGATAAAGATCACATTGTAAAAGAAATATCTGTTCAGGCAAGGATTAATTCGGATATGATGCAATCACCGATCACATAAATAATGAAACGGAAACTATTCAAAATTATCTAAATAACTACCAAAACCAGATACGAACTAACCGAGACACACTTCTGCATGCACAGTATTTAAATCAAATTAATTTCAATATAGATCTTTTAACAAACCATATGTCAAATGTAGCCGAGACAATTTTACTATCAAGAATAAATATTGTACCAAAACAAATTTTAAATCCTAGTGAACTCAGTGAAATATACGATGTATTACACAATCAATCGATAAATTTAATATCCGATGAGCACATTGATGAACTTTTAGAAATCCAAGCATATTATAATAATTCAAATTTAATTCTCAATGTAAGAATTCCAATTCTTTCCAATCAAACATTTTCCTTATTCCACATAATCCCATTGCCAATTAATAAAACACAACAAATTAATACCAGTCCATACATACTCCTTAGCCCTCAAAGTATTCAATATTTCGACAAACCCTGTAACAAAATTGAGGAAGCCTACTACTGCAAGGAATCCTTTCGACAAGAAAGCGTTAACGACTCCTGTATTGGAAATTTACTCCTTAATGTTCCTGCTCGATGCACTGTTGAAGACATAGAAGAAGTACACTCTATAACCCAGCCAGAACCTAATCATATTTTAATGGTTAATGCACCCAAGACAATGCTCAGATCTGATTGTGGAAACAACGTCCAATTCCTACAAGGAACAGTTCTAATCCGGTATCATAATTGCACGATCGAAATTAACGGCATTCATTATCAAGACAACCCTAACATTTTCTTGGAAAAAATACACATTTATCCTATAATTCCTGAAAATGTTCAACACATCGCATCTGTTAGGGATCGGGCTTACCGCTGCGAATGAAGCAATGAAAAATAGAGTACCGTCGTAATTAACGTTATAATCGATACTAATTTATTCATTACTCTATAAAACTGATCATACAATCAAAATTACATAATTGCTAAAATTTCAATCAATTGAGGCAGGCATATCGGATTACGAGCTCACCATACCACGCGCGAGCTTAATTGCTGTAAATTGATTATTTGTGTACTTAGCATTTCGCGTCCGAGGGCAATGCCTGCGTCAATTGATTGGTACAAGGTACATTGACGTTAATTAAGTGAATAATACAAATTGAGTAAGCATGAATTTTTTTGTTCTGTTGAGTTCAGTTGCTATGAGATCGAACATTCCGCCCACCAAGAACCACCATCTTCTACACTGCGCTCTGCTCTACATTTGAAGTTTCTGGGGGTTCTTCATTCACTTTGGGCCATCGAATAGACTGACGAAACCGCTGAAGATTTGAAAGAGGTTGGTCGGCATCAGCTGCATATCTTGGCCGTGCTGTGAAGCTGCAATTGGGCAATACTGGTTTCCAGAGTATTCCTAGGACAATAAGAACAAAACCAATAATTAGTAGAAGCAAAATTATATCATAGTCTTCCTGCTTAAATATCATCGTGCTCATGGTACGTGAAGTGAGGTCCTTCTGCTGTAGATCCAATGCTTGTTCGATAGTTATGATTTCCTTATTGAAGGTGGATCGTATGTTGTTGAGGTTGAAGTCAAACGTGTTATTCCAGAGATGCGTGATGTTGATAGCTGGCATGACATCTAATTGAGTCTTTACAACAGTTTGAATTGATGACCGAGCAGCCAAACTAACCGTCGGATGTTTTAAGGAACATCCTGGTGAAAGACTAATGATGGCTTCTTCTCTCAATGTTACGCGCTGTAATCCGTCATCACAGTCTACAGTGGTGACTTGTGGTGATATTAGGCTGAAAATGTACTGACCATCTTCTGAAAGCGGTATCCATGTATTAGTTGGTGGAACGATTCTGAACTTGCAATCTTTTTGATAGTCTCGGTGTTGTGACAGAAGCGTCACTTCGCAACGATAATTGTGCGATTCCAACCCATATATTGGAGAAGACGACCTACATAGTCTTGACGACGAGAGATGTTGACATCGTGAGAGTCCGTCATGCGTTATACTAAAATAATGCATGCGATCTGAGGTGATGACTAAGTTTTCGATTTCAGCATGAATCATGATGTGCTCTCCTTGATGAATCGTAGGGAGAGGGATCAGCCTGTAAATGGTATAAACCTCAGCCTCTTTTAATGGTACGCGCAATTCGATGATAAGACGATCCTTTAGAATCGCGACATTGCTTCGCATTACGTTAAACATGTCGTGCAAGAATTGAGAGCTCTCAATTGTGGTTGGAAGTTGTGCGCCTGTTGGCATATTTTGGGAGACCATGCGAGCTTGTTGTATCAGTTCTGTTGGAGTCAGAATTAAATAGTTCTTCTGTTGCCGAGCATTTAAAAAGAGTTGCAAAAGCTCTTCTTGAACTTCTCGAAAATCTTCCATTATCATTGAGTAATGTAAGGTTACGATTAGCGTCGTAATTTCTTTCAATTCTGATGCGTGAATTGCGTTTAATTGGCCTTCCAGATGATTGAATTGATTTTCGATGTCTGACTTCTGGCGTTTCATCAATTTTGTCGTTGCTTCTATGATTGATGTCTGGTTTTTTAGCAGGGAGTATATGTGTTGATCGTTTTCTTTGGCTGCAGATATCTGAGCATCATATTTCTTTGCATCTTCTTGGTCTAGAACACCAAATAAGGCGTTCGCTACGTTGCCTATAAAGTTTAGGGCACCCCTGCGTTGTCTTTGTGGTGAATGGCGATTTTGCATAAGGATTTCATTGGCTTGCTGTAAACGTTTGTACTGTCGAACCAGCTGAGTGACATGAGTGTGACAGAATGACGAATTCTGGGTATTATAGTTGTAACACGTTTTATTTAGTGTAGCAATACCACTACCGATACCCTCGAGCTCCTGCCAGTACGAATTTAGATCAAAATACACCAGCATCTTCCAGTCAGAATGTACCAAGTGCATTTTGCCTCTGTCTTCGAAGTATATTCCAGGCCTATCAGTAAATTGAGTAACGTTGATGTTTTTAGCAAAGGCGACTGTGCACAGAGATAGTAGATATAAAATTAGAAGCAGGGAGTTCAGCCCCGATTTTTTGTGCCCCTGCCTGGCTGAGGTCGGTCTCCTGGTAAGGTTGTTTTGATGATCTGTTGGGTCTTCCACCGTAGTCTGAGTTGAAGGTTCAGAGTGGATAGGACAAATTTTAGTGATGTTGCGTTGGATAACTCCCTTTGCGGTTTTTATAGTTGCCACTCGTACTAAACCATCGTTTCCTGGGTGTGTTTCAATAATTCTTCCCAATGGCCACTTGTTGGCTGGAACCCGTTCGTCTTTTATCAATACTAGTTGATTTGGTTCGAGATTTTTCTGCGGTTGCACCCACTTGCATCGTTCTTGCAATGAGGTCATGTATTGTCGGCTCCATCGTTCCCAAAATGAATTTTTCAATTGTTGCATTAGCTCCCATTTACCCTTTTTTGACACTGTCACATCCGGGGCAGCATGTAGATGTTGTCCAATGAGGAAATGTCCAGGTGTAATTGCTTCCAAGTCGTTTACGTCATTGCTGCACGGGTATAACGGTCTAGAATTTAAACAGGATTCAATTTGTGTGAGAACCGTTGTCATCTCCTCATACGTTAATTTTTGATCACCCACAACCTTCCGCAAATGAGCTTTCGTTGCTTTTATGCCAGCTTCCCAGAGCCCTCCAAAGTGAGGGCTGCCAGGAGGAATGAAATGCCAAGTGATTTTCTCCGCGGCTAACTTCCCTTGAGTCTTTCGCATGGAATTCAGATATTCCTGCTTCAGCGAGTTATTTGCTCCGATAAAATTGGTACCTTGGTCGGAATAAATGTCGCTGCATAGCCCACGTCGTGCGATAAATCGTCGTATTGCAGCCAAGCACGCATCACTCGTTAGATCTGAGACCAGTTCTAGATGGATTGCCTTCGTCACTAAGCACACAAACAATGCAATGTATGCCTTGCATGTCTTTGCACCTCGTCCATTGTTATATTTGATGTTGAACGGCCCACCAAAGTCCAGACCAACTGAAGCAAATGGACGTGCTGGTGTCACTCTGACCTTTGGTAAAATACCCATGATTTGATTTTGACTAACTGGATGGGTTCGGTAGCAAATGAGACATTCGTGAATTGTCCTTTTTATAAGATTATGTCCTCCAGTTATCCAATACTTCAACCGAATTGTTGCTAGTGTAGTTTGCAGTCCGGCGTGCAGTAATTGCCTGTGATATAGTTTAGCAATTAATTTAGCGATGTTGGAATGCCCATTAATTATTACTGGATGCCTCTGATCATAAGATACTGGTGCTTCAGCTATCGTTCCGCCCACCCTGAGGCATCCTGTGGAATCAAGAAAAGGATTGAGAGTCTTAATCGAGCTATTGCCTTTTATCAATTGCTTTCTGTTAAGCGCCTTAATTTCTTCGTTATAGAAGTGGCCTTGCATAAGGCGTAAACAACAAATAGCCGCTCTATTCAACTCGTAACGCGTTAGAAACGAAGTTTGTCGTTTGTTTGGATTGAGCGTATTGTATTTAAATCTTAAACAATACGCTGTAATACGAATCATTCGGTCGAATGACGAATATCTTTGCAACCAATCTGGTTCTGAAATGTGGGTCACATGATAGGATGTCATCCTTAATTCTGGCCCTGTAACTGGTAGTTCGATGGTAGGCTGAGGCCATTGATCTTGCGGCAAATTCAGCCATAAAGGTCCTTTCCACCATAGTTCGTTGGTCTGCAGCAATTCCGCCCTCGTTCCTCTAGAAGCAATATCTGCTGGATTTTGCTTTATATTGACATATGCCCACTGTGACCTTGTAGAATTGCTTAAAATGTAACTCACTCTGTTAGCGACGTAGGTTTTCCATTTATTTGGATGTTGACTTAGCCAAGCGAAAACAACGGTGGAATCAGTCCAGAAATGGCAGTTCACGTCACTCCACTCAAAAGCTTCTTGTATTTGATACATCAGTTGCACCGCCAGTTGTGCTCCGCATAACTCTAATCGAGGAATAGACACAGTTTTGATTGGAGCAACCTTCGCCTTTGAGGAAAGCAGATGTGTGAAAATCTGCCCATCTGGTTTTTGAATTCGCACATAGACAACCGCTGCATAGGCACTTGATGATGCATCGGCAAATCCATGAAGTTGCACCAGGTCATTTGGTGCATAGCGAATCCATCGTGGAATGCGTATGTTTTCAATAAATTTCAGATCGTCACGTAAAGAAAGCCATTCATTTTTTACAGCTTTTGGTAGCAGGCAATCCCAAGTTAGCTGCGTTAGCCAAAGCTGTTGTATAAGTATTTTACCCAAAATTAGTATCGGCTGCAGCCAACCGAGTGGATCAAATAATCTTGAAATTTCTGACAGCACAATGCGCTTAGTGTACGCGATTTCCTCATTGACTGGTAGTGTAAGAGCAAACGAAAAATAGTCCTTAGAAGGTGTCCAACATAGGCCGAGTGTCTTAATTTCCTCCACTGAGTCAGATGCGAAGGTAAACTTTAATACCGAATCTTCTGCGGCGATGCTAGAAAGCAATGACTCATTGTTTGAAGCCCATTTTCTCAAGGTGAAACCACTAGACTGCAAAATTTCTCTTACTTCAGATTGAATCTGATCTGCCCTTGGTAGTTCGTGAGCACCGGTAATGAGATCGTCAACATAAAAGTCACGTCTTATGATCTCCGCTACATGAGGATTTTTGCTCTGGACAGATAGTGCAATTTGATGTAGCGTACGGACAGCTAAAAAAGGGGCAGAAGATACACCAAATGTAACCGTTTTCAAGCGATAGTCTTTAAGTTCTTCTGACGAGTGTTCTCTCCAAACAATCCTTTGAAAGTCACGATCTTCAGGTCGTACCCATATTTGACGGTACATTTTCTCTATATCCCCTGTTAATGCAAATTCATACTTTCGCCATCGCATTAGAATGTTGTAGAGTGAATTCTGTATGGTAGGCCCAGTTAGCAACAAATCATTCAACGATTTTCCAGAAGGTGCCTTCGCTGATGCATCGAACACCACTCTGGTTTTTGTTGTAGTACTACTGTCCTTTATTACAGCATGGTGCGGTAGATAATAACTGGTATTGCTCAAGTTACACTGTGGAATCTCTTCAATTTGTTCAAGAAGAAAGTATTCTCTGATGATATGAACGTAATTCTCATGTAATTGAGTGTTTGATTTAAAAAGACGTTCCAGTTGAAGAAATCGCTGTTCAGCTCTTGAACGGCTTCCATTTAATTCGTCAGTTGGTTGCCTTTTGAAGAGTAAACTGACTTCATATTTACCTGTGACTAGGCGTTTAAAGTCTCGTTTATAAATTTCCTCGGCCAAACTATCGTCACTAGAGAGCTCTCTTTTTGCTAGCATTTCCTCTTGCTCCCAAAATTTCCGTAGAGTGCAATCTAGATCTTCAATTGAAACTAAGCTCGTTATGTTAGATTGCTTAGTTTTAGGTGTAAAACGACCTGAGAGGATCCAACCTAACGAAGTCTTTTGAGCTGCAAGACTTCCTATTTGCGCGGGTTTTACACCTTCTTGAATAATTGTGCCGAATACATCGGCTCCCAACAACAAATCAATTTTCCCCGAGATATGGAATGATGGATCTGCCAGGTCATCGGGATGAATGTTCGTCGCGCGTATAGGTAGATCAGCATAAGGTTAGTCGCCCGTAATACGCGAGATGATTAACGCGGAGATGTGTATCCGTTTTTGCGACCATTTTTCGCGAACCGTAAGACCAACGATACCTTTTGATACGCTTACTTGGCTAGACCCGATACCATTGATGATGGTTTTGTTATATTTCCGCGGTAGCTTCAAAACTTGAAGTGCAGATTCACTGATGAATGATCTCTGCGACCCTTGGTCTATTAAGGCTCTTAATGGTACGTACTCACCAAATTTGTCTTGTACATAGACCATGGCTGTAGCCAGCACAGTATCATGGCGATCTTCTGCGCTAATAGCGCTGGTAACCTCAGACCTCTTGGTTGCTTCATCAGCATGTAACATTGTGTGATGAGTTTTGTTACACTTTAGGCACCTCGAACTCGAGTAACAGTTCTTCACGTTATGTCCGCTACGTAAACAATTGAAACACAGTTTATATTTTGCGATCACTTCCCGTCGTTTGTTCACATTGTATTTTACAAAGTTTTCACATTTCGCTAACCGATGGTTTTTTTTACACAAAACACACAATTTTTCATTTATGTTCGTAGTATGGGAAAGAATTTTATTCGGGGTTTTACCACTGTCTATAATTTCAGTTGATCTGAATCGCAGTTCAAGGAATGCCTTAAACTGCTCCCATGTTGGGACATCTTTCGCAGTCCCTAAACTTTCTTCCCATTTCCTTCGCGTTTCTATGTCCAGCTTCTGACACAGTAAATGAACTAGAATTGGGCTCCAAGACTCCGTGGAGTGACCAAGTCCATTGATCCCGGCTAGAGACTCTGTGGTAACATCAAGTAACCGCTTATAGCTGTTGGAGTTGTCAGCCCTTGTAGCGGAAACGGAAGTGATAGCATTGAGATGTGCTCCAATTATGATTCGCTTGTTTTCGAACCTATTGGTTAAAAGCTCCCATGCCGCCAAATAATTATCTTCACTAGCTGGAAGATGTTTAATTAAATTATTAGCTTCCCCGTCTAATAATGACTTGAGATATTGCATTTTTTGGACTGGCAATAACCTCTTATCGTCATGCACCATGGCTGTAAACAGCTCATGAAAGCTAGTCCACTTGAGATATTGGCCGTCAAATCGCGGAATTTTAATTCGCTCGAGTTTGATGCCTATCTCAGAACTTTAGACCGTGATTTGCTGCGGAGCAGTGGTTGCTGCCGCAGCTGTAGCCGAACACTTGTATTCATTGATATGTTCCTTGAACTTAGAAACGATATCAAAATACGTGTTTTCAGCCTCTTTGAATACCCTTTTGTATTCATCCAGTAGAGGCGAACTATGCTGCTTATCGTTATAAACCAACGGATGAGTAGCAACACAGCGCTTCCATATATCTTGAACCCGTTCAAGACGAGTCTCGAAATAGGATAGGGAATACCGATCACTACTATCTTTTTTGTGGTTTCGTATCACCCGATAAAGGTCTTCGACATTCACTCTTTGCGCCGCATCGTTTTGCATTATTGTAGTGAACTATGCGTACACAAATGAAATTACACAAACGTTATTTGAATAG
Source organism: Nemotelus pantherinus (assembly GCA_963978885.1). Taxonomy (NCBI): domain Eukaryota; kingdom Metazoa; phylum Arthropoda; class Insecta; order Diptera; family Stratiomyidae; genus Nemotelus; species Nemotelus pantherinus. The sequence continues at coordinate 100,630,440 of OZ022263.1, read as the reverse complement.
TTCACCTATTAAGAAACGCACTATTTCGTTTTTTTTTTTTACGGACGTTATCCGCTAACTAAACCTTTCGACACAAAATATTGTTTTTCGCGGACGTTATCCACTTGTAAAATTGTTCAACACAGTATTCTTTTCGCGGACGTTATCCACTTGTAAAATTGTTCAACACACAGTATTCTTTTCGCGGACGTTATCCACTTGTCAAATTGTTCAACACACAGTATTCTTTTCGCGGACGTTATCCACTTGTCAAATTGTTCAACACACAGTATTCTTTTCGCGGACGTTATCCACTTGTAAAAACTGTTCACTTTAACCAAATTGCGCGAACGTTATTCGTCAATTAGTTGATTTTCATTTAAAAGCTAGCACTCGCACGTTGAAACTTACTACGCCGATCCGGCTCGACGGACCAGAAAATGTTAGGGATCGGGCTTACCGCTGCGAATGAAGCAATGAAAAATAGAGCACCGTCGTAATTAACGTTATAATCGATACTAATTTATTCATTACTCTATAAAACTGATCATACAATCAAAATTACATAATTACTAAAATTTCAATCAATTGAGGCAGGCATATCGGATTACGAGCTCACCATACCACGCGCGAGCTTAATTGCTGTAAATTGATTATTTGTGTACTTAGCATTTCGCGTCCGAGGGCAATGCCTGCGTCAATTGATTGGTACAAGGTACATTGACGTTAATTAAGTGAATAATACAAATTGAGTAAGCATGAATTTTTTTGTTCTGTTGAGTTCAGTTGCTATGAGATCGAACAGCATCCAAGAAATTAAGCCTGCCAAAACTAAATTTACAACAATCAAAAAATAGATTATCAATAAACTCTTTGGAAGTAATTACAGAAAAGCATAACTACGTCACTTGGTCCACGATGACAATCTTGGGACTGAGCATCAGCGTAATTCTCATCTATCTCGTCAAACGAAGGAAGACGGTCATCCAGATCTCGAGACCTCATGATGATACCATAACTGCGGGAACAGGAAGCAATCTCCTTTGGCCATCGCTTCAGTCTTAAGGGGGGAGGAGTTACGTACACACTTCATATCATACTATTGAATTAAGCATGTTGAATTATATGTAGTATCATATGGCATTGTATCCAAATTGAATTTAGCTCAATCATGTAAAATTAAAACGTGTCGACATCGATTTGCAAGTTCAGCAAAGCAAGCAATTCACAAATCGAACGATGTCGGCACGAGTTAATTACGCAGCATTCTAAACCAATAAATAGATCACTGAAATGTATAATTGTGCAGTATTCTTGAAACGGCAAATAAAGTAGTTAATATCAAGTAAATTATCTTTTTACTAATGTTCGAAGAACATTAGTATTAAAATCGATTCGCCAAAAATTCATATTACCATATATAAATATATATATATATATATATATATATATATATATATATATATATATATATATATATATATATATATACATATATATATATATATATATAAGCTTGAGTAGCCTAGTGGGTAGAGCACTGGCTTCTTGCGTGTGGGGTCCCTGGTTCGAATCCAGGTTCGGACGAGGGTCCGCGCACCAAGCTTTCAGTTCACCTAGCTCTGATTAGGTACCTGATTTAAATCAGGGGTAAAGTGAGTCGTGGAACTAATCACTCCACACTCGCATCCACAATGATTAAAAAAAATTGTAATGAAGCTCTCTACCAGCTTCAACCCCTAGACCCGTACAAGGGTTGTCGTGGGATTGCTTTACTTTTTTATATATATATATATATATATATATATATATATATATATATATATATATATATATATATATATCATCAAAAAATTTCAGTGAGATAATCTCGGGAACGCGTCATTCGATTGAGCTGAAACTTTCAGGATACATTGGTGTATATGCAGAATAGGTCCAGGTCTCACTAAATGTCAGTTATTGTTAACCTTTTGGCGCCGGCGGCCATTTAAGTGATATTTTTAATATACCTATTATTCCGTACACAAATAATTTTCGCAAAAACAAAGTTGACGAAATAAATTTCGAACGTGTTTTACATGTGAATCGGATAATGTTTTGGAATTTTTTAACCCCATGTGTGCGCTGGGTGCCTAAAAAGAGAACGGGAAAATTTGAAAATTTTTAAACTGCGATAACTTTTGACAGAGCTATTCAATCATTACGAAATTTTTAGGAAATATTTGTATTATTTAGTTGTAGATTTCTGTAGCTTTTAATGAGCGTGCTGGCAACCCTGTAGCTAGGGCAGGCACTGAAAGTGAAAACCTCCAAATCATCGTCTCTCTTGAAAAAATGCCGCTTCTTCAAAAAAAAGCCACTCATATGTAAATCTTGTGCTTTGTTTACATAGACAATAAAAAAAATTTGATATGGTATAACGGACACGCCTGGTAACCCTTGCCCAATTTACCTATATTTTTAGCATCAAAAACTTCTGTTCACGGAAACTCACGATCCAATAAGCAGAATTAATTGAAATTTGCAGAATGTATTGGTCTTAAATAGGACCAAGTCTGATAGAAGTGATTTTGAAATGCGGGCAATTCTGTGCCAGTAGTGCCATCTTGAAAAATCACTAAAAAAGATAACTGCTTTTAGCCCTATAAATTCTGATTGAATCGTTCGATTTTGACGAAATTTACACGGTAGCTGGACCTTACTTTAAGCCACGTTTGATAGAAATTTGTTTCTATCAAACGTTTCTTACAATAAAACCAATCTGTGTACAAATCTTATGTTTTATCTACACGTTCAAAGTAAAACTTTGGAAATTTCATGTCGGACAAGAACGGTAACCCTCTCCCAGTTAACCTATATTTTTAGCATCAAAAACTTCTATTCACGGGAACTCACGAACCAATAATCAGATAATGCTGAAATTTAAAGAATGCATTGGACTTAAGTAGGACCAGATTTGATAGAAGAGATTTGAATGAATTGTGGGCAATTCTGTGCCAGTGGTGCCATCTTGAAAAATTACAAAGAAAAAAAACTGCTTATTGCCCTATGAAATGTGAATAAGTTACCAGATTTTCATGAAATTGACACAGTAGCTGAATTTTACTCTAATTTCTGTTTGGTGGAAATTTGGTTGAAAAATTTGATTGGTGCTGCCAGCTATGGTAATTTTTGTGTCTTTGGTTTTGAAAATTCGCTCAGGAAAATAAAACTTTTTGCCCTATAGCTTCCAGTGCAGTCATGAAATCAATACGAATTTCATACAATTGATGGAACTTATAATAAACATTATTCAGGCCAAATTTGGTTGAAAAGCCACAATAGGGTTGCCAGCTATTGTTGGTTTTGTGTTTAATTGCAATATCTTTATTAAGCGGTTTTATAGTAGAATTTTCAAATGGTAATGATATTGTAGTGACAATAAACAGCAAATATTAAGTTTTCGATTATTTGAAAAAACTCGCTGCAGGTAACCCTAAATTTCTTTATACTCCTATAACTTCGAATGTAATATAACAACGTTCTTGGCTTTGATACTGGCAGAAGTGTTGTGCACGATTGTTGACATTGTTGACAACTGACAAATGTCAACAATTGATTACACGCACCGACAACAGCGACATCCCTCTCCGAGCGGGCGGAACGCAAGTTATTTTAAATTAATTTTCATTTTTTTGAAAAACCGATCCACACACTGTCCAATTCGAATGTACCATATATATCTTGTGCTTTGTTTACATAGACAATAAAAAAAATTTGATATGGTATAACGGACACGCCTGGTAACCCTTGCCCAATTTACCTATATTTTTAGCATCAAAAACTTCTGTTCACGGAAACTCACGATCCAATAAGCAGAATTAATTGAAATTTGCAGAATGTATTGGTCTTAAATAGGACCAAGTCTGATAGAAGTGATTTTGAAATGCGGGCAATTCTGGAAAATAAAACTTTTTGCCCTATAGCTTCCAGTGCAGTCATGAAATCAATACGAATTTCATACAATTGATGGAACTTATAATAAACATTATTCAGGCCAAATTTGGTTGAAAAGCCACAATAGGGTTGCCAGCTATTGTTGGTTTTGTGTTTAATTGCAATATCTTTATTAAGCGGTTTTATAGTAGAATTTTCAAATGGTAATGATATTGTAGTGACAATAAACAGCAAATATTAAGTTTTCGATTATTTGAAAAAACTCGCTGCAGGTAACCCTAAATTTCTTTATACTCCTATAACTTCGAATGTAATATAACAACGTTCTTGGCTTTGATACTGGCAGAAGTGTTGTGCACGATTGTTGACATTGTTGACAACTGACAAATGTCAACAATTGATTACACGCACCGACAACAGCGACATCCCTCTCCGAGCGGGCGGAACGCAAGTTATTTTAAATTAATTTTCATTTTTTTGAAAAACCGATCCACACACTGTCCAATTCGAATGTACCATATATATAGAAGAAATTGATATGAATAAATCAGTCTGTTTCGGTATGCCAAAATCGGTCGGCGACCAAGCAGACATCCAATATTAAACAAAACGATTGTTTCATTCATTATTGAAAGACAATTAATCGTTTCGCTTAACAAGTGCATTTCAAGCTGAGGCTAATAGGGCCGGTTAGATTCGCCACGCCGAAGCTCAAATCACTTGTATTCACTAGATAGAGAGTGATATTCTTTTCATTATTTTCTACCACGACTCTAATATTGTGGCAGTAAATTCATTTATCCAGTACAAAACAAAGAAAGAAACAAGTACAGCTTGACTCAAACAACTGGACTAGGAAGAACGACCAGTTTTACCATTTCAGAAGGTTGCCAGCACGAGTCGGTTGTGCTACTTTTGTATCAATAAATGCTTACAGTTAGTATTCATACCGGAAACATTTACAATGAAAATAAATAACCAATGTTTCAATTCCCAAAGTTCTGCCAATTTTTCGGATCGCAGCCCCAAACAACAGCTTCAGTTACAGTGCTGCAGGCACTGATTCAGGTTTCAGGTTGATTCAGGTTTTCACTGTGGGACTGTACGGACGTGCTTCTCTGGCTGTGTAAATTTTCAACTTGCGGTTTTTTTTTTCTTTGTTTCATTTTTGTTTTCGGAATTTAACTAAATCTCAAAATGCCTAACAATGATGTGCAGTGTCGATCCTGTAAAGAAATGTTCGTGGATCCTAAAGATGTAATTACTTGTGCATCCCGCAAAAACTATTTTCACTCTCATTGTTCCGGCTTAAAAACCCCCGAAGATGTGCGTAAACTGGGTCGGCGACGTGAGAAATGGTGCTGTGTTCAGTGTGAAGCTGAAAATTCCAAAAGTGTTGAAAAATCCGATCCGTGCATTGAAGTTACATTACGGGAAATGTTTGCTAGTTTCAAAACCGAAATTTTTTCGAAGTATAACAACTCCAATAGGGAACTCGGTGAAATGAGAAAAGCCATTGAATTCATGTCATCTAAATTTGATGACTATGTGGCTAAAATGAATGATCTGATAAGTCAAGTCACAACACTTAACAAAGAAAATGTTGCTATAAAATCGGAAATCAATAAACTAAAAATTGAAAATAACAGTCTCGCAACCGAATTGCGAGCGAACAACGTTGTTTTAAACGGCATCAAGCAAACAAGTAACGAAAACCTGCATGAAATTGTTAAGTTAACATCTGTGGCGATCGGTATCGATCCAGCGATCTCTGATCGCAACATACAGGAAGTTTTCAGATCGAAACAATCACGATCAACTAAAATTATCATTAAATTTGCAAATAAATCTGTTAGAGATTCTTTCGTTGGCGTGTATAAATCAGCTGTGAAAAGGCGAAATGACGGTGCAGGGCTTCCTGCTAAATTAATTCACAAAAGTTTAGATGACAGCAGAGTGTTCATAGGAGATCACTTAACTCCGACAACAGCGGCGTTGCTATACCAAGCAAAAACAAGTTTGCGGAGCTTTAATTTCATCTGGGCGAAATATGGAAAAGTTTTCGTTCGCAAAACAGAAGGTGACAGACCTGTAATCATCAATTGCGCTGATGATATCAATCATATTGGGCAGCTTTAGGGTTTCTATTTCTAGTTTGTTTAATTTTTTTTGCTTTTGTTAGCTTTTGTTCGAATTTTAATTTTTTAATTTCTTTATTTAAATGGATGGATTAATTGACCAATTTGAAATCGACAATAATTGCAATCAATGTACATCGATTTTTGCTGACATAGGGGAGTTTCATAAATTTGCGTTAATTAACAACAGCCTTACATTTAGAATACTACACATGAATATCAGAAGTATTGCAAGAAACGTTGATGAGCTAGTTTTGACCATGAATAGTATGCTTTATGTTTTCGATGTCATCGTTTTAACGGAAACATGGCTCTCGAGTACCATTGGCTTTGATATAAAGCCTACAGCATAGTCAAACCAAATTTATTTAACAAATGTGACGGGCTACTTGTTTATATTAAAAACGATTACTCTGTCAACCGACTAGATGTCAGGTTTGACCATGCGAACTCGTTGCACTTGGTTTTATCATTACCTAATGCTTGAGTTACAATCAATGCAACCAACATTTGCTGCCAAGTTTTGTTGGTGGAACGAGTTACAATCAATGCAACACAACATTTACTGTCATCTGTCACTGGCTATATTAAAGAAATTGCTGTTCGATAATTTGGATCCTTTAAAGTCTCGGAAAGATATATCAGTGAATATTTTATCCTCTAAAAGCTGCGGAGTATAATAAAAAGCAAAAATGAGACAAAAAAATACAAATTCTGATTGTCATTTACATATGACAGTTCCGATTTCCCGAACGCTCATAGGAACAGGTGGAGTTGGGTATTTTGTTGCCATGCCAAGTTTGAGGTATGAGCAAACTCTGCTGCCAAGCAAAGTTGTGTTGCATCATTAGGTGCGTTTTATTATACATCCAGAGTAGTGTCAATTCAAATCATATCGTCGCAGCGAGTGGACGTGTTTCGAAACTCTCATGTATGTTACGCGTTTGAATTTTTGCAACTTTTGCGAGTGTCGATAAGTGCCAGAACAGTTTAATTACCAGAACAGTTTATAACAGTGAATCGGGATCGCATTATTGAATAAAAGCAATTATAAACAGCTAAATCCGTTGTGGACTAGTAGCAGCGCGCTCGACTCGGCAGCCAGTGCGAATCTAGTGCAAGTGTAAATTGCTAAATAATATATGCAAACGGGATGCCTCTGAGAAGAACTCCCCCCAAAACCAACCCGAAAGGGGAATCAGAACCATCATGTATTGGCGATTGCACGGCCATTAACTCAATAAAACGACCGTCCTCAGGTGATGTTGATTATGATCTGACGCCAAACAAAAATGAAAAACTGGCCACAGCCAATGAAAAAATCCTAACGGACGTCGCTGTGAGTGCACATAATTCCATCCCATCGGGAAAGCAGAAGTACGAGTTCATTACGAGGAAAAGGGGACGTAACCCGAGCTCGCCACCTCAGCAGAGTATTGCGAAATTTGCAAAGTTGCCGCCAACCAAAACGCAGAATCGATTCGAGATTCTGTCTACGCTAGAGAAGAATGAAAAGCAGTCTGGGTCGGAAAGTATTAAACAGACAAAGCCGCCGCCTATTTATATACGCGAGAGAGCTACCAACAAACTGATTGAATCCATTAAAGCCATTATTGGCGATCGATTCCACGTCACCGGCATGAAGAAAGACCAATTGGATGAATCAAAAATCCAAACTCATAATGAAGATGATTTTAGGAAAATTCAATCTTACCTGGAAGCTCAAAACAAACCCTTCTACACTTTCCAGATGAAGAAAAGTAGAGGGTTAATGGTGGTCCTGAAAGGAATCGATTATGAAGTACCGACCGACGAAATAAAGGCTGATCTTGAGAGGCAAAACTTCAAGGTGAAGCACGTTTTTAACATCTTGAACAGGGAAAAGAAACCTCAACCGATGTTCAAGGTTGAATTAGAGCCTGAGTCTACAAAATTGAAAAAAGGTGCTGTACACCCTATATATAATGTACAGTATGTTCTTAGTAGAAAGATTAAGGTAGAAGAACCGTTAAAGAGGAATGGACCTCCTCAGTGTCACAACTGCCAAGAGTACGGTCATACCAAATCTTATTGTAGACTGCCGACGATTTGCGTTGTATGTGGAGACCGTCATCACTCCAAAACCTGCAACAAGCCGAAAAAGCCGGAATCAAAACTCTGCAATAATTGTGGAGAAAACCATACCGCTAACTACAGGGGTTGTTTGGTGTATAAGCACTATAAAACAAATTTGAACAGCGTCAATCAACAGTCAGCCATCAGAAGTGGAAAATATGTACCACTCAACCAACAACCTCAGGATATTTCCCGGACTCCTGCCTGGACTGCAGGTGCTACTTCCTTTGCAAACATAGTCAGAGGAGCGAACAATACCAACCAAGTAGCCGAAAAATCAGGGGAATCCACACTTGTCTCTCCTCAGGGACTGCATACTTTAATAAGCAGTATGGAAAAGTTCATGAATACGATGCAAAGCATGATGCAAGACCTCATTAGGAATCAAAATCTTCTTATTCAACACTTGCTCAATAAACCATGAATCAATATAAGGTGAGCTCATGGAATGCAAACGGAGTAACCCATAATAAACTGGAGATAGAGCAGTACCTCAAAATGAACTCTATAGATATTCTTCTCATATCTGAAACACACATCACTTCAAAAAACAACTTCAAGATATTGGGATACACTTTCTACAGTACACCTCATCCTGATGATAGAGCCCATGGTGGTACTGGTATCCTAATAAAGAGCAAGATCAAGCATCATCATCTACTGAACATAGCAAAAGTGAACATGCAAATTACTTCAATCGTAATCACGAGCAACCATCAACAAATAACATTTGCTTCAATTTACTGCCCTCCTAAGTACTCTACTACGTCCGAGGAATTCATCACTTTATTCAAACAGCTGGGTAATAAATTTCTAATAGCTGGAGACTACAATGCCAAGCACACCCACTGGGGCTCACGACTCATCACGCCAAAAGGAAAGCAACTGTACAACGCCATACAAAGCTCACATCTCAAAGTATGCTCACCTGGAAAGCCAACCTACTGGCCAACAGACAGACGAAAGATCCCTGACCTAATTGATTTCGGGCTCTCTAAAGGATTTGCTGCACATCACATCACTACAAACACAGGGGCTGATCTTTCATCGGACCACTCTCCAGTGGAATTCACTGTCTACGGCAATCCGGCAAATAATACCTATAATTCAAATTTGACGAACAGGCGCACCAACTGGAAAGCATATAAAATGTATATTAGCTCCCATTTAAACTTAGACGTAGCGCTTAAAACTCCTGTTGACATAGAAAAAGCAGCTTGCTCACTTGGCGAAGTAATGGTAAAGGCGGCAGAATTAGCCACCCCGGAAAATACACCTGATGTGGTTTACACCCCTGATGATGTCATTGCAGTCCTCAAGAAAAAGAGGGAAGCAAGAAGAAGGTGGATTGTACATAGGTCACCCGAAACGAAGAATGCGCTTAATGAAGCTACTAAAGAACTCAGAAACCTCCTCAAATTGCGCAAAACCAAGGAAATCACGACTTATTTAGAGCAACTATCACCGAATGAGGAGTCCAACTACTCTCTATGGAAAGCAGCAAGGAGACTCACGCGCCCGATAATACAAGATTTTCCGTTGCGCATGCCCAATGGGGAATGGGCTAAATCAAGTGAAGCCAAAGCAAAAGTGTATGCAGATCATTTGGAGAAAGTATTCACTCCGAATTATGGTGTACCGCCAATCTACAACCTTCCAGCAGTCCAACTAGCTAGTGAAAAGCCGTTTAAATTGAGTCACAATGAGCTATTGTCATCCATTGGGAAGGACATAAACAACAAAAAATCACCAGGACCAGACAAAATCAATGGACCTATGTTAAAACAACTCCCAGGTTGCGCCGTTTTGTATCTATTATGGCTCTTCAACAGCATGTTAAGAATAGGATATTTCCCGAATATCTGGAAAATATCTCAGATCATAATGATACCTAAACCAGGAAAGGATGTGAACCTAATAGCTTCCTACCGACCAATTAGTCTCACCTCCTGCATGTCGAAACTATTTGAAAAGCTTCTACTTGCCAAATTAAGAAGCTCATTGGAAAACGATCGGATACTGCCAGACCACCAATTCGGATTTCGAAGAGATCATAGCACGGTAGAACAAGTGCACCGAGTGGCTGTATATATCAGGAAGGCATTTGAAGACGGAAAATACTGCTCGGCAGTCTTCCTTGATGTCGCACAAGCGTTCGATAAAGTATGGATCGAAGGGCTTAAGCACAAAATCAAGCTATATCTCCCTCAGCCATGTCATAATATTCTGGATTCCTACTTGTGTGATAGGACATTCGCAGTTCGACATAGAGACGCAATATCAGATGTGAAGAAAATAAAAGCAGGAGTTCCTCAAGGGAGCGTTCTGGGGCCTCTGTTGTACTCAATCTTCACTACAGATCTCCCGTTGGGCAAATACATCATGACAGCAACATTCGCCGACGACACAGCAATCCTTTACGCCCATAAGAGTCCAGTGATCGCTTCAAGAGATCTCGAAGAGCACCTTATCAACATTCAGACCTGGATGAATAAATGGAGAATAAGACTCAGTGAACCGAAATGCGTTCATGTCACATTTTCACTAAGAAGAGGCAACACTGCTCCCATCAAACTGAATAATGTAGCCATTCCGCATCAGGAATCAGTTAAGTACTTGGGAGTGCATCTGGACAAGAGGCTAACATGGAGCACACACATTGAAGCAAAATGCCAACAGATACGAAATAAAGCCAGATCACTATACTGGCTGTTGGGCAGATTCTCGGCTTTGGAACTGCAATATAAACGCTTGCTATATATAGCAGTCATCAAGCCCATATGGACCTACGCCGTTCAGCTCTGGAAGACAGCATCCAAGACGAATATTAAGAAGATTCAAAGAGCCCAGATGCGAGTTCTAAGAATAATTACAGCGGCCCCATACTATGTGAAAAACGAAGTCATCAGCAGAGATCTGGAGATCCCACCCGTGGTAGATGTTATGGAAGAGCTTGACATACGATATAAGGATAGGCTGCGGAAACACCCCAACCAGCTGGTAGCTAAACTAATAGCTGAACCGTACAGACATCGAAGGCTTAAAAAGAGGAGACTTTAATATTGTCAAACCTAGTTGAATTATAATCCTAAACTTATTAGTACCATATATGGATTAACTCAATAATTTTTTCCTTTTTCTTCTACTTCTTGTTTTTATTTGGTGTTAATGGCAACCTCTGCTAAAACGAAGGTCCTCAAAACATTGGTAGCGAGGACCAAGGTTAGTTATTTTTAGTGTGTAAGATTTGTAAACGAGATGTTATTTACTTTGTAGTAAGATACATTGAATAAATAGAATGTTATAAAAAAAAAAAAAAAAAAAAGAGTAGTGCAGGATATCGATTTGCACATGAAACAACAACAACATCCAGAGTACTCACACTTGTGAATTCAGTGGAGTTCGTACACGTGCTCTCTGTGGAACGTATTTCGAAAAGTCATATCAACTGGATAGTTGGAATTTTCAAAAATGTCCATGTCACCCTGGTAACCAGGATAAATAGTCATCCATTTGAAAACGACGTTGGTTATATGACAGTTCAAATTTTGAAATGACAACTGTCTGACAGAAAAAAACTCGCGTGCTACTCTGGATCGTTTTATTATGCATCCAGGATACCTACTACACTCTGGATGAAAATAAAACGCAGCTATTGTAACTGCTCTCATACGTTCTCATGGGTTCAAACTCATTTTGACGTGCAACAAATGTTGGTTGCATTGATTGTAACTCTAGCTTAACAGCTCAAACCTTCTTATTTCTTGTTTTTACCGTTCTCCTAGTCTTGAACCCAGTAGCTTCATCCAAGACTTGGATGTATATTTGGAAACTTTTAAAAATTATAACTACCATATAATAATTGGGGATATCAATATAAACATACATGGTAGTAAAATCTCTCACACTGCACAAGATTACCTCAATGTTTTAGGTAAATTTGGTTTTAACAAACATCTCCACGGTATTACCCGAGCAAAAAGTGGTTCATGTATTGACCACGCATTTTTCAAAGATACTAGCAACCTCATTTTTGAACCAGCTATTCTTCACACCCATATTACTGATCACTACTGTACTATAGCCAATCTGGCCTATAAAAACTCCAAAACAGCAAATATCAATAATAAAACGGTTCAAGTAACAAAAATCAATTATGATATTTTAGTTGAAAGGGCCCAACAATTAGACTGGAATGTTGTATGTAATATCAATAGCCCCGATGAGGCGGTAAATAGTTTTCTATGTATTTTAAATGATCTGGTAGACAAATCAGCCACTATATCTGAGTATACGTTTAGAAAAAAATTGATTCCGTTGAAACCTTGGTGCACCAAAGGAATTGTTGGGTCAATACGTCATAAAAGTCGACTTGCAAAGATGTTGACTAATCAACCGTTTAACCTGGAACTAAAGCGTAGATTCAAAATCTTTAGAAATATCCTTAACAAAACAACTAAGCAAGCGAAATCAAATTATTACATGACAAAAACTAATAAATACAAAAGTGACCCGAAAAAATTATGGGAAATGATTAACGAGATAAAAGCGAAGAATAAGAAAGAGAACCAATCCATAACTGAAATCTTAGCTAGAGACGGAACTTTGTTGAAATCTGGCAGTGATATTGCTAACGAATTCAACAACTACTTTTCAGAAATTGGTGAAAGCATAACTAATTCTATCCCTCCAACTACTCTACCTTCGCCACCAGTAGTAGACCAGCTCGAGCCATTCGATTTCAAAGCAATAAGCAAGGAAGAAATACTGTTTCATATTAATTCTATGAATGAGAATAAATCACCTGGGGAAGATTTAGTAACCGCTAAAGTGATTAAAAAATTAGCAGGAACAATTTTAACACCTCTTCGACATATCTATAATGCCTGCCTACAGACTGGTCAGTTTCCGGACCGTTTTAAAACAGCTATTGTTGTTCCAATTTTCAAAGCACAGGACAAAAAGTATCTGAATAACTACAGACCGATATCTTTGATTTCTATTTTGGCTAAAATCTTTGAGAAGTGCCAAAAAGCTAGATTGGGTGAATTTCTAGCTGTGTGCCATAAAATTGCACCAAACCAATTTGGTTTTCGTGAGGGCACTAGTACAGTCGACACTCTTTACTGTGTAACCAGCTTCATAAACCAATCTATCGACAGTAATGATAAAACAATCGCAGTTTTTCTAGACCTAAAAAAGGCTTTTGATACAGTCAACCATTGTATATTGCTACGTAAAATTCGGAATCTGGGGCTCTCGGATAATATATACAGATTATTCCATTCTTACATCTATGGTCGTAAACAAAAAGTTAAAATATGTCCAGATATCAGCAATACTTTGGAGGTCAAATGCGGTATTCCTCAAGGATATGTACTTGGCCCAATTTTTTTCAACTTATACATAAATGATCTTTGTAACCTACATTTCAATAATCCAGACTTCAATGGCCAGATAATTGCATACGCGGATGACATGTCACGGTTGATCGACATTTTAGACCTAACGGCTAGCAATTGGCGCGTCAGAAGAGGACACACCAATGTAGCAGGTTAATGTTACCCGAGGTTAGAACTAAGAATTAGAGACACGTAATCACAATGTTGTAGGTCGTACGAGTTAGGAAAGGGAATATGGCGTAAAATATACATCGTAGTGTTGGTGGAAAACCAAGGCCTGACGAATCGAAAATCGACTGAAACTCATTTCTGGCTGGCCCCAACTGCAATCATGTCACCCACCATGTCGGAGTCTGTGCCATAGCAGACATAACATCCCCAACCTTCCCCGCTACAGGCACTTGCATCTATGCACTTCTGCATACACTTGAACTTGTCGTCCCGATGCGAACCGAATTCGCGGTAATGGCTTGGCGACGCGATCGCGGACAGACGATGATTTTCCACAAAATTCACACAACAGAATAATTCCGACGCAAGTAGATACAGACAGATCCCATACGCTCACCGCCGCATCTGATCTGATTCACCGCCGCATCTGATCTTAAGGTATTCAGCACGATAAATCCAACTGAGGCTGGGGTCGACCCTGACAAGGACATCAAAACGAGCCGCATGACTGGCACAGGCACTTCTAAGTCAGACATGGACTATAGCGAAGGGGTACCTACGCCAAACCATACCCAAAACAAACTCGAGCCGGCCACCATTTCAAAACTCTTGGTGTTTCCAGCGAAGTAGCGAGCTCGAAACAGAGTCGGAACAAAGCAGAATAGAAGATAACTTACCGGAGGCTGAAATCCTGCAGGCTACTGACCCAGTTTCGCACGACGGCGGTCTCAAAGAAATCTAAACACCAGGTTTAAAAACTCGCACAAATGATAAACCAAAAACAAACAGACATCTGACATTTGTCAGTATGACACGAGTCTGACAGGTCGAATGGTCAACCTGCGCAGAATCAAAAGTGCGGAATGACGGGATGTGGAACATCGCCAGATCGTCATATGGCATTGCCAGTCCTCAATTCTAACGAGAGAAAGTGCAATGACCTGGAACTGAGTGCAACGGCCGAAATGCATTTGAAGTGCATTGAGATGTTCATTTCGCAAACGGATAATCTAGGATCCCGTCTAAGCGGGATCAGAAAGCGGAGCCGAGGTTTCCTGCGAGGCGATCATGACATGGATCGCTCTGACATGGAGGCGACCGCTTGGGATATTGTTGGCGAAATCAAGCTGGCGAAATTGAACTGGCCGAGACAAAGGGATCCAGCGTTACCTTGGAATAAGAAATGTGTAAAACGAATTGACGCAGGGAATAGTTCAGCGAAACGGCGGAGATAGAAGAAGCGATTTGGCGAAGGGTTGTGTCGTGAATATTTGCGGAGGTAATGGCAGCGGTGCGAGTAAATTGAAGAAGCAGTCCCAAAAGATTAGTCCTGAAGTGGATATTCGAGCACTGGAATTTCGAGCAACGCGAAAAATGATGTTCTGAGTAAGTAGGATAAGTTTTGAATTGTACATAGGGATAAATTAAGTACATATCGAGTGCAAACGAGTTAAATAGATAAGTTTAAATCGCGGCGCCGTTTCATATTTTTGAGGTCGTAGCTAGATTAACGGATTATTCGAAGAAATAAAGATATTGTAGAAGATTGTGAACTCTGGTGTGTCCTTTCGGGCTATTTTTCATTAGTGCGCGAAGCCGTCGCAACACTTCTCGCTTCCGGGCGACGGACGAGAATTAGTTTCGGGATTGGAAGCGAGTGGCGCCCACCCACCCCATCTCCGGTGAGTTCAGGCTCCCGAAACTAACCCCCTTTGTCTTTTTGTGCTAAAAGGGGTGCGTAGACGCTCAAGAGATTCAAAACCGTAACAAATTGGTGCCCAACGTGGGGCGTAATATCGGCAACTAACGGTACAACGGCGAAAAACGGTACTCGGGAAAACTCGTCGAGCCAAGCCCCAAATTGTGGGAAGGCAGTTAGGCGCGTAAAATCGATATTCATAGTAATTTTAAAGATAGATTTGAGAGTAATTCACGCGATAACGGCTGCATTATCACGATTTTGAGGTTGATGTGAATATTCTTGAAGCTTAAATTCGTAATAGTGGATAGAACTATTCTCATGATATTATCATATGTCTATATCTATTTATCTTTTTGAAAACACAATATAAAAGAAAAACTATTTGAATTCTGGATTTGGTGAATCAGGGTGCGTGTCGTAAGGAAAAATAATAGGAACGTGTGTGAATGTATATAGGCGAACTATACGGGATAAATGGTGACTGAAGTGTGAGTGCAGGATAGTATAGGTTAGTTGGTAAGAGGCCATTCTTTTCCAGGTTTTCAACGTAGAATACGTGGGTTATCGTAGCTATTGAGTTCCAGGTGGGAGTTCGGTTGTTAGTGAGGTATCTTGAGTTTCGCGAACTTTCAGGGAATATTTTGCTCGGGAGGGTTGTCTTTTCTTGGCGGTAAAAAATGAAGATCTTGGTAGATCGTCTGAGCAAAGACGAGCTCATTTATGAGCTCGCCATCCGCGGGTTTCCAGCAGACACCGTTGACGCTATGAGGAAGACGTTGAGGGCTACGCTAAGGTCTGAGTCAGCATTGGATACGTCTTATGTTGAACCCGACTATCCATTCGATTTTGAGGTAGACCACTTGGAGATGCTGGCTAAGGTGACCGAGATAGAGGACTTGGTTAACAGAGTTTCAGGCGATGGGGCGAGGTCGGAATTCGTGAAGGCGAAAGTGAAGACGGAGTTCGGCTTTCGGCGACTGGCCAATATGCGCGCAATCACTAAGGATCAGAAGGATAGCGTGAAGGAATTACGAAACAGGCTCATCCTGGCGATGGGGACACTGGTTGGAAAGACCGAAGATTCCACCGATGATGAGGGAGAGACAGGCGTTCGCGAGAAGACGGTACCCGTGCAGAAGGAGGCAAGAAGAGTGAGCCCAGCGGAGGTGGCCAAATGGGGCATCAAATTCAGTGGAGATTCGTCGGGATCCATAAACGCCTTCCTCGAACGGGTCGAGGAGTTGCGTCAGGCGAGGGGTCTGTCGAAGCCGCAGTTGTTCAGGGCAGCTGTAGAGCTGTTCGACTCGCGGGCTTTAATTTGGTTCCGCGCTAATCGGGATCTGGTGTCGTCGTGGGACGAACTTGTACGGGAGATGAAGGCGGAGTTTTTACCTCTGGATTACGAGGACCGCCTGGGGGAAGAGATAAGGAGACGGACGCAAGGGGAGGGTGAATCTATGGGGGTTTATGTCGCAATGATGGAGCGACTATTTAGCCGGCTGACAACCCGCTGTACAGAAGAAGAGAAACTGCGCATATTGCGCAGGAATATAGCACCGTTCTACCAGCGACAGCTGTGCCTGACACCTGTGACGACAGTGGCTGAATTGGTGAAGATGGGTCGCACTCTGGATGCAATGAGGGTGTCGGTTGCAGCATTTGTGCCACCCGCAACGCGATCCCGACGCTGTTTGGAGCCGGATTTGGCCTACGTGGGAGTAGAAAGGGTAGAGCAAGTGGCGGCGATGGCAGACCAGGGTAGATTGAAATGCTGGAATTGCAGACGAGATGGGCATGTATCGAGGGAGTGTCCTGAGCCGCGGCGGTGTTTCGGGTGTGGTCGGCAGGGGGTTATGCGAGCCACATGCCCTGTCTGTCGAACGAGGGCGAACGAACAGGGGCCGCGGGCACGATCAGATCCACCGGCGGCTGGAAACGACCGACGTGCTCGCTAGGCGGTCGAGCGAGCACTTCAAAGAGGTCGCAACAGAGGGCACCCTCTCCGACGGTGGGTTACGCACTAGCGAAGTGCAGCCAGGATAATCGTCCGCATCTGCAGGTGAAAGTGGTGGGCATAGCGATGGAGGGCCTGCTGGACTCGGGTGCAAGTCGCACGATTTTAGGGGAGAAGGGATGGGTTCGACTAAGGAGAAGAGGTGCAACCCTGACCCAGAACGAGATCGAAGAAGTGAGGCTGGCTAATGGAGAAATATGCCCGGTGACAGGGACGGCGAGAGTGATGTTTGAACTCAACGGTCGTGGTCATGAGTTAGAGGTGCTGGTGATCCCGTCGGTACCACAAGAGTTAATATTGGGTATAGACTTCTGGAAATGTTTCGGAGTAGTCCTCGATATGAAGGGACAGCAGTGGACTTCGGTAGCCGCTGTAGAATCGATGCCGGGGAAGATGCTACGGAGTTGGTCACATCTGGCGTCAAGCGAAGTCAAGAGTTTGTCGGAACTGCTGGAGGAGCAATTTGCGCTGATGGGGGATTTCGCTGATTGTAGGTCAAGGCTTAAATATTTAGGGTATGTGGTAGACGAAGAAGGCCTTCGCGTGGACCCAGAGAAAGTCCAAGCCATTAGGGATTTTCCTCGACCAAGCTCCGTAAAACAGGTCAGACAATTGCTAGGAATGGTATCCTGGTACCGTCGGTTCATCCCGGGTCACGCGACGATGGTGGCACCACTTAGCGACCTGCTGAAGAAGGGTCGTAAATTCACATGGTCAAACGAATGTGAGCGGGCGTTCGAGGATTGTAAACAGAGACTCACGTCGGCTCCAGTATTAGCCTGCCCCGATTTTGACCTGCCTTTCAAGGTCCAAACGGACGCATCGGATGTAGGGATAGGCGCAGTGTTGAGCCAGGTACACCCAACGGGTGAAAAGGTGGTGTGCTATCTAAGTCGCGCGCTCTCGAAACAAGAACGGAAGTATTCGGCCACCGAAAGAGAATGTTTGGGTGTATTATGGGCGATAGAGAAGCATCGACCGTATATTGAGGGGACGCGCTTCGTGGTGATCACGGATCATCATTCCTTGGTCTGGCTCAATAAACTGAAGGACCCGAACGGCAGGCTGGCGAGATGGGCCGTACGCCTTCAACAGTTCGATTTTGAGGTGATTCATCGACGAGGCAAGGAGCATGTTGTACCCGATGCGTTGTCCCGCGCAATCGCGGAGGTAGGGGACATAGCGGTGCCCCCTGTACCCGACGAGTGGTTTGAAAAGATGGTAGCCAGCGTTCGAAATGAACCCCAGAGATTTGAGAACTGGCGGTGGTCGGAGCAGGCGCTGTGGAAACAGACTTCGGACGATAAAGGCGGCGGTAAGAACAGTCTGGGTTGGAAACGGGTGGTTCCGAAAGCAGAAAGAGCGATTATACTAAACCGATGCCACGACGACCCAAAGGCGGGGCACATGGGGACAGATCGGACTATAGCCCGTGTTGCTCAAGATTATTATTGGCCTCAGATGAGGGCGGACATCAGGGAATATGTTAGGAAATGCAAGGTATGCCAGGCTTGTAAAGTGGAGAGGAAGGCGCCAGTAGGGTTGATGGCGACTCGAGCGGGGGACGCAAAAATTCCGTGGGAAATGATCTGTATCGATTTGGTAGGCCCGCTTCGCAGGTCAACACGCGGCAACTCATTCATCCTAACAATTCTTGATTACGTATCAAAGTATTCGGTGCTGTTACCCATGAGAAACGCAACGGCATCAGCCGTATTTCGTCTCCTGGAGGAAAACGTCTTTCTGGTATATGCAGTCCCTAGGGTAATCGTATGCGACAATGGGGTACAGTTCCGGGGCAACCAGTTTAAGAAGGCGGTCGAAGAATACGGAACCAGGTTGAGTTATACCTCGCTATATCACCCTCAAGCCAATCCGGCGGAAAGAAGAAACCAAGATATCAAGTGTATGCTCAGGTGCTACACATCCGAAAACCACCGCTTGTGGGACCAGCATCTGGCGAGGATAGCTTGCGCCTTACGTACTTATAAACACGAAGTCACGGGTTTCTCGCCGTATTTCATAAATTTTGGAAGGGAAATGGTCACTTTCCGGGACGGAACGGAGCCTCCGGTGGAGTCTGGAGGAGATTTCTCCCCCGTGTCGAACGCAAGAGCGTTGGCAGAAGTCCGAGAAGAGGTAGTCCGAAGGATGCAGTGAGCTGCGTCATCAAGTAAGCGTCGATACGATCTTCGCCGGCGAACAGTGGCTTTTCAGGTAGGCGACAAGGTGTGGAAAAGAAATTACGTGCTGTCTGATACCAGCAAAAATTTTTCTGCCAAGCTAGCTCCGGCGTTCGTTGGGCCGTTTATCGTAAAGGCGAGAACATCGGCATGGACTTTCGAACTGTCAGATATGAAGGGAAAGGGGGTAGGTAATTGGCACGCGAAAGACCTTAAGCCGTTCTTTGGAGGAGAACCGGAGGAAGGAAGGCTAGCTGATATCAAGAATGTTTAATCTGGGTGGATTTAGTGAGAGTCGGCTTAGTAGCAAGGTTTCTTGGTAGTGGAAATAACAGATAAGAGGGTTATGCCTGAATTACAGTCGGCGCAGCGAGGCGCAGCCATCAGTGACCAAGCGCAGCCAACGAAATCGCCTGGTTACACTGCAACGTGACTAAGTGTCAGTGATGTAGAAGAATTTTCAGTTGATGTTTGAATTCCACAGCGACATCTCTGTATCCGCCTGTAGCCTTCTCATGAATAATCGGACGCTCCTTCATTTGGGCTATCAGCATCTCTATTGACACCTCGTCATCCAACACTGCATCTTTAATTGACTGCATTTTGAAATAATTCTTTACAATTTTTTCAATCAATGTGAATACGAGTGTGGAATTCGACGACTCACTTTACCCCTGATATTAACCACGTACCTAATTAGAGCTAGGTGAACTCAAAGCTTGGTTTGCGGGCCTTCGTCCGAACTTGGATTCGAATCAGGGGTCCCACAAGCAAGAAGTCAGTAATCTACCAACTAGACTAATAAAGTATTTTAAATTACTATATTCAATTTGCTATTAATTATCTTTCAAATTTGCTATTAACTATCTTTTTATTTTACTTTTAATTATCTAAGCTATTACCAACAAAAATTGTTTTCGAATTCCTCAAAAATTAGTAATATAAAATCAACTCTATTTACATTTTCGCATACATTTCAAATCCCGCGCGTTTCTCAAGTAATTACAGCTGATTGCAACTCTTCGCTGCGACAAAAGTTGAATCCATTTCGACCTGAGCTGCGCCTGGCTGCGCATAGCTGCGACTTGGTGTGCTCGCTGCTATGGAAAACCCATATAGTCAACTCAACTGACAGCTTGGCTGCGCCTGGCTGCGTCGCAGTGTGCTTCAGCGGTTATGTTGGTGGTGGGACTTTAAATAGTTAGGTAAGCGAAACATAGAGTAATTGGTGGAGGGTAGCGTAACCAATAATGGCTAAGGTTCAAAAGTCATTCTGGTGGGGGATATAGTATCTAGTAAGTAGCTAGCCAAAGAGTTAGGATGCATATAGTGGCAGATAAATGCGCCGGGTGGTCGGCGATTCAGATAGTAAAGCAATGGTAGAAGAGCGAAGGATAAGTGGTCCCGATAGGAGGTGCAGTTGCCGGAATATTTTATGATTAGTATTAGATTTGTAATAAATTCGTATTGGGGTTAGATATATATGTATAAAGAGATTTTTTTATCGCTATCGGCAAACAGAAAATAATAATACCTTCATTTGGTGGTGGTTCGTATCTGCTCATATTTTTTTTCTTTTTCCTTTCTTTTAGTTTTTTTTTAGCCTTTTTTTTTGGTTGCCTTGTTGTTCCGTGGTCGGGGCAGAAGTAGACATCCTAAAAAGAAACAGTTTGTTTGGCTTTAGAATGTGATATAGAAATACATATAGATAGGGTAGTTTAATGATAGAAGACTATAAGGCTTAGTAGGGACTGAAAACCATTCGTGTGATTAGTGCGGATATAACAGGGAGAATGGTGGGGAACCTAACTCATGATGCGGGGAAAAGTGAGTTAAATCTTGATAAACTTTTAGCGATAACGTCCGTGAAGGGATTAATTTTCAGTGATTTAGTCATCATAAGCATAGTAACAAGTATCAGTGGTGGCGGGATATGTTTCTGTGGTGGTGGGATGTAATATCTAAGTTAGCCAGAGAAAGGTATATAAGCTACAAATAATGAGTTGAATGGTTAGCAAGTTTTCGGTGGTGGGTTATATTGTATATGAGTCGAGGGTTAGTGTCATATCTCATAATATATTCTAGGGTTAGTTTTAAAGAGAATGATAGATTATTTTAAATAAAAATGAAAGAATTACCGATAGCTTGTTGGTGTTTCCGTTTGGGTTTTTAGTTTTTCTCCTTTTTTTTCCTTTCCTTTTCCTTTTTTGTTTTTTTTGTTCATTCACACTATTTTTAGTCAGTAGTTATTTCTCTTTCCCTTCCTCGTTCTTTTTCTCCATAAGATTATTCGAAATAGCCATAGTGTCCTAAAAACGAGTTCAATATGCATTAGTTTCTCATAGGATAAGTACAGAGACACCAACACCATACTAGCTACTAGACGTCACATACAATCATGCATTAGGAAGTAGTATAGTTATCATTTTTGTTTTTGTTTAGAAATGAGTGACGTATGAGTGACGATGTTTGTCTTTCAGTTAATTGAGTTGTAGAACAAACCATAATTCAAATAAGAACCAAGCCGTTCGAGAATCCGAGATACAAAGGTGTGTGGATCGTATATGGATTGAAACTTAGTACGGCGTTAAATCCGGTAAAGAAGTAAAGTCGAGAATTTCTACGTAATTCTCTGAAGCGAGGGGGATGTCACGGTTGATCGACATTTTAGACCTAACGGCTAGCAATTGGCGCGTCAGAAGAGGACACACCAATGTAGCAGGTTAATGTTACCCGAGGTTAGAACTAAGAATTAGAGACAGGTAATCACAATGTTGTAGGTCGTACGAGTTAGGAAAGGGAATATGGCGTAAAATATACATCGTAGTGATTCTGTTGACTAGGATCTGCAGTCTGGACCCTGCCGCACCCTGCGATCCGTAAATGTCCCGAGATGGGTAGGCACACATTCGTGCATCAATTCAATACGACTTGAAACAACGAGCCTATGGCAATCTGCCAGGTCCTTCCAGCCCATGGCGTGTCGTTCGTCGATATTGTTGGTGGAAAACCAAGGCCTGACGAATCGAAAATCGACTGAAACTCATTTCTGGCTGGCCCCAACTGCAATCATGTCACCCACCATGTCGGAGTCTGTGCCATAGCAGACATAACATCCCCAACCTTCCCCGCTACAGACACTTGCATCTATGCACTTCTGCATACACTTGAACTTGTCGTCCCGATGCGAACCGAATTCGCGGTAATGGCTTGGCGACGCGATCGCGGACAGACGATGATTTTCCACAAAATTCACACAACAGAATAATTCCGACGCAAGTAGATACAGACAGATCCCATACGCTCACCGCCGCATCTGATCTGATTCACCGCCGCATCTGATCTTAAGGTATTCAGCACGATAAATCCAACTGAGGCTGGGGTCGACCCTGACAAGGACACCAAAACGAGCCGCATGACTGGCACAGGCACTTCTAAGTCAGACATGGACTATAGCGAAGGGGTACCTACGCCAAACCATACCCAAAACAAACTCGAGCCGGCCACCATTTCAAAACTTTTGGTGTTTCCAGCGAAGTAGCGAGCCCGAAACAGAGTCGGAACAAAGCAGAATAGAAGATAACTTACCGGAGGCTGAAATCCTGCAGGCTACTGACCCAGTTTCGCACGACGGCGGTCTCAAAGAAATCTAAACACCAGGTTTAAAAACTCGCACAAATGATAAACCAAAAACAAACAGACATCTGACATTTGTCAGTATGACACGAGTCTGACAGGTCGAATGGTCAACCTGCGCAGAATCAGAAGTGCGGAATGACGGGATGTGGAACATCGCCAGATCGTCATATGGCATTGCCAGTCCTCAATTCTAACGAGAGAAAGTGCAATGACCTGGAACTGAGTGCAACGGCCGAAATGCATTTGAAGTGCATTGAGATGTTCATTTCGCAAACGGATAATCTAGGATCCCGTCTAAGCGGGATCAGAAAGCGGAGCCGAGGTTTCCTGCGAGGCGATCATGACATGGATCGCTCTCTTATTTTTCTGGACGTGGTAAGGATCACATGCAATCTGGCTATCGAGCTTAATTTAAAACCGACGAATTTTATTTCATAAATTGGCATATCTGGCGGACTCGAAGAGGAAAAGGATTGACGATCGGAGTCGTTGGTTTATGGGTGTGAAAATTTGAGACGAGCTGGGGGCGACCGCTTGGGATATTGTTGGCGAAATCAAGCTGGCGAAATTGAACTGGCCGAGACAAAGGGATCCAGCGTTACCTTGGAATAAGAAATGTGTAAAACGAATTGACGCAGGGAATAGTTCAGCGAAACGGCGGAGATAGAAGAAGCGATTTGGCGAAGGGTTGTGTCGTGAATATTTGCGGAGGTAATGGCAGCGGTGCGAGTAAATTGAAGAAGCAGTCCGAAAAGATTAGTCCTGAAGTGGATATTCGAGCACTGGAATTTCGAGCAACGCGAAAAATGATGTTCTGAGTAAGTAGGATAAGTTTTGAATTGTACATAGGGATAAATTAAGTACATATCGAGTGCAAACGAGTTAAATAGATAAGTTTAAATCGCGGCGCCGTTTCATATTTTTGAGGTCGTAGCTAGATTAACGGATTATTCGAAGAAATAAAGATATTGTAGAAGATTGTGAACTCTGGTGTGTCCTTTCGGGCTATTTTTCATTAGTGCGCGAAGCCGTCGCAATACTTCTCGCTTCCGGGCGACGGACGAGAATTAGTTTCGGGATTGGGAGCGAGTGGCGCCCACCCACCCCATCTCCGGTGAGTGCAGGCTCCCGAAACTAACCCCCTTTGTCTTTTTGTGCTAAAAGGGGTGCGTAGACGCTCAAGAGATTCAAAACCGTAACAGACACCGTTTTACTTTTTAAGGGTAGTGCTTGGAATAGGGTTTCTCATGAAGCAAATAAAGGCTGTCAAACAATATACAACTGGCTGAGCGCACACAAACTTGTGTTAAACATAGAAAAAACTTGTTTTTTAGCATTCGGGTCCAAAAATAATTTGAGCGATCTGAATTTAAACATTTCATTAAATAACGCTAAGATAAAGCAGCTCAAAGAAATCAATTATTTAGGCGTTATAATTGACGAAGACCTCAGCTGGAAAAGCCATATTCTTAATATCATACGCAAGGTACGTCGAACACTTTATGCGTTTATGAGGCTTAGATATAACACTAATCTTAACACAATAAAGCTAGTTTATTTTGCAATCGCTCAGAGTATCATCCAGTACGCTATCATTGTTTGGGGCGCAGCGCTTTCATGTCATACTGCCCCTCTACAAAACTTGCAGAGTAAAATAGTTAAGATATGTTTGAAAAAATCAATTTTCTCATCAACAACCAAAGCATACGAAGAGTTTTGTGTAATGAATATTCGTCAGCTTTACTTATGTGCGGCTTTAAAATGTATGTACCTGAACGGCAGCCAGTTCAATATCCATACTACTGGTTACCAAACAAGAAGGCAATTGACAAATCCCATCTTAACAACTCGATGTAGAAAATCAAAAATGGCCAGGCACCTAAGTGTCTTAGGACCTAAACTGTACAACAAACTTCCTCAAGAGATAAAACTTACGCTAAATGATCTTAATTTCAAGTCAATTTTAAAACGGTTTGTTCAAAGTGGAAACCAATGCTTAGATTCTGTGCTAAACTCTTAAACCATTAAATTTAAAGTGTCCATTCTAGTCTAAATATTTTTCGTTTCGCCTTACACTTTCATGCTATCTTCACCTATTGTCAGCTTTTCGATATAATTTATTTTCCGATTTGTTCAATTTAATTTTTTTTTTATTTTGTGTAATTTTTATTCGCCTTTAATTTATCAATTTTTTGCGCTTCTGTTACCACTTTCCACTACGTTACATATACATATGTTTTTAAATACCATGTTTTTAAAATGAATAGCTGCAATAAATTATTATTATTATTACTGAGCATTTTCTTCATTGATGTTATATGAGATGCTGCTTTCAAAATTATGTGAAATAAGCAACTGATAACGAATATAATTAACCCGTGTTTTGCTCTGATAAACGTTGAAATTCATGCCAGTGGTAATATCTGAAACCTTCCACCATATGAGTTATAATGCATTCTTGAGACCAAAGTAAAACGTGGCATTTGAAACAGTTTGGCCGTAATAAGCAGCACATGTGGTGGAATATGCACTCAAAACCTGCACGATTCTTCTACTGTTCTTCGAACATTAGTGTTTCTAGCGGTTCAGGTGCGCTAGAGTTTTTTTTATTCGGGTACGACAAGTATCTCGTTAGTCACGCGTAGTACGGTATCCGCAAAAGATTGCTAATTGCGGCGGTAGTTTTTCATCTGTGAATTTAGTGTTTAGTTAGTCCGATTGTTAGTTTAATAATTAGTGCCGTGAATTTGTTTTTGAACTAAAAATCGGCAATCCGATGGTATGAGAGCCGATTGTAATTGAACAACTCTCTACCATACAGTTCATTTCCTAGTTTTAGATGGATGTTTTCGATGCCGCTTTGCTTCTTGCTCAATAAAGTAAGTAATCATATTTAAACTTAACCATGAGCCGCTTTTCTGGTATTAGAATTTTGTTAATGGGCCGCAATTTGCATAGATGCGTTCGGCAATCATTTCGACTCCTACTTTGTTTACAATGATTTGACAACATGAGTTTTGTCAAAGAAGAGAGGGGATAGCATTCTCCAAGAAGAACTGGTGCCGTACACATACGCTCATGTACGTGTATGTCGCCCATCCATTTCTTCTATATCTTTGGAATATGCATTCAAAACCTGCACGATTCTTCTACTGTTCTTCGAACGTAAGTGTTTCTAGCGGTTCAGGTGCGCTAGAGTTTTTTTTCTATGATAATGCCAAAGCTGAGGGGATTGCCCTTTGAAGCGAGTGCTTAGCGATGGCGGTAGGGAGACACATATGGGAGAAGCCGATATTAATGATTCCATTATTCTTTTCAGCACCACATTTATTTATTTTATAAAGCGCTAGTGTTATGCCTAGTCGCTACTAAAGCTTTAACGTGGCACTTAATTAATGGAGCGCTGGTATTATGCCCAGCGCCGACTGTTAAGACAACACAAGACGAACAAATACAGCCATGGGCACGGCGGGATTCGAACCCGCGGGCAGTAGATCGCTGCTTTGGACTGACGCGTTAGCGAGTTTCCCGTACCAATATTCTCTGCTTTGATAAGCTTTAGAGACGATATACGTTGTCTATGCTGATTTATAGACAAGAAGGGAACTACGATCACAATTAAATAACCTTTACATCTCTAGTAATTCATTGACATGAAATCATAGAGAAGTCGAGGATTCCCTTCAAATCTTGGGAGATCCTTTATCGCGTCAGGGATGCGAAGGGAGTTAAATACGTCGACTGTTGTTACTTTATTAGTCTCGGTCGAAGTCATTTCGTCTGAACAAGTATTTTCTTTGATAATCGGTTCTAATTCGCAATTATTATTAATTGAACTTAAATCACAGCCACTAGTTAAATCTAAAACACTGTTTGCACCACTCTCGTGAAATTTCAAAAACCGATCAGTTAATTTTTCCCGAATATTGTCGAACTTCGGATAAGGACTTATTTTTCTAAATGATTTTTGGATAAAGGCATAGGATTCTTATAAGGAAATGATAGTAATGATTCTTATAGGGTAATATTCAATGATTCAGAATCATTTGTCCAAAATTAAACCTACTTACATGCAAATAATAACCATTTTATGTATGGTTTCGGCCAATGATCCAATTGCACCTTTGGGAACACTCACTTTCGCGAAACCGGCGACCACAGAAATTAATTTCGCTAATCCGGTGAAAATAATGATGCAAATTTCACTAATCCGGTGAATTTCTGTAGTTTCTCGTTCGCCGCCGCGTCAATAATCCTTTGGCACTTCACAGAATTTTACAAAAGTACTGCTACTGGTTCACTTGCCGCCTACTAGACTGCGCCAATTACATTTACCGAGCGTACAATTGAGAGAAAAGAAGACGATTTTATATTTTCCGTGTTTTATTCTTCAGGGCAGAATAATAACTAACTACAATTTGAGTTTTTCGTTAAAACCAAAGTGACAAAAGTTGAATTTTTGCATGAATGCCAAAATGCAGAATTTAGAAAAATGTAAAGCCGTAATTTGATCTGCCTGCTCGTGGCGGATGTTCTCAGGGTGCTCGAGGTCAACCTGTCGTATGGGCCACGTGACCGGTGTATTAGTTGTTGGTCGTCGTATGGGCCACGTGACAGGTGTGCTGGTTGTCGGTCGTGGTCGTAACACCCGCGCTTGCAGGGATATTTGTTTGCTCAGGTATGATGGGCACGTGTTGATGTTAACTTACACACATTTCTATGCGAAAATTTGATGAATTCTAGAAATGCGTCAACTAATGTTATGGTGTGTGGATGGTTTTACAGTAAGTAATCATACAGGTGCACTCAAGGAGTTGCCGTACGCGGAAAATGATATACTGAAAATTTGATATCTGCAGCTTATATTACGTATAGAAAAAGGTTATATAGTAGATATTTTAGAGGAAGATATTTTATTTTTCAGTTAGATATTTTATTCTGCCGCATTTTGTGCTTCTCTTATGGTGGCACCTGGATTCAAAGCACCATGTGCACATATAGAAAAAACTGCCCTGTCAACAACAAATGTAATGTCAAGGGAGACACACTCTTTGACTTTATAACTTCTGCGAGGCTAATGATTTTAAACACTGGGATTTCTCCCAACTTTGTCATCCCAAACAGAAGGACGGTTATGAATATATGTTGTTTATCTTAAATAGTTAGATCAATAACTTTCACTCTCTGGTCACCGCTACTTGTTGTTTTCTTTAGCCACGAATCCAACAAATGTGGTGGAAACAAGAAGTCCAAGGAACACTGATTTGAAGTATGGCTTTAAAGTATGATAGTCGTCCGGGATGAAATAAGAAATTCAAATCTGTGATTCATCGAGTTTCTTCTGTTATTGTCGAAAAATCACATTTATTACCAGCAATTATTTACAATTTTTCTCCTAAGAAACATTTTTTTTACAATATGTTTTTAAATATTTCGTAGTAAATTCACGTTCTTAAAGAATAATACAAAATGTGACGGAAAAATCGTAAAAATATAGATGGAAAAAATCGCGAGAAAAATAGCGAAACATTAAAACTATTACATTTAACTTTAAGCATATTGTTGTTTCATCCAGGTATTTCCCATGCATCGAATAGATTTTTCATGAATATTTTGAGTGGTTGTCTTTTTATAGAGCTTGTTTGTATTTATGAATGAGCTCTTGGAGTTATTGTTTGATTTGATACTCTTAAGCAATTTCTAAAAAATTTGCTACGATGCATGAAATGAAGAATTTTGCCTAGACATGTTGAGTGCGAATTTAAACAACATTATAACCTATACACCAAGGAGAGCCTTAAGACTTCCATCTTCGTACATTCGTTTCACGTCCGTTCCACCGCCTATAAATTTTCCATCAACAAATACTCGTGGCACCTGAAATAGAGTTGTTGAAAAAATATCATTTGCAATGAGTTATTGACTCTATATATTTGCATTTGAAAACTACAATAAATGTACAAATATTCGCATTTACTTTAGTATTTTTTATCTTATCAGCAAAAGAAAAATTATATCTGAGAAAAAAAACGATATCTTCATTAACCTCTCCTCTTTGAAATAGCATTTTCAGTATAAAGAAAATTAACTTGTTTTTTATTTTCAATTAATTAGCTAGTCGATATAATACGATATATATATATATATATATATATATATATATATATATATATATATATATATATATATATATATATATATATATATATATATATATATATATATATATATATATATATATTATATATATATATATATATTTATATATATATATATTTATATTTATATATATATATATATATATATATATATATATATATATATATATATATATATATATATATATATATATATATATATTTATATATGTATATTTATATATATATATATATATATATATATATATATATATATATATATATATATATATATATATATATATTTATATATGTATATTTATATATATATATATATATATATATATATATATATATATATATATATATATATATATATATATATATATATATATATATATATATATATATTATATATATACAATAAGTTAACTATAGTTAAGTTGACATAAGAGCACAATAAGTTAACTATAGTTAAGTTGACATAAGAGCACAATAAGTTAACTATAGTTAAGTTGACATAAGAGCACAATAAGTTAACTATAGTTAAGTTGACATAAGAGCACAATAAGTTAACTATAGTTAAGTTGACATAAGAGCACAATAAGTTAACTATAGTTAACTTATTGTGCTCTTATGTCAACTCACTGAATTTACTAATAAGAACGCACAGTTGCAAATACATTAATTATTTATTAAAACAACACACAACTTAACTTAAGACAAAGCAAAGTAAAAACTATATTTGCGGTGGTCGTGCCGATGGCACGACCGCGTCGGTCGACTGCTGTGCACGGCCGCGTCGATTGACTGCTGTTGATCAAGTGAGATCCTTTGTCACGACGATGAAGACGCAGTGCGAGTAATCCTGACAAGGTGGCCAACCTAGTGGTCGCTACACATATGAAATTGAACGAAGCTGTCAAAAGGCATAAAAATAAAAATAAAGTGAATCCGAGTCGAGTAGACGTGTTTGAATTTAAATTCCGCAGCGAACAAATAGAACTTTACAATCAGGTGTGGGGTCTAATGGCGAAGAAGCCAACCACAAAGGCCGACCTATTACGAGCTTTGGAGAACAGCGGTGTGAAAGTGTCACCGACTGCGACAATAATCCATCTCCGGAAACTAATGGACAACATGTCCAAAGAGAAGTGCGCAGTAGTCGAGAGCGAGGTGAGTGATTGTGCTACGGAGGAGACGCCATTGTTGCTAGGCGCTGACGCCCAGACGCCACCGAAACACGCGGTCGAGACACCACCGCCTACTACGCAGAAACATATTTCAGGGGCTGACGAAACACCGCCGCCATTGTCAGAAACCGATGGGACGCCGCTGCTAGTCACAAATGATGATGATATGCCGCCGTCGCTGCCAGATGCCAGGAGTGAGATGCCACCGAAGCCCGATGTTTATGTACCGCCGCCGAGGACCGACGCCAAGACGCCATCTCAGCAAATTGTTTGGGAGCCGCGGATGTCAGACGCCCAGATGGTACCGCCGCCATATGTCGAGGAAGTTTCACCGCTGCCGATGCCCAATGCACAGATGCCCGCTGCCGTATGCAGGACAAATGACCCAAGCGTCATATGCACAGATGCCCGCTGCCCATATCCCGCTGCCGTATGCAGGACAAATGACCCAAGCGTCATATGCACAGATGCCCGCTGCCTACGTGCCATCAAGGAAATTTGAAGATGCTGACAGCTGATAGAATGACGCTCTTTAGCAGCCAGAGTGAGATAGCCGAGCTTGACTTGGAGCTAACGGTACTAAAAAAGAAGCAGGAGATTTTGAAATTACAATCCGAGTTGAAGAGCCTTGAAAGAAAACATATGAAGAAGTAAGACGCCACTATTGGTTCTCAAATATGCGTAGGAAATTGGAAAAATTCATAAAAAATTGCATTAAATGCATTATGTATGCGGCCCCTGTGAGGTCTTCAGAGCGGAACCTATATAGCATTGAGAAAAAACCTGTGCCTTTTGATACTTTGCATGTCGATCACTTTGGTCCCTTGCCAGCAATTAGATCAAAAAGAAAACATATCTTGGTGGTAATTGATGCCTTCACTAAAATGGTTAAATTATATCCGGTCAACAGCACTAGCACTAGGGAAGTAATCTCTTGTCTAAATAGATATTTCGAGTATTACAGTCGTCCTTGCCGTATTATTTCAGACCGGGGATCGTGTTTCACATCCCTGGAGTTTAGTGAGTATCTGAAAAAACAAAATATTACACATGTTAAGACTGCCGTTGCATCTCCACAGGCCAATGGACAGGTAGAAAGGGTGAACAGAGTAATCAAAAGCATGTTAGGCAAACTTACGGAACCATCTGAACATGCAGACTGGACGCAAATGTTGTTAAAAGCCGAGTATAGCATGAATAATACTCGTCATAAGTCGACTTGTTATTGTCCCAGTGAACTTTTGTTTGGTCTGCGTCAAAAAGGGTCAGAAGTCGATGAAATGACTGAATTCATTATGGAAATAACTAATGAAGGGTTGGAGAGGGATATAGAACAAATAAGGAATGAAGCCCAAGAAGCCATTGAAAAGTCTCAGAGGTATAACGAAGATTATCATGCCAGAAGAAGCACTCCGGTAAAACAATACCATGTTGGTGATTATGTAGTATTACGTAATGTGGATGTGACCGTCGGAGCAAACAAGAAGTTCATACCTAAATACCGCGAACCCTTTGTTATTAAGCAAGTATTACCTCATGATAGGTATAGGGTATCAGATGTAGAAAATAGTTTGTTATCACAGCGACCTTACGATGGAATAGTTGAGGCTGCAAGATTGCGCAAATGGATAGAAGAAAATACTGGAAGAAGCTAATATAAATAACTATAATTAAATTACGAGTGATCGAGGTCGATCATCTGTCAGGTCGGCCGAACTGTAATGTTACAGTTGTACATATTTTGAATTTGAATTAGTGTTAGTGGTTTCACAAGATGATAAGAGATGTCGCTTGTGAGGCCATATGAAATTGAACGAAGCTGTCAAAAGGCATAAAAATAAAAATAAAGTGAATCCGAGTCGAGTAGACGTGTTTGAATTTAAATTCCGCAGCGAACAAATAGAACTTTACAATATATATATATTAGAGATGGGCTTATACTAATATTTCGTGATATTACCTAATACGAATATATTAGTTACACGATATTATAATATCTTAACTAATATTAATATATTACTAATATTTGGTTTTAATAATTTCTCGTTGCACGGTATTATGTGTGTATTTTGATATCATGGCCATAAATGAAAGCGTTATTTGAGTTTTGCAACGAGTTCAACTAGAATCGGTACCAAAAAGATATTATGCACCTGGCACCCCTTCAATTGCAATAGTAATAATTGGAATAGTGAAAATTTTATATTGCTCAAAAACATCTATTTCTATTCGCCTACTTCCAAGCTTTCGTCTCGTTCCCACTAGTAACGCAGCCCATGGACCCTTCAATATGCTCATCACATTTGAACATTCACTTCACCTATTGTGTAGCTAATATCAAAATATATATTCCGTGAATTATTTCATACTGCAAATTTAATATATGAGAACTACGATCAATTTTCTTCTATTATCATTTGAAATCCTAAATAAATGCATGCCGCTGTGAGAATACCATTTATTATCATCTTTATATAACTCCATCAACTAATATTCGACAAATATTTAATATTAAAATTTTTAGTTCAAGAATTATCGCGAATGCAAAAACGGCTCTCCGTTACGATCCGTATGAATTCATAGACACTATTTCCATCCACGCATCAATTTATTCAAACCTAGATGCGTTCACAAAATTCATTAATCAACAGAATATTTTACTTCTTATTTAACTCCATTTAAACATACACACATTTATCATACATATATCGGAAAAACTTAGCTCCGAATTAACTCATTAAACTTGCCTCATACTTAATTCATTAGACTTGTCTTACGTTTGATACATGTGTCATTCTATCAACTATCATACACTATTTTAGCCACACAACATTGAGCAGATATGCGCAATCGTATCGAATGTTCCATCATTATGCGCCAAGTTATAATCTAATGCCAAATAATTAATGAATATAATCGTTAACATCACTAAAACGATATATTCACTAACGCCAAACAATAGTTTGAATATTTTTCCTACTCCGAATTCATTATTTGCTTTTTCATCCGTTGAATTTAAATCCCGTCATTTACATTTGCATGGATATACATACAGGTAATTGCATGGATGTACCTCATTTGCACCCTCATGCCGACTTTAATTATCTTCTTTATTTATGAGTCAAAGGTTCTTAGTACAGCCGAAGCATGTTCCCATTAAATTAACGGCGGGATTTTAGTGATTAGTTTTGTAGAAAGGACCGGCACTGGGGACAGATTTTATAACATCGGACTGCCACTAATAGGTAACGAACCGACCCAACGCAATGAAAAAATAAGATAATAGGCAACAGGAATCTTTTTATAGTATATTCAAATGGATTCGCAGCATGTCGTTTTTGTACTCTTGCTGCAAACCAACTAATATTTGACATTAGTTAAGGCATTAGTGAATGTTTAAACTAATATTTGATATTAGTTAAGGCATTAGTGAATACGTTAACTAATATTTGACATTAGTTAAGGCATTAGTGAATATCTAAACTAATATTTGGTATTAGTTAAGGCATTAGTGAATGCCTTAACTAATATTTGACATTAGTTAAGGCATTAGTGAATGCCTTAACTAATATTTGGTATAAGTTAAGGCATTAGTGAATGATTTAACTAATATTTGACATTAGTTAAGGCATTAGTGAATATCTTAACTAATATTTTGTATTAGTTAAGGCATTAGTGAATGTTGTTAAGGCATTAGTTGAGGCTTTAGTGAATATATCGTATTAGTGATGCTAATGAATGTTCCGTTAAGTTATTTAACTATTGACAGGATATATGTTATGGCTAGGATAATGTACAATCGCTCATATAATGATATGCATATGTATCAGCGCAAATGTGAATCAGGCAAGTTTAATGAGTTGATTTGGAGGTAAGTTTTGTCGATATATGTATGTTCGTACGTATGTTTGGGTGAATCAGTAAACTGATCTTGTTCTTGAGTGAAGTAATGCAATTAATGGAGTAATTTGCAAATTCTATGACTCGAAACGGAGAATAGTTTTCGCATGCAGGCATCTTGCTAAACTGAAGAATGAGAATATTTTCAGCAAAAGTTTGGCGACCATTAATAATGATTGGTAGCCGATTGCGATGTAATTATTAGAGATGATGCGTATATACTGGAACAGGTATATGGAACAGCCAGTACCTAGGGCATTTCCGAATTGTCGTCTTCACCTTGGTCTTCAGCTTGTTATAACAGAATGTGACGTCACATCAAGCTTAGCCTGTCCGAATAGTTTATCTACGGCTTGACATTTCACCCCTGTATAACAGTTGAGGATAGTATGATCTCTGTAGGTCTGTTCCCGTACTACGATTAATTGCGATTAATCGCGATTAATTGCAATGAAGCCGTTCCCGTACTTCGTTTTACTGAAAACTGCAAATTTCCCCTCTTTCAGTAAGTACGATGAAAAAACTTCTGCTATTTATTAACTTGCTATTTATTAACTATTGCTATTTATTTACTATTGCTATTTATTAACTATGTTCCGTAACATTTTTCCCATCCAATTTTCCAATAAAGAGAAACATTATTTGTAAAATAGATGTACATAGTTACTAGAGATGAGGCGTATATACTGGAACAGGTATATGGAACAGGTATTTTTTTGGAACAGCCAGTACCTAGTACGAAATTCAAAAATACTAGGTACGAGTATTTTTATGGACTATACATGTAATCAAGAATTTACCCAATAAATTTCGTCCATTTGATTCATTTCAATCAAACAGTGACGTAATAGTATCCTAATATTAATATTAACACGTATTTCATACTTGCAAGTGCTTTCATACTCTCGAGTATTTCATACGCGAGACGAAAATACTTGAAAGTACGAAAATACTCGATACGAGTATATACTCGTATCGAGTATTTTGGAACTTGCAAGTATTTTTTATAGAGTATTTTCGTGCTTGCGAGTATTTTGGGACTTTAGGTTTAGGTTTTAGGGCAAAAGTAGCTGAAATCGGACAAAATCGGCCAAGTTTGGGTTAGAGTTGTTTGGGACATAACGGGCCAAGACCTATTGCTGTGATACAAAAATTTAGGCTTTGTAAGGAAGGAAGGGGTTTTTTGGCCATAGTTTGTCAAAAACTGCCTTTACAGCGCTTTCGATGATTGAAAGTGGTCGGGAAGTATATTAGTGATATTTTAGGAGAAATTGGGCAAGTATTTTATTCAATTATTCAAAAAGTTTTTAGGGCGAAAGTAGTTGAAATCGAATAAAATCAGCCAATTTTGGGTTAGTGTGGTTTGGGACATAACGAGCCAAGACCTATACAAAAATTTCGGTTTTGTAGGGGAGTAAGGGGTTTTTTGGCCATAGTTTGGCAATAACTGCCTTGACGGAATTTTCGATGATTGAAAGTGGTCGGGGAATATAATAGTGATATATTAAGGGCGAAAAAATTTTTGCTAGAGACATTTGGGCAAAAACGTCAATTTTTTCCAATTTTTTATTTTTGGTGTAGCATGAATTCAGGGACCTTCCTGAGTTGTTTCGGGCGAAATTTCCATACAAACCCGGGAAAAAGCGGCCTAGTTTCTAAGATACGGCAAAATGAAATCCGCCGGAAAACCGTCCGCAAAAACTGAAAGTAACTGTTCAGATCCTTTTTGGCTCGCCAGTTGGCTTCTCCGGCTGTGCTGAAGCCCTCCTCGTGACTGCACTCCAACTCTACCGGGGTTGTGACTGTTGGAATATAAAATACACTCTCATGACCTTATGTAAATAACATGATAAGTTCAATACTTGTTCTTATGTATATACCTGCAAGTACTTGGAAATAAACTAGTCTGTCTCTAACCGCTCTAAAGCCAACTGCGTTTTACTCAACAGGTTATGGGCCCAGTCACCCATTGTCGCGAAGATAACGCCTTTTAAAATTTTCATCCGGATTAGCAATGGCTAATTTTTTGACGAGTATTCCGAAGTTGAAAGGTCGTGCAAATTATTCAGATTGGTCGTTCGCGGTCGAAAATTATTTAGTATTGGATGGTCTGGAAAAGACCATCATCGGGACCGAAAAGGAGGATAGTAAGAATGCGGAGGCGAAATCGAAGCTGGTGCTGTCTATCGACCCGTCATTATACGTTCACATTAGGACGGCGGGGTCCGCGCAGGACATCTGGAGCACACTGAAAAAAATGTTCGATGACACAGGCTTTACACGTCGAATCGGACTGCTTCGAACATTAATATCATCGCGATTGGAGGATTTCGATTCAATGGAATCATATGTGACTCACATCATGGAAACTGCTCAGAAATTGCAGGGTACCGGTTTCAAAATTGATGATGAGTGGATAGGATCGTTGTTGCTGGCTGGATTACCAACACCGAAATTCACGCCCATGATAATGGCAATTGAACATTCAGGTGTCACAATTTCGGCAGACTTAATCAGGACAAAATTACTCGATTCAGAAACTGAACAAAATGAGCATGGATCCACCGCATTTGTCACCAAAAAGGGATTTAAAAATAAAGGTAAAAAACCTATTAAGTGCTACGAGTGCGGTCAATTGGGCCATAAAAAGTTTCACTGTACTAGCAGATTCAAGCAAAGCTCAGAAAAGACGGCTAAGTCAAAAAACAATGTGCAAGCATTTAGTGCTTTGTTTTTAGCAGGCAAATTCGACAAAAGCCACTGGTACATAGATTCCGGTGCATCAGATCATTTAACAGTAAACCAAAACTGGCTAACAAATATGAGCAATACACACACAGGTGAAATTAAAGTTGCAAATGATATGCATGTACCAGTTAATTGTAGTGGTGATGTAAAATTGCAAACATGTGTACAAGGTAAAATTTTTGATGTACTGGTGAAAGATGTGTTATATGTCCCAGAGCTTGCAACAAATTTGCTGTCTGTTAGCCAGCTAACTAGAAATGGAAATAGAGTTGTGTTCAATGATATCGGTTGCAGTATTATGAATAGCCAGAATGACATTATCGCAACAGGTGAACTAATAAACAATATGTACCGATTAAATGTAAATCAGGTTGAATGTTTTTTTACACCATCGTCAATTTCGTCGTCAAGTATTTGGCATCGTCGTTTGGGACACATAAATGATACAGATATGTCGAAAATGAGTAACGGAATTGTAAAAGGTATCAAGATTAGTGATAAAATTGACAATAGGAATAAATGTGTCGTCTGTTGTGACGGAAAACAACCAAGACATTCGTTTCCGAAGAGTGGTTCACGTTCGGATTCGCTTCTGGAGATAGTGCATGCGGATTTATGCGGCCCCATGAAAAACAAGTCTATTGGAGGTGCAGTTTATTTTTTACTGTTTACAGATGATTGCAGTCGTAAAGCGTTTGTTTACTTTTTGAGAAAGAAGGATGAAACATTAAATTGTTTCAAAGAATTCAAAACAAAAGTGGAAAATCAAGTAGAACGGAAGATTAAGATTTTACGTACGGATAACGGTGGAGAATTGTGGTGATGAATTTAATCGCTTTCTAAAACAGAGTGGAATTATACATCAAACGTCGAATCCTTACACACCCGAGCAAAATGGATTATCAGAACGGATGAATCGGACCGTGGCACAGTGGTCCCAAATCCAAAAAAGCTGGCCAAAATATGAAGGTCTGCTTCAATTTACTTAGATTTTTGCAGACTTATGTTTTTTGGGTCACTGATTTCAAATTTGAACTCGAAATTGCAAAAATTCAAAATGGCGGTTCCAATATGGCGGAGGATAACCTAGAATTCTGCCTAAAATTTCAGAGTATTCTTGGATTTACTCTCTTTTTCAATACTCATGTTTTTTTGGGTTACTATTTACAAATCTGAACCTAAATTTTCAGTATGTAAAATGGCGGAATCAACATAGTGGACGAAATCACACATTGCTGAGAAAAATATAAAGACATTCTTCGATTTTCTTAGTTTTTTAAGTACTTCCGTTTTTTACGCTGCTTATTACAAACCTAAGCCACAATGTACAAAAAATGGCAGAAAAATCTTTTTGCGTTCAATATTTTAGATAGTTGAGGACTTCAGTAGGTTTGTACAATTGAACAACGCTTACGAATATAGCATTTTATAAAGCATTGAGAAGGTTACAGAACGATCACTAGTTATAGAAAAAGAAAAACACACTTTCTCGGTTGTCTCGAACACGCATTTTATTAAATAACATCAATTATTTAACACATAAAAAAATACCGCAAAACTAACATACTAACTTTCATAGCTTAGACTCAATCTGACAAGTCACTGTCATAACAGCTTGTTTCAAGTTCATTTTCAAAATTTTCTTCTGGAACTGGAGCTTCAATTTCAGCGAATAAACCTACAGCCTCTGAAGTGAAAGGTTTAGATTTTTTTGTGGGCAGGTTTCGCAAACATGAAATTTTTGGGTCGGATTAAATAAGAAGTCTGTGGAAAACGTCCTCCATGTTTTTTGTGCGACTACATTTTCGAGCGAAATTTTCACGATAATTTTTTATATACTTATTGCAAGACTCTTGAGCTTCTTCGGACATTTGCCCGATTGGAAGCAGCGAAGACTCAATAATTCTTGGACCATGAACCAAAATTTTGTGCATTGTTGTTGGCATATAGAACCATGGATATAATTCTACAAACTTTCTAGCAGTTTCAGGGCATAGTTTTTAAATTTTCGGATGTCAATTTCGAGTCCACTTGATATGACTTGTAATATGGCGTGGAAACGTTTAATTAAATCTTCATTAATTCCCGTGATTTCGGCAGAAATG
Source organism: Nemotelus pantherinus (assembly GCA_963978885.1). Lineage (NCBI taxonomy): Eukaryota > Metazoa > Arthropoda > Insecta > Diptera > Stratiomyidae > Nemotelus > Nemotelus pantherinus. The sequence continues at coordinate 100,591,078 of OZ022263.1, read as the reverse complement.
GCTGAATTTTCAAAAAAACGCCTAGCAGTGTTGCCATCATTACTGGTGCCATAATTATGCTTAGGTTGATCGACAAGTAATCCAAGTTGTTTTCGAAAATCTTCCTGAACTTTTTTTTTCTTTTTTTCAACAATTTCCTTGTCGTTTTTTTGACTTTGCCACTTACAAATTTCCAACTTGTATGATAAATGCAAACAGCATTCAAAAAACCTGATCCAAGCATGAAGCGAAGAAATTCCAAATCTCAAATTCCCCTCGATGATTGGTTTGTTCAAAATTTGATCGATATCATTAAACTGTTTACTTGTGGCATTGCAAATATAACAACGCATGGCCGATGTTGTGCTCGTGACTGAATTACACACTTTACCACCAACCATCGTAAAAAAAGTTGAAAATGAACATTTATTTTTTTCCAGCTATTATTGTTTGGAAAGGAACAAGGTTTTTTTCTTGATCTTCAATGTTTTTGACTTCATCCACAGTCGCTTCTACTGTTTCTGTCATAAACTGTACCTTTATAGGACGGCAAAATCTTGGGGAGGAAGGTCGAGGATTTTTCCAAACAATAATTTGCGAATTTCTCTCTTTCGAACTTGAAACTATTTGTAGAGGCACAAGAGATATGAAAAAAATACTTTCGTCAGAAACGTTTTCATCGCTAAATTTTTGCTTGTAGTTGCTTTGACCTGAAGTGCCGTCACATCCCCATTTGCAAATTAAATTCAATTCTTTCACTTTATCCGCTGGAAGACTTTCGATAACTTCTAGTTGCGTCAATAAGATTCTTCGACTTGTGTGATTGAGTAATGCTTGAAGTTTAACAGAGGCTCCAATTTCAGTTACAGAAACTTCATCGGGATAACAATTTTTCTTTGATTCTAAAACGTTTTTGTAAGATGGATACAAACTGGAATTTTTCTGTAAACTAACAGTACGAATACCCGTGTACTGACTTTTCGAAAGCTTATTTTCAATGATAAGAGATAATGCTTCTTCCCCGGTTAACGTTTGCTCCTCTACCTGCTTGATTGCTTTTCTGTATCTCAATGGATTGGATGGTAATCCGGTTGAGATGTCTTTCAAAACAGACGCTGCATCCACTTTTCCCGCAGCTCTGAGACTCATTTGCGTTGCATAGGCAAGTTCGTCGTAAGTTCCATGCTCACGTATGCCTTGTTTTTCTGCGCTTTGTTCTCTCACTGGATTCAGAAAGCTGATCGAAGGACGACCGGAACTACTGCTATGGGTTCTTGAGTTTCGACAATATCAGTATCGATGAGAGAACGAAAGTAGCGAGCCAATTTTTATTGTTTTTCAAAAAAATGTTTTCTTTTCGACGAACTTGCTGCCATTTTTTTTTTTGAAGTCGAACATCATTTTACTGACAACTGTACCTTTCGTTTGACAACTCGAGATGCAAACCATATTTTTTTAGATATGCTTTTTCAATAATATTTTGAATATTACTTGCATCATCATTTAAATGCTGTTTCAGTAAAGTGAATAATTGTTCTCGCGTGAAACCTTTAGCACTGTTGCGGTCAGCATTTTTGGTATCTGGAATATGATAGAAAGTTGCATGATTATTAAAAAATAACTGTGGAAAAATCCTGTTTACTTTGAATGCGAATAATTTACAATCCAAAATGTTTGCAATTAAATTATTTCCAGTGATTTGACCAAAAGTTCGAAAAAATCTAGCACAACATAATCACTACATTAGATGTATTAAATGATTATTAATTGGAAAAAAATTAACACCTTTGTTTTTATAAAAATCATTTACACTATCAGGACAAGCTGTGATATTTTCCACGTCACGTCGAGATGGAAAATATCAAATAAAATGCTTCGAGATGGAAAATATCAAATAAAAAACCCATCCGCAGGCATCCGCAACTAATTTTTTACTGAATAAATTGAAGAACGTTTACTGAGCATTATGATAAATATAACTCGTTAGAATACAGCAGAATAATAAACTTTGTCTATGTATCAAAGTCAAAATTTGTGTCAGAGATCAGATAATTTGTTTCTAAAAAAAAGTTAATTCGTAAAAAAATATCTGCGAAATTTCGCTTCCAAATTTAACTCTGATATTGTACATACCTTCATCTGAAAAATCCATTTTTCCAGTTTAAAACGATCACTTTCGAGAATTGTTGTTGAACGAAACTAAGAGACACTTTTTCCGTACCTCGCTCGAAGACATTTGGCACCACAGATAAGACCAAGTTTAGACTAGGCTCCGAAGTTAGTTATACAAACAAAAGACTATCTGACTTCTGAAATGAAGGTACAAGAACCCTCACGATCGACTGTGCCGGTCGAAATAACGATTAAAAAAAATGTTCTTTTTCATTTTGGCCAGCATTTTTGGATTTGGGACCACTGTGCGTGGTAGAAAAAGCCAGGTGCATGCTCTTCGATGCAAAATTGGATGTGAAGTTCTGGGCGGAAGCTGTAAACAATGCAGTATATTTAAATAATCGGTCACCATGTTCAAACTTGAAAAATAAAACACCATATGAAGTGTGGAAAGGAAAGAAGCCAAACGTTGGACATCTTCGTGTTTTTGGATCTCAAGCCATGGTGCATGTTCCAAAGCAGAACAGGACGAAGTGGGATAAAAAATCCAAAAAAATGATTTTGGTGGGTTTCGGTGAATACAAAAAGGGATATCGGCTGATAGATCCAAATACCCTAAAACTAACTTTTAGTCGAGATGTAGTTTTTATGGAACAAAACATGGCGGAAGCCTCACGATTAGAGATTGATTTACAGAAACCATCACAATCACAGACAAAAGATACGAATGATGAAATGAAAATGAAAATTGATCCTGATTCAGTGGGGGCAATTGACAACATCCAAATCAACGATAGTGTGACTACGTTCAATAGTTGCGAAGATGATCCTAACTTCACTCCAACTAAAGTTAATAATAATATAGTTGATGCTGATACTTTAATTCAGTTACGTCGATCAGAACGACAGCCGAAACAACGTATTATTGAGGGGGCTATTACACACATGGCTACAAACGTAGAAAGTAAGTGTGATCCAATTACGGTTAAGGAAGCGTTTGAAGGTGTAGATGGCAATGAATGGAGAAAAGCCATGCAACGTGAAATGAGTTCTTTGTTAGAGAACCAAACCTGGGAACTGTGTAATTTGCCGAAGGATAAACAAGCGATTCGAAATAAATGGATTTTCAAAACAAAAACGAGCAACGAAGGGTATACTCAAGAATTTAGGGCAAGACTTGTTGCAAAGGGCTGTGCACAGAGAAAAGGCATTGATTATGATGAAACTTATTCTCCAGTTGTAAGATACACATCCATACGATATTTAGTGTCAATCGCAGTCCAGTACAACTTGGAAATAACACAAATGGATGCAATTACAGCGTTTCTACAGGGTGATTTGGAAGAAGAAATTTATATGTATCAGCCAGAAGCATTCGATGATAATTCCGGACGAGTTTGCAAATTGTTAAAATCTATATATGGTTTGAAACAGGCAAGTCGACAGTGGAATGAGAAGCTTAGCAAATCATTACTTCAAGCTAAACTTAAGCAATCAAAAGTGGATTCTTGTGTTTACTTTCGCATTGATGGTAAATCAATGATATTCATTGCGATCTATGTGGATGATCTGCTGCTATTTTGGAATGATATTAAACTAAAAAATGAATTGGAATCGACGCTGATGAGCGAATTCAAAATGAAAAATATCGGTAAAGCTGAAAGCTGTATTGGAATTCATTTCACTATGGATAAGGCGAACAATAAAATACAATTGGACCAGAAGAAATACTGTGAGAATCAAAAGTGAGTGCACACCTTTCAAATTTGTTTTTGAGCTTCAATAAAAAAAAAATACCGATTGAAAAATATTTCTGATTGAATAATATCAAACCTTTATTTGTTAGAAATTATATACAAAAAAATTAATTCCATATATTAACTAACAAAAAATTTACAAAGGAACAAAAACAAAAAGTCAATAAAATATGAATCAAAAGTGAGTGCACACGTGTTCAAACGTTGCTAGATTCTAGCTGTAAACAAAGTCACGGATCTTTTGCTATAAAGGAATACAATTTTAATTTAATTTCTAGGAAACAGCAATCGCGAAAATTCCTGGTAAATTCATTTTTGAAGTAGTTAGTTTTATTTAAAACGTGCTAGAAGAAAAGTGTGAAAATGAGGAAAGAAACTGAGCCGAAAACACGAAAAATTATTGTGAATTTGCATTGTGAAGAGAAAAGTCTACGAAAAATTGCAAAAATTGTAAAAAGACCACACAGTACAGTTAAAAAAATTATTGACAAATACTATAAATTAAAAATATTGGACAATTTCAAAAGATATGGACGGCCAGGGAAATTAAATAGAAAAGAAATAAGAAATATAGTGAGAGAAGTTAAGGGTAATCCACGTTCAAGTGCAGCGAAAATAGCTGAAAATTATTCCGCGACACACAATCAATCCGTTTCAGCCTCCACTGTTCGAAGAATATTGAATGAACATGGGGTACATGGCAGAGCACAACGAAGGAAGCCGTTTATTTCTAAAGCGAATAAGAAAAACGCAAAAATTATGCTAAAAAATATAAAAACTGTACTTATAATGTTTGGAAAAACGTTTTATTCTCTGATGAGAGTAAATTTTAAATATTTTGCGGGCATAAAAATAAAAAAACTTTGGCAAACTAAATATACTGAGTTCCATGAAAAAAATGTTTCCGGCACAGTGAAGCATGGCGGAGGATCTGTTATGGTTTGGGGGTGTATGGCAGCATCGGGAGCTGGAAACCTTGAATTTATTGATAGTACAATAGATAAGCAAGGCAATCTCAATATTTTGCAGCGGAATATTGCTGACAGTATTGCCAAATTAGAATTGCCTAGGACGTGGATCTTTCAACAAGATAACGATCCTAAGCACACTTCCTATTTAGTAAGGTTGTGGTTGCTTTATAGAACTCCCAAGGTATTGGATCATCCCCCAATCCCCAGGCTCCAGCCCCATTGAGCATTTATGGGATTATTTAGACAGGAAAATTTGGCAACATCTAGTCACAAGCAAGGAAAGTTTGAAAAATGCTCTTAAGGAAGAATGGGATAATATACCAGAAGAATTTACCAGAAAATAAGTAGAATCCATGCCTAGCAGACTGGAATCTGGTTTAAAGGCAAAGGGCGGTCAAACCAAATACTATTTTTTCTTAAAATTAATATATAAATTTTTATTATATGAAGTGTGCACTTACTTTTGACTCGTATTTTATTGACTTTTTGTTTTTGTTCCTCTGTAAATTTTTTGTTAGTTAATATATGGAATTGATTTTTTTGTATATAATTTCTAACAAATAAAGGTTTGATATTACTCATTCAGAAATATTTTTCATTTGGTATTTTTTTTTTTATTGAAGCTCAAAAACAAATTTTGATGGTGTGCACTCACTTTTGATGCTCATTGTATATTATGGAGATTTTATCGAAATTTGGAATGGCTGATTGTAAACCAGTAGCAACACCTGTAGATCCAAATCAAAAATTAACCAAGGAAATGTCACCCAAAAGTGCTGACGATATTGCAAAAATGAAAGGCGTGCCATTTCAGGAAGCGGTAGGCAGTATTTGGTATTTGGCTCAAGCAACTGGACCAGATATCGCATTTGCCATTAATAATGTAAGTCGTTTTAATAACAACCCTGGGATGTCACATTGGCTGGCGGTGAAGCGAATATTACGCTATTTACAAGGTACGAAGGATATGAAGCTGACGTATACAAAGGGTTTTTCACAGCTAGTTGGTTTCACGGATGCTGACTGGGGAAGTCAAACTGATGACAGGCGTTCATGTACCGGCTATGTTTTCATTCGTAATGGTGGTGCTATCTCTTGGTGTAGCCGACGGCAGCCAACTATTGCATTATCATCAACCGAGGCTGAGTATATGAGTCTATCAGCTGCAACTCAGGAATGTATATGGCTACGACAGTTTGAAAATGAATTTTGGTCGCAAGAGGAGCCAACCATTATTCATTGTGATAATACTAGCGTTATTCGATTGACAGAAAATGATGCATATCATCCAAGAAGCAAGCATATTGACGTGAGGCATCATTTTGTTCGGCAAAAATGCGTCGAAGGTGCAATTCAAATCCATCATGTGGGCACTGAGGAAATGGTAGCTGATGCATTAACAAAAGGGCTCGTCAAATATAAACATAATTATTGTCAAGAAAAAATGGGGTTGAAGCTTTAATGTATTTGATCTATTGAAGTTTAAAAATTTGTATGGTTTTAAAAATTGAATTGATCTTTAAGTAACTTTCAATATGATGAAATAATGTTTTCAAATGCTACATACATATTTGTTTTTGAATTTATTTGATTGCATTCAACATTTATTTAAACATTATTTAGTGGGGGTGTTGGAATATAAAATACACTCTCATGACCTTATGTAAATAACATGATAAGTTCAATACTTGTTCTTATGTATATACCTGCAAGTACTTGGAAATAAACTAGTCTGTCTCTAACCGCTCTAAAGCCAACTGCGTTTTACTCAACAGTGACTCATATCCAGTCATACCGAAGAGGTTGGACTCCTAGTGGGTGTATGTTTAAAAGACGAAACATTTTTTTTTATCATTTCTTAATAAAATTTTCGATAAACTTCATGCTTCAGTGAGGCGAAGTGGAAAACCGACAGTTTAAGATTAGCCAGGAAAAGTTTGGTATCAGAAATCGATCGATGAAAAGTCATATAGAAGGCAACAGAATTAATTGGTCCTATCTTAGTAAATTTTTCGACATTGGTAATTTGAAAGAATACAGCAGGTTTTTTATGCATATATTAAAATGAAAATCAAATTAAATCGATTGAATTTGATTGATTTCCCTTAGATGGCTCCTTTTCCGTAATTTACATACCCGATCTGTGTTGTCGCTAAATCCAATGGGCTGATGCATGTATATATCTTCCTCAAGTTCATCATACAGGAAAGCCGTTTTCACATCAAACTGTCTCAGCTTCATTTTGTTTGCCGCTGCAATCGATAACAATGTTCGCAATGAATGATAACGTATCACTGGACTGAATGTTTCTGCATAGTCAACTCTATATTGTTGATTAAAACCTCGTACCACAAGTCGAGCCTTGTATCGATCAATTGAGCCGTCTGGGTTTGTTTTCAACTTATAGACCCATTTGTTATCGACCACTTTTTGCTTTTTAGGCTTGGCACAAGTTCCCATGTTTCATTAATCATCAATGAATTCAATTCATCTTTCATAGCACGCTCCCACTGCTTATGGTCACTGGATGCTAGAGCCCCATCATATGAATTCGGTTCACATTGGATTGATAAAAAGGTAATCGACTTATCCAATGAACCATCATCATTACTGCTTCTTAATCGACCTGGAATTATGTTTTCCAATTCAAGTCCTGCCAATGTGGTCGATACACGCCGTCGGATATGTTCTGGTTGAACAAGAGCTGGAACTTCATTAGTTTCTTTATCTTGTCGATTCAATTGTTTCTTCATTCACATCACTACAACTACTGTTGTTTGGCTTGATTGGTGACAATGAAAACGACCTCGTTCTGAAGAAACTTGACATTGCGAGCCGTTTCGATTTTCTTTGTTTCAGGATCTAAAACACGACAACCCTTCATATTGTCATCACAGCCAACAAAAATGCATTTCTTTGATTTCGGATCGAGTTTCTTGCGTTTTTGTTTTTCAATATGCACATAAACTTCAGAGCCAAACACTTGGAAATAGTTAATTACTGGCTGTTTACCATACCAAGGTTCGAATGGGGTTTTCCCTTTCACTGTGCTTGTGCCTGTTCAGTTCAGCACATAAACCGCAGAATTCACAGCTTCTGCCCATAGGTCTGAGTTTAAATTCCTTGCATGAATCATCGATCTTGCGGATTCCATAACTGTACGCATTTCTCGTTCGGCACTACCATTTTGTTGCGGCGTATATGGTATTGACCGACGATGACGTATACCGTTTGCTTCCATGAATGATGACATTTCTTCATTTACAAACTCCGTTCCATTATCTGTTTGCAACATTTTTATCGGATGACCATATTCTTTCTCAGCCAACTTAATAAAAATCTTCAATTTCGCACACACTTCGGATTTTTGATGTAAAAAGTAAACAAAACGCATGTGTGAAAAATCATCCTTGAAAAGAACAAAATATTTGGATCCACCCATTGATTTTGTTTCAATCGGACCGGACTTTTCTTGACGTGTCTCGAAACTCAATCTGTGCTGCTTTCCATATGCACATCCATCACAATTGAAATTTTTATCAGAAAAGTCAATGTTTCGACTCTTCAAAAACTCTTTAACGTGTGCAACATTCTGATGTGCCAACTTCTCATGCCATTCACGTAGTGAGTTTAATTTGACGGCAATATTTGCTGACGAACCATTCCGCTCATCAGGTACGATGACTTTAAAATTCATTTTGAATAAAGATCCACATCGCTCGACCGATGCTACAACTCGGTTTTCATCCAATACTTCATACAGCCCACTAACCGCTCGTGTGTTGTGACCATTGTCCAAAGCTTTGGTTTCCGAAAACAGATTTGCGTAATTATTTGGCACATACAAAACATTTGTCAATGTCTTTTCGATCCATTTGTCACCTGTGTCTGACAAAATATCAATTTTGCCACGACCATATGCATACGTTTTGCCACCATCAGACACTGTTATGCTTCGTCGAACGTCAAATGCATCGAAGTCTCGAAACCATTCACGACAATCAAAAAGATGTTTCGATGAGCCCGAATCAGCAAACCAGATCTCAGCCGATACTGTTTTTGTGATCTTGGATAAGAATGCTTTACTACTATCCGTTTCCGAATTGTTTTCTTGCACAGGTCGATTTGTTTGTTTGGATTTCTTCGGAGCCTTGCAATCACGTTTGAAATGATTGTCACCACCACAATCAAAACATTTTGCCGTTTTGCGTGAAAAATTTTTCTGCTTTTCAACATGATTCGAAGAATTGTTTTGATGAACAGTTAGTTTCTTTTTCAGTGAACCACTCCGACGCGAGAAAAATGCTTCTGATGACTCATGACATTCGTTTGCGTTCACACGCCTTTCTTCGATCATCAAACGACTTATTGGATTGTCAATCGTTTGCAAACGTTTCTCAGTTGATTCCCAGCACTTACAAAATGTTTATATTCTTTGTAATGATCATATTTTCATCGATATTAACATCCAAATCTTTCAATTGTTGTACGATGCTTTCAAGTTTTGAAATATGCGTTGCCATATCGTCACCTGCTTCTTTTGAGAATGAAAAGAACCGTTGCTGAAGTAAGTGTTTACCAGCCTCATGCTTTTACTCGAAAACTGTGTGCAATTTATCCCACATTTCTTTTGCTGTCTTGCAATTTAAAATATGAATCATTGGCTTTTCACTGAGTGATGTCGCAATAATTTTCTGAGCACGTGCATCTTTTCGTTTCCATTCCAAAATTTACTTTTCATCAGCTGCAACCAATGCCGCTTCACTAGCAATTTTATCCGGTTTCTTTTCATCACCCGCAACTACGTCAAATATATCATTTGCTATCACCACGATTCTTACTGTAAACCGCCATGTTGACCATTGCGATGCTTGTTGCAATTTTTCAATTTTAACTGAATCACTTTCAGCCATTATGAGTTATCTAAAGTTTTCTTTACTGTCCACACAACAAATAATTACGTTTCAACGATTAGCTGCGAAAAACTGAGTACCACAAAACGTTCTCCAAAACGAATCCACTATTCACACCGAAGAAAACAAGCACTTGTGTATCTTCTAGAATTGTTCGTCTTTTTGTTTTGCCACTGAATTTCACAATCGTTCGTAAATATTCTTTATTTCTTCACGTTTCACTCATAATTTAATATATTCGGCTATCGTTGCGTGGACCCATAACCTGTTGGGAAAAGTAATTGTTTCTACCCAAAACTTAATAAATGAAAGGCAAAGCGTTGCTTTATATTAAAACGAGTTTATTGCTTGACGGTTCAATTGAACAAATACGCTATTCAATTAGCAGATAAGAAAAATAACAGTATGAATAAATGTAACTCTGTGTGTGTGCGAATGAATTTGTACAAAAATATGAATACTTAGCACACTGATCAAAAACCACTGACTTTTGTTTTCAAACAAAAGCCAGAAAAGGCCACACTTCGTCAACTTAAGGCTGGTACTGAGCTAATCGTGAAACTAAATTTTGACATGTCTCCATTATCTGGTCATTCTTTCGACCGAAAATTTTGGCAATGGAGAAAAGAAGAGACACTGCTCATTTCTGACGGATAAAATGTCAAGAATTTCACTTTTCGATCGATTTTCGTATTGGAAAGACATTTGCACTGCTCCATTTTCAAATTAAAACACCAAATGTCACTTTTTAGCTCGAAAGAATGAACTGCACAAACTAAATTGGCGTGAAATGATTGGAAACATATTTCAGTGCCATCTATGTTTTCAACGCGAAAACAACTTCAAAGCAACTTTTCATGCTAAGAACAGAGTACAACTCTTGCTTATTTTCAAGCTAAATTTTCGCCGAAACAGATTTCGCGTGAAATTTTGTATGAAAATTTCACGTGAAATCGAACTCAGTACTATGCTTTAGACATCTAAGGGTACGGACAAGACGGAGCGACGAGAGCGTCGCGAGCGTCGAGTCAAGCAACGCGCCGAAATCGGTCCTATGCTTTCAAATGGAAGTGGCCATGTCGAAGCAGCGACCATAGAGTGAAAATTTGATAGTAGCGACGACATCGATTCGAACCGATTTCGTTGCTCGACTGCTCGCAGCGGTAATGTATGTTGTTGTTGCAAAATGTGTTTTGATGGCATACAGTAAGTAGACGAATTTCGTTAATGGGTTTTTCGTGGGTAGTTCGAAATTTTGGGTACATTTTTTATGAATGAAAGGTGCGGAATTGCACTCAGTCAATTAGATTTCTACCAGTGATTAGGAAAATATATTGATTTATATATATATAAGCAGTCTATTGATTTCAATTTGGTGTATTGTGGTGAGAAAAACTCTTCATCCGACACTGAAGAACTCATTATTTCGACTGCCACTGTAAAATTTCGTTTACAATTTTGCGTCTCGTCGCGTCTACATGAACACAATTCAATGAGCTGTTCCATGCTGGACTCGACGCTATGCTCGACTCGACGCTCTCGTCGCTTGTCCGTACCGTTAGGGTACGGACAAGACGGAGCGACGAGAGCGTCGAGTCAAGCAACGCGCAGAAATCGGTCCTATGCTTTCAAATGGAAGTGGCCATGTCGAAGCAGCGACCAAAGAGTGAGAATTTGATAGTAGCGACGACATCGATTCAAACCGATTTCGTTGCTCGACTGCTCGCAGCGGTAATGTATGTTGTTGTTGCAAAATGTGTTTCGATGGCATACAGTAAGTACACGAATTGCGTTAATGGGTTTTTCGTGGGTAATTCGAAATTTTGGGTACATTTTTTATAATTGAACGGTGCAGAATTGCACACAGTCAATTAGATTCTTACCAGTGATTAGGAAAATCTATTGATTTATATATATCAGCAGTCTATTGATTTCAATTTGGTGTATAGTGGTGAGAAAAATGTTTCATCCGACAATGAAAAACTCATTATTTCAACTGCCACTGTAAAATTTCGTTTACAATTTTGCGTCTCATCGCGTCTACATGAACACATTTCAATGAGCTGTTCAATGCTTGACTCGACGCTATGCTCGACTCGACGCTCTCGTCGCTCCGTCTTGTCCGTACCCTAAGTTACATAAGTGAGTTCACTTCTGACATTCGGCATGTCTCTGGTTGCAACAACGTTTAGAAGAAATCATTCTGCCCAGTACTCTCGACTTTGCCGCAATCGCCTGGTCCCAAGCATCGGACGCAGAGTTGCAGAAGATTCGAAAAGACTCCAAATTTGTTTTAAAGAAATAACCAATCTTTGGCACCAACGTCGACATTTTTGTGAAGTGTCTGGCCCAACCATTCGACGTTCAGGAAACAGGTGTTCAACTCAGAACACAATATTGCTCATCCTGGTATGCGTGCTTCGCGACCACTTTGCAACCAAATTCTTCTGGCCTTCGATGTAGTAGGCCAGAAGCATTGATGATAGTTGGTCCCCTAACGCATTCACAGGGTTACACATACTGTCTCACCATAATCGACCGTTTAATACGTTGGCCTGAAGCAATTCCTTTAGCCAGCATTAATGCCAATGACTGCGACTGCTTTACTAAGCACCTGGATTGCTAGATAGTTCGCCAATACATTGTCACCGACCAGGGCAGACACTTCGAGTCAGCGCCCCATGCTGAGCTTGGTCGACTCTTGGGCTTCGAACGCAATCGTACCAAAACGTACCACCCTCAGTCCAACGGTCTCTTGGAAAGATGGCATCGTACACTTAAATCGGCTATCATGGCTCACGATGCGTCTTAGACTAGAACACTACCCATAATTCTTCTTGGATTACATAATTCTTCTTGCTCACACGTCTTCGTTAGAGTCGATTCTGTTCGTCCACCACTTCTTCCACCGTATGACGGTCCTTTCAAAGTCTTAGCCAGACATACACATTATTTCGCACTTGACATACGAAATAAATCCGTCAATGTTTCCATTAACAGGCTCAAACCCTGTTACATGTCATCCTCTACGGAACCTGTCGACAACCCTTCAACAAAGCAGCAAACATCAGAAGCTTCGACTGCACCATTGCTACCTTCGGCTCCCGAAAAGAGACCAGCGAGGAAAGTTTCCTTCGCTCCATACGTCTCTCTAGCTGGGCGAACCACAAAGGTGCCACTCTCCTACGCCTCGCAATAACGCGTAAAACGCTGGCAGGGGAGTATTGTGGATATACAAACACATCTCATTCATTCTCACATTCACTACACACCACACTACTTGACATTAAACACACACACCAAAATTGTACATCAAGTAGGCTAAGTTTAAAATTGTTTTTCGAAGTTTAAAAAAAAATAATTAATTGTGACTTTTCGTGAGTAGGAAAATATAGGTTATTACAGATTAAAAATTAACGTTACTTGATCCAGTTTTGAAAATATATATTGTTTTTATAAAACAACAGTATTTAATAATAATCGATAGTTTGAAATTGAAGCAACCTAAAATATAATACATTTTTTTATGCACCTCCTACCTTCCACATCATCCGTTTAAATTATATTTCATAATTATATACTAGTAATATGTTTTCATTTTTAGTCACAAACATGTATTCATCTTAGTTTTGGAAAAAAAAATCATTCAAAAATATTTTTGACTCCCAGCAACCAAACTAGTCCCCACTCCCCACTCATAAAAATCTAAGAAAACTCATGTTGTCAAACTAGGTTGTCAACGATCGCGCGCGTAGTACGGTATCCCCAAAAGATTACTAATTGCGCCGGTAGTTTTTAATCTATGGATTTAGTGTTGCGTTTCGCGTAATGCATGGAACCATAGTATGTTAATTTATTTTTAACATTGCATGTCCTAGGCTGGTAAGGCATAGACAAGGGGAACTATGAGCTTTCAGCCTTATAGCTTTATAAAAAAAAAAACTTTTTGGAAAGCCTGACACCGTATTCTTGCATACCCGTCATCTAGGAGGAATTCGATTTGAAGCTTTGGCCGGCGGCCGATCGTACCCCTCTGCATGACCCGGAATGTGTGAATATTGCACCAGCTGATCCGTAAACCCTCCACATTATACCCTTCTCCCCCATCGAATAATATCCCGCTTTCCGCGCTATTATAAGGTCTGTTCGTGTACTGCAGCAGCAACACATTTTTGCAGCTGGCTTCTTTTTTTTGGCTTGCAACAAGAGTACAAAAACAACGCTGCGATTCCATTGTAATATATTATAATAGATTCAGGTACGAGAACAAACCTATAGAACAGCGTAAGCAGTTAGTTCCTAACCAGCGTGTCAACTACGTATATGTATGCGGACCAAAAATCCAGTGATCCGGCCTGAGGTTGTATTGTTGATCAGCCTGGAAAATTGGAAGAAATGGCATGTGACTGAAAGTATGCGAACAGACCTACTGAAATTTACTGAAAAGAGGGGGAAATTTCAGTTTTCAGTAAAACGGCGCACGGGAACGGCTTCATTGCAATTAATCGCAATTAATTGTAGTACGAGAACAGACCTATTATAGTATATACGCTCCGCCCAGGTTCTCACATGCCTTATCAATATCGCTCACCGTATGGACGAGGTTGAGGTAGACAAATGGGCAATATTCAATACTTGTGATTCTAAAATCGGCTATCATGGCTCACGATGCGTCTTAGACTAGAACACTACCCATAATTCTTCTTGCTCACACGTCTTCGTGAAATATGGGAAAATTTAAACGGAAGAAATGCAATTATTTAACACCTCAAATTCAATATTTTTTTAAATTACAATAGTAGCCTATTCTGCAATGCATTTGAAGGGGGCAATGTGGTCTGGTCGAAAAATCAATGAGTTCCGCAACTATGAAGTACCACAACAACTATTAATAATTGCGTGTTGTAATAAAAAAAAAGGTGACCGGCGTTTTTCAAGGTGACAAACGAGTTAGTCATATTAATTTCCCATGGTTCATTCATATAGCTTGATATAGCTAACCAAAAGCGAATATAATTCTTACCGTCCGGCCTCCAGTCATTTCCCCAAGAATGTTTTGTATTTCATCGGTATCGTCACGATCTTCTAATTCCAATACAAAAAATGGATAGTTAAGCTTCTTGAATTGCTAAAATCGGAAAACTATTAGTATTATCCACGAAGTGATTCTTTTTTTTTTAGTCCTACGCCCGAAATAAACATTTCTTGACTTACCTCTTTGGCCATTGTACAATATGGGCAATACGATTTTGAGAATATCACCACCTTTTCTTTTTTAATAGTATCCAAAACGAATTGTGCTTTAGGTCCGGCCATATCTACAGCTCGTGATGAAATTCTTCCGACAACTGAACCCATTTTGAGTTTTTCACTATATTTTCCTCGTACACACAATACCACGGCAGCAGCGCACTTGTATAGATAGTTATTTAAGGGGAATTTGTTTATGAAAGTGATGGGGAGCCAGCTCTAGTTTTTAGTTAAACAATCTCTCTCTTCTGAGTTTAGACCCGCGATTGTGATTAGTACTGGAGAGAATTTGGAGCGCAACGCGGACTTCCTATATACATTCAAACATGTGCAGATACGGGTTGGAGGGGCGTCGTTCTTGTGGGTGCTTGCATTATATAAAGTACAAAAGTACATAACAAAAAAGCTTAATTTGACGTTGACGTTAGAATGTCATGTAGCAAATACATATTCCCAGTGAGATAGTAGAAATGGAGTGGACATGCCCATAAGATTTACATTGAAGGGGATGGTAGTAATTTTTTGTCTGCTCATTGTCAAATCGGGTCAAATCCAAGTAGTTCCCCTCCAATTTGACAATGAGAGCGAAATGGCGTAAAGGCAGCTTTAACATGCTATGTGCGCGAGAGGATTGAAGGGGCTAATGGTGGAAAGTTATACCGTCCGTGTCCAGGGGCTGCATATTCCAGTGGACATGGCTGACATATTGGTGGGATTGGGTGGGATATACAGCGGTCGGACCAAAGATATAGAAGAAATGGATGAGCGGTATACACGTACATGAGCGTACGTGTATGCAATGCCTCCTAGAAGTACGGGCCGTAATGCAGAATGATGACGTCAGAGCAGTAGGCCAAAATGTCGCGAAAAACGCACATAGTCTTATGGGACGTCCGCGAGAAAATGTTAATTGTACGGGTTGTGTTAAAGTGAGTAAAGTGAAAACAAAGTGAGATCCGGGGAACAGTGCTAGTGAACAGCTAAAACACAAATTAATGCGGTGCGCGCGGTATAATTAGAAAAATTCGCCACGAAATGTTTATCAGATGTTCTTAGGTTATGTGGTGTTTTGTGTCGATTCACTTTCGATACAATTGATTGACACAAAATGCAAGTTATCACTAAATCTTAACACTACAACGCATCCACGCACAAAAAACTAACGTTTTATTCATATTTTAGCTAAAAAACCGAAAGTGAAATCTCGGTGTGTGTTGGCACTGCCTCGTGGAAATGTCAAATTCCCTACCGCCATGACGTCAAAGCGAGAACGATTACGTAGCCTGACGGCCCGTACTTCTAGGAGGCAATGGTGTATGCAATGCCTCCTAGAAGCGGGCTTTTTAACACTTAAACTCAACTCGAGTTTTAAGTTGGCTTGTACACAGCGCAGCTCATCTTGAGTTTTTAGAAGGCGAGCATGAAGCGTAAAAGGCCGGGTGCACTGATTCCTGTATTATCAAATTTTCAACGATTATTTTTTGCTCTTTTTCTCATATATGGCGTCAAAAGCCAGAAATAAGTTATACGTTTTAAATATGGTAGGAAAATTTTAATGGATTGTGCAGCTGTATGTTGAAAACTCCTAAATTTCATACAGTTTCTAAAGTGCAATGGAAGTATTGAACTGATCCACGAAAATGCAAAAATTACAATAAAAAAATTGAAACAAAATTATTTTTGAATTTCCTGTGTAAAGGCTGACCTTCGTAGCAGTTCTTGGCTGTCCAATATCCATAGCTGCTTCACCTAGCTACTGCGAATTTTGACACTTGCTAAAGTGATGCTATGCTATGCTTTTGGAGCAGCTATAGCATGCACATTGAACACACCCCTATTATAGGTCTGTTCCCGTACTTTCAGTAACTTAATTCTACTGAATGTTCCTGAATCATGTGGTGGGGAATTTCATGAAAAGTACGGGAACGCTCTCATTGTATTTCCTGAAAATTTACAACCGAAAGTGTCAGTTTTAGGATTTTGGGAGAACAATAGTGATTATAAAGTCATCCTAAGCGGTAATAAATTATCGCCACAAAAATATTGGACCTTGATAGCAACATTACGCCAAAAATATGTTGCTTGCCGCGCACATTTGAAAATATTTACTCCGTTTGACACTTTTCAGTATTTTTCAGTAGCTCAGACCCTACTGAAATTACTGAAAGAGGGGAAATTTTAAGTTTTCAGTAAAACGGAGTACGGGAACAGCTTCATTGCAATTAATCGCGATTAATCGCAATTAATCGTGGTACGGGAACAGACCTTATATATCAAAGTAATTCATCATAAAAATGGCGATTCAAACTTGCGCGCCAATTGCCTGCCCCCATATTTATTACAAATTTTAAATCACCTACAACCTTTGCTATATATGTATGTGTGAGAGAATGTCGCATACTAATATAAATGGTGTCGCACGGAAATCTACAGTTTCACACAGTTCGAGCCTAGCACTCGAACAGAGAAGACATAGAGCGACTTGAGCGATTTGATCATTAGCGACCGACAGCGAATAGCAGAGACGAAGAGCGATAATTAGCGTTCGAGTCGAGCGATTACGACGTTGCCAAGCAGGCAAGTTATTAAGACGACTCGAGCAGCCGAAAGATTTAGACGAAGAGCGAACGAAATACACAAGTGAAAAGCAGGCGATGAGGAGCTATCCCAAAGGGCAAATTGAGCAGGTAGTAGCAGTGTGGCAGCAGACGTCGAAAAAGAATAATTAACAGAGAATCAGCGGACATTAAAGCGAGCAGATAAAAAAAGGTTAGTCATTTCAACGTAAAGGTGGTTAAACGTTTAAAAAAAAAAAAATATATATATATATATACATATTAAAACAATTTATCAATCTTCCTCTTATTAAATTATCCTTCCTGTGCTGAATTTGATATGACTAATTACGAGAGGTCGGAGACACACTCCGACCTTAATCCTTCTGAAATAATAGACAAAGACAGTATTATTTTAAGCCTTCGAGCAGATCTTGCACAACAGGCCCAGCTTATTGAGGGCATCAAGTTCGAACTTGAACAGCAAAGATCTCAAAATGCAGATTTGAAGAAACTGCTTAAATCCCTTCAAAACTCCCTGGTAAGCCCCAAGAGAGTAAAAAAAGTTAAAAATGCCAATAAAAACAAGGTGGTTATTGGTACTCCAACCAAGAGGAAGAGGACCGAAAATAGTAGTGACGCTAAAACTGTAGATTCATCCGATGATGAAAGTAACCTCTCAGAAACTCCTGACGTTAACAACGTCGAAATGGAAGAGTTCCGGTCACTTCCTTCACCGAAACCAGTAGAAAAAATTACACTCAATTCAAAAAATACAGTGTCCAAGCCACAAAATCCTCCAACCGGTGGAAAGACTGTACCAATCATTCTCCGCCAGCCTGAGAAATGGTTACAAGTAGAAAGAGAGTTTCGTAGACTGAACTTCAAATTCACGTCTGCAATTCACGTCTATTTGCCACCTACTAGTTCAGGTAGAAACCCAAAAACCTAGAAACGGTCAAGCACAATGCCATAATTGCCAGCAGTTTGGACACTCGTCAAACAACTGCCACGCGCAACCAAGATGCGTGAAATGTGATGGTCTTCATCACTTCAAGTGCTGTCCCAAAAAAACCGAAGAAAAAGCAAAATGCGTGAATTGTGGAGGAGACCACCCATCAAGCTACAGAGGTTGCCCTCGTAATCCCCAAAACCTCAAAAAAACCTTCGCTAAAATCGCGAAAAATCAACCCCTCCAACAACAAACAACAACCACAAAACCAACCAACGCCCAAGCTCAGATAGGGAAAACAAGTGCAACCCCCAGCACAGGGCAAATGGATCAGCTGTTCGCTGGTATGCAACAGCAATTCCAGCATATGATGCAAGACATGATGGCCAAAATGGTCCAAAGCATATTCAATGCTCAATCATCTCTCCCAACGTCAAGCGTCGCCTCACATTATGCTAGGAAATAATCAGAGACCAATTTCCAACTTTTCTTGGAATGCCAACTCTCTTATCAACAAAAAGAGAGAGCTAACACAATTCCTGCTTGATCACAGAGTTGACATCATGCTAATCCAAGAAACTTTTCTGAAACCCTGTCATCAATTCCGTATTCCCAACTACACTCTCTATCGCAATGATAGATTAACTGGAAGGGGGGGGGGGAGGCGGCACAGCAGTCCTCATTAAAAATATAATTAATCATCATAGTACCCAAATTGCCATACTACAAGAACTCGAAGCAACAGCGATCAAAGTGCTAGGGAACGCTCTCGAATTCGAGATTATTTCAGCGTATAAACCACCAAGCTCAAAAAACTTCATACCTGATCTTGAAAAACTATTTGACCATCAACGGCCACTCTTCTTAGCAGGGGATCTCAATGCACTACACAGTGACTGGGGTGCGAGAAGAAATAGCAGAGCTAGGACCATGCTATGCAAGTTTGTTGTGTAGTGTTGACAATCACCTGGCCTTACATACCCCTAGTGAACCAACACGCTTTGGGCCACATTCAAGGGGAACAGTACTGAACTTAGCAATATCAAAAGATATGCATTACCACGTATCCATAACAGTGCTCGATGAGTTACCTTCAGACCACAAGCCAGTTCTCTTCACCATTCAAGAGATTCACATCGACAACCCCCTAAGACTCCGAAAATCCACAAATTGGGAAAGCTTCCATAACACACTGGCTAACATATCCTGTCCACTAGGTGCAGAAAACAACAACATAGACGCCATGAACAGCACATTAACTGGAAAAATACAACAGGTCCTTGAAGAAAATACCTCAACCACAACGGTAACAGGAAACAGCCCATATGAGCTTCCAGGGTATATAAAAAATCTAATCCGAAAAAAAAATAGAATTCGAAGGAGATCTAGAAGTTCAGGAGATCCAAACCTCAGAAGAGAGTCCAATCGAATCACGAACCTCATCCGGCTAAAAATATATGAATTCCAAAGCGAGCGATGGGGCAACTTCCTAGAAAGTCTTGAGCCAGGGGACAATAATTTCTGGAGGCTAACGAAATATTTCTGGAAAAACTCTAAAGTAGCCAAGGTACCTATTCACGGTACACAGGGACTCCAGTACTACAAGGAAGGAAAAGCGGAAGCCTTTGCAGACACACTAGAGCTACAGTTCCGTGAAAACATCTTTTCAGACGAAGATTCAGAAGAGGAATTATTCGAGAGGAGAGTACTTAGGGTCAGTAATAGTATTCTAAATTCTGGAAAATGGCAACAATTACAGTCATCCCCAAACCTGGGAAAGACCTTACTTTTCCACAAAACTGGCGACCTATTAGTCTACTCAGCTCTATAGCAAAAATTGCGGAGAGAATCCTTCTCTCGCGCCTGTGTCAGGAAATCTCCAACAGGAATATAATCCCTGCCGAACAGTATGGCTTCAGACCGAATCATTCCTGCGAGCTCCAACTTGCAAGAGTAGCGCAAGGCATTATAACTGGATTCAACCAGACAAAATCAACGGGGCTTATTATGTTCGATGTATCCAAGGCATTTGATAAAGTCTGGCATGCAGGACTTATCTTCAAAATGCATGAGCTCCAAATCCCTCTCCCACTTATTAAGACCATTGCGTCTTTTCTCACAGGCAGAAAATTTCAAGTTCGAGTTGACGATCACCTCTCGAACGAGCGGCTAATTGAAGCAGGCGTCCCACAAGGATCTCCACTCTCACCCATATTATACACATTGTATACAGCAGACATACCCACCCAACCGAACAGGAATACTAAACTAGCCCTATTCGCAGGCGATATGTGTATATTTCATACATCCCGATCAGCACAGATCATCTCGTCGAGTCTACAAAACTCAACTAATCTACTCTTAAACTATTTTCGAAAATGGAAAATTAGAATCAACCCCGACATAACACAAGCAATATTTATCACAAGACGAAGAAGACAGCAACCAACAACTATACAGGTAGACGGACAAGAAATTAGTTGGTCAACAACAGCAAAATACTTGGGACTCACATTCGACAGAAGACTTAATTGGAAAGAACACATTAGAAAAAAGAGAGCTGAATGCACTTACAAAATCAATTCCCTGCTTCCCATGCTTAAAAACAAAAGGCTCAATGGAAAAAACAGACTCCTTATCTACAAACAAATTATAAGACCCACTCTACTATACGGTAGCTCAATAATTCAACAAACATATAAAACCCAGAAACACCAGCTCCAAATCTGCCAAAACATTTCCCTTCGTAGGATCTTTCAATTTCCATGGTACGTAAGAAATAAAGACATTCACAAAGACTTGCGAATTGATACAATTGACAAATACATACGAGATAAAGCACTAAAACTTTTTGACACAATAGACCGACACTCAAACCCCACCATGAATCATCTTCAGCTCAGGAATGACACAAACAAAACTTACCCCGACCTAAGGGATCTTATTTAATTACAATGTTAAACGTTTAACCAAATTTTGTTGAGATGCTAGCCGAGTGAATAAAACACTCGCCCAGAAGATGGAGCAAAGCTGTTCAGCACCAGCTCCAGGAAAACAAAGTTCTCAGTTCTCAGTCTACAGTTCCAATCCACTTCTTTTATATCTTTGGGTCGAACCAAAAGCGGTGCGGTATACAGCGATCGGAACAAAAGTGACCTGATCTAAAGCGCGGACTAAATCATGGCCTTCATATAAAAGGCCTATCGCAAAAGCAATTAACCTACAAGATGGCGGACCTAAGCTACTTTTCCCAACCAGTCCACACAGTGATGTTTTTTTATGGTTATAAAGAAATTCACGAGATCCACCTACAGGAGATATGAGGAAACTCATATGTCATGTTAATCAATGTTGTTTTGGGATCTTTCACAAGCAATTTAGATATAAAAAGTCTTTAGCATCAGACCTCAATTCATCGGGACACTTATCCGAAATATCGTTTGTGTAGAAGAATTTGCAGATTATCAAAATTTGATGATTTTTAAGGTGGAATAAATCCTACCAACCACAAACGGCAATTGTTTACAATTCACATTGCCGAGAGTAGGTGGCAGGTATTCCAAATTGCAAAGTTCTCGCGTATACAGTACAATAAACACATCACTTTCACGACACTTATCCGAAATATCTTTTACGCGACAAAAACTTCGAAACCAGTCTCCGGATAATAGGAAAATAGACTCTATTCCCGGATTCAACCGAGCAGCACCATTCACATTGCTAATATCTACTAATTGTTAGAGAAATGTCAAACCATTGTCATTGTGCAATTCCGAATAAATCTTAATAACGAGAGGACTACACCATTTTAAAAAGTAGCTTAGTACCTGTCAGATTGCAAGTCGCGATAGGCCTTTTATATGAAGGCCATGACTAAATGAACTTAGTCCTCAGGTGTTTACACCAGCCTGACCTAAAATTTGCTTAGGTCGAATTTAGTCCTCGTTCGTATATGGCAGCTGACATTTAATTTAATTTTCGTTCATGCACTGTATTTATCGTTTCATTTGTCTCTCAAACATGTTTATTTCAATGATTTTGTGTCAAAGGGAATGTAATGAGCTTATATTCAACGTACATACATTATTAATAGTCGCGCAAAAATCAATGTTTAGGTCGCGTGTGTTTACAACGATTATAGTCCACGTCCTATGTTTATGTCAGGTCGCTTAACCCATTCGCTGCCAAGGACGAGTATACTCGTCCTTGGCATGGTATCCCGCACTGCCAAGACGAGTATACTCGTCCTAGGGTGTGTTCAATGTGCATGCTATAGCTGCTCCAAAAGCATAGCATAGCATCACTTTAGCAAGTGTCAAAATGCGCAGTAGCTAGGTGAAGCAGCTATGGATGTTGGACAGCCAAGAGCTGCTACGAAGGTCAGCCTTTACACAGGAAATTCAAAAATCATTTTGTTTCAATTTTTTTATTGTAATTTTTGCATTTTCGTGGATCAGTTCAATACTTCCATTGCACTTTGAAAACTGTATGAAATTTAAGAGCTTTCAACATATAGCTGCACAATCCATTAACATTTTCCTAACATATTTCATACCTATCACTTATTTCCGGCTTTTGACGCCATATATGAGAAAAAGGGCAAAAAATGATCGTTGAAAATTTGATAATACAGGAATCAGAGTACCCGGCCTTTTACGCTTCATGCTCGCCTTCTAAAAACTCAAGATGAGCTGCGCTGTGTACAAGCCAATTTAAAAATCGAGTTGAGTTTAAGTGTTTAAAAGCCTGTATTTAATTTATGCTGTCACTATTTTCAAATTTATTCCACATCTCCTGTGTCACAAAAGCGCAAAAACTTCTTTTCATTTCAATTTCCAATTGAAAATTACGTTTAAACTGCATGTCAGCTGTGTACGCACGGCCATTTTGCCTTAGCTACTTTCTAGCTATCCTCCAGACTACGAGCAGCGCATAGCTGCTACCTTAGCAGCTATTCCGGAATCTTGGACAGCCCGACTGTCAAATAGCAAGCATCAAAAAGTAGCTATTTCGTGACATTGGACAGCCAGAGCTGCTAAATTAGCAGCTAATAGCAGCTATAGCATGCACATTGAACACACCCCTACTTTGAATAAATTATAACATTCAGGCTTTTGAATTAGCAAATTTTTTTTTTTGCCACAAACATAATATAAAATGTAAAAAACTTGAAAAATACTACAAATAAATTTTTTTACAAAAATAATACTTTATTTCTTATAGAAAATAATCTTTCACGCAAAAATAAACTTCATCGTGCATTTAAAACAAAATTTTATAGCAACTAAATCACTTTTGATACCTTATCTTCATGATAGAATTTTTAACAAAGTCCAATACATAATGGAGGTTTATCAGGACAGCTCGCACAGTAATATCGAGTCTCCTTTCGAATGCTTTTCGTTGCACAAACTCTACACTTTCGAGTTGGGTTTTTCTTTTGTTGTGTGGGAGGAATAGCATCAAGATAATGAAGGGAACTTCGTTCTTGGGGTATGATTGACGTAGATTCATGAGATCGAATGACTGCATCTTGGCTTCTATTTAGCCAATATTGTAGAACTTCTTCTCTAAATTGAAGAGATGTTTTCTTTTCTGCGTTCGGTTGCTGACAATACAATATATATGCATTGTGCACAGCCATTTCTATGATGTGTACAGCTATTTTTTTATACCACCGAAGAGTTTTTCTCATAGCACTATAGTAGGACAGCATTTGATCCGAACGGTCTACACCTGCCATACCTTTTGTGTAATCCCTTACAATATTGGGTTTGTTGGAGATTCGTCCATTTCGGTTAGCAGCTTCTACTATCTCAGCTTTGTGCATATTTGATATGGTAAGTACATCTCTTTTATCTCTCCACTTACAAATAACGACCGATTCGGATCGCTTCCAACTGTACTCGCCCTTCTTCAGTTTTTGATTGACCAATTATTTTAGATTACCTTTACGATTGGATCGTAAAGTTCCACAAATATAAGTCGAGCGCAATGTTAACTCTTTTGCTAGTGATACTGAGTTGTAAAAATTGTCCATATACAAAATATGACCCATATCAAGAAAGCCATCCATAAGGGAAAACACAACTGAAGTACTGTGATTCTGCTGGTCCGTCCGAATTGCAGATTTTTCGCAATAAATTTGTATGCGTAGTATCATCCCCTGTGATTCACATAATTCGTAAAACTTTACGCCAAATTTATTTTTTTTATTTTTTATATATTGGCGAAAGTGAAGACGACCACGCCATAGTACCAAAGACTCATCAATAACTAAATCTTTGCCAAGATTGTACACTAAATTCATCACGTTATTAAAATGTTCAACAATCGGTTCGATTCTGTGTAGTTTACTTTCTTGGTTTGTGGTATTTGAAAAGTGTAGACATCGTAATAACATTTGAAAACGGTTTCGGCACATATGAGTTCTCCAAAATGGTAAATTATAGAAATGGCTTTTCCTCCAATAATGCTCAATGGAAGGCAGATTTATGCTTCCCATGTGAAGAAGCAATGCCCAGAATTTTTGCATATCCCGGCGATTAGTGGCTTCCTAATTATTGTATCTTGATGATTTTCTCAGTGTTCCTTTCCGTCCTATTATTTCTGCAGCGTGCTCATTTGTTCTTTGAACCAACTTATCAATAAATTCATCAGAAATGAATATATCAATTAGCTTGCCTGGAGTTCGTAATCGGAAGATTCAAGCCTTGATCCTTACCCCCAAATTCAAAAACTGGAGGATCTCTTTCCACTTCTGTCCACATATTGCCATTTCCGGTATCTTCATTTATACACTGCACATTGATAAAAGTACTAGGAACTTCATCTTCTCTTTCTGGTTCTTCCGAATCATACGCCACATTTATTCGTGGTCTTTTTTTTGCAAAAGGAGATAGACTGTCGTCTGATTCAGTCTCAGAATCACTATCATTTAGAAAATATTCTTCTTCTGAATCAAAATCACTGCTAGTTGATATATCGTCGTCCATTATAACTAATTTGAATTGCACGAGGGATAAAATAAATAATCATAAGCTATGTAACCATTGACAATTTTCACTTTGAAAGTATACCTAATATGTACAGCAATGTATGATATCACAGCAAAATTTCTTCAAAATTTTATTTCACAACTAATAATTTCTTGATCTGCACTCTACAAAACTATTGTGATTACTGAAAAGAGATGTTGCAGTTACTCAGCTCGAAATGAAAACAAAATACGCGGAATTACTTTATCCCGTTATCTGCTGAGACACTGTAATCGACAATAGTGAATTTCTAAGTGTTGCGAAATTTCGCAATGTGTCTCGTTTTATTCAATTTTCTTTATTTTATCCATCTGCATGATTTATTATTTGTTTTTCTAAAACGTACGTAAATACGAAAAGGGATATCGAGTCCTTCGGCCTTCATAATGCCAACGACGAGTATACTCGTCTTTAGTTTTCTGCTTGTAAATGATTATGTATGATAATATATGTGCACTTAACAAGAAATAACAGGGTTTTAGTAAACAATAACACTCAAAATATAAATGGCAATGGGAATGACTTCAGATAATTTAGGCTTGGCAGCGAATGGGTTAAATCGTGGACCGACCTAAATTTAGGTCAGTCCGTGAGTGTTTACACCACGTGGATAAAAAAATTTAGATGGAATTTGGTGTTTAGTCCGCGGACTAAACGCGCGGTGTATATTCGACCATTGGCCAAAGATATAGAAGAAGTGGATTGGAACTGTGGGTTTCTGTGCGGCACCAGTTTTTTTTAGGGTGCGACATTCTCTAACACCAACATACATTACACAGGATGTGGGTAATTTAAAATTTGTAATAAATTTGAGGGCAGGCAATAGATGCGGAAGTTTCAATGTCATTTTTATGATGAATACATTTGAAACATAATGTTGGTGGAAACTAGCAATGCAGTAAATTTAATTTGGTTCATTGGGTAATGTAGGTTAGTTAAAAAAAATAATCTTATTTTACATGAAAGAAAATCTTTGGAATGGTCTTTAGCAGTTCATGATGAAAGTCCAAAAATGAAAAAGTAGGAATTTATAATGTATATTATATTGAAATGCACTTCGCTTACTGGCAGGTGTACGACACCAAGGGATGGGAACAATGAAACCATACTCTGAAAAAATTTATTGCTGTATATCATTTAAATTTTACCTCATTCTATCGTTAAAATTAATTCGAACACTTATTACTTTAATTAAAATTCTTGCTTTATTTTAGCATTGTGGATCAACTCGAGCGTATTATTACTTTGACAATTGAATGAAAAAAATTGTAATTAAGGGAGGTGATAAACATCCATCTGTAAATTTCATACTGTGTTTAAATATCAAGAGAAAACGATTTGCAATAGTATTTTCGTCTCACACCCCTCTTTTCCTTCGAACCCGGGCTTGTGATCGGAGGAAATAAAAGCTCTAACTTGAAAGCCCATCGTATTGCTCGAGGTCATAGAGAAGCAAATAAATGCAAGTAGAGACGTTATGATTGTTTTCAAATTATACATTTTTTTATGCACCTCCTTCCTTCATAATTATATTATCGTAATATGTTATCATTTGCAGCCACAAACATGTATTCATCTTAGTTTTGGAAAAAAATCCTTCAAAAATATTATTGACTCCCGACAACCAAATTAATTGATACGCTCTCCACTCATAAAAATCTAAGAAAACTCATGTTGCCAAACTAGGTTGTCAACGATCGCGCGCGTAGTACGGTATCCGCAAAAGATCGCTAATTGTGGCGGTAATTTTTCATTTATGAATTTAGTGTTCAGTTAGTCCTATTGTTAGTTTAATAATTAGTGCCGTGAATTTGTTTTTGAACTAAAAATCGGCAATCCGATGGTATGAGAATCGATTGTAATTGAACAACTCTCTACCATACAGTTCATTTCCCAGTTTTAGATGGATGTTTTCGATGCCGCTTTGCTTCTTGTCCAATAAAGTAAGTAATCATATTTAAACTTAACCATGAGCCACTTTTCTGGCATTAGAATTTTGTTAATGGGCCGCAATTTGCATAGATGCATTCGGCAATCATTTCGACTCCTACTTTGTTTACATTGATTTGACAACGTGAGTTTTGTCAAAGGAGAGAGGGGATAGGATGCTGCAAGAAGAACTGGTGCCGTATACCAATGCCTCCTAGAAGTACCGGCCGTAATGCAGAATGATGACGTCCCACTAGACGGTCAAAGTGTCCCGAAAAACACACACAGTCTTATGGGACGTCCGCGGGAAAATGTTGATTGTACAGGTTGCGTTAAAGCAATGCCTCCTAGAAGTACGGGCCGTCAGGCTACGTAATCGTTTTAGCTATGACGTCAATTTGGGCAGTCATTTTGACATTTCCATCTGGCAGTGCCGATATACACAGAGATTTCACGTGCGGATTTTTAGCGAAAATATGAATAAAACGTTAGTTTTTTGTGCGTGGAAGCGTTGTAGTAATAATATTTAGTCATACTTGCATTTTGTACGTTTGTAAAATCATCAAATTTTGATAATCTGCAAATTCATCTATGCAAACAATATTTCGGATAAGTGTCCCGATGAATTGAGGTCTGATGTTAAAGACTTTTCATATCTAAATTGCTGATGAAAGTTCCCAAAAAAACATTGATTACCATGACATATAAGTTTCCTCATATCTTCTG
The DNA here is from genome assembly GCA_963978885.1 of Nemotelus pantherinus. Lineage (NCBI taxonomy): Eukaryota > Metazoa > Arthropoda > Insecta > Diptera > Stratiomyidae > Nemotelus > Nemotelus pantherinus. The sequence continues at coordinate 100,562,897 of OZ022263.1, read as the reverse complement.
TAAGTGGATCTCGTGAATTTCTTTATAACCATAAAAAAACATCACTGTGCAGACTGGTTGGGAAAAGTAGGTTAGGTCCGCCATCTTGTATGTTAATTGCTTTTGCGATAGGCTTTTTATATGAAGGCCTTGTTCGCAGGGGATATCGTATTTCGGGTGAGTAAAATTAACCTTTGGCATCAATAACTGTTGGTTTTTGTGTGAAATCATAATTAATTTCATTCACAAAACGCATTTTAATCTCCACTCGCCGGTTCGGGGAAAGAAATGTCAAACGACGTTCAAAATGGCAATCTCTCGTGCTTTTTGCTACCATATGAACTGTGTAGGGCACACACCAGTACCTCATTCTCACACCAGTAAGTCAAAAGTCGGAAATTAGCACATTTCTCTCGATCGATTTCAGACCAATGCCTCCTAGAAGTACGGGCCGTAATGCAGAATAATGACGTCACACTAGACTGTCAAAGTGTCGCGAAAAACACACGTAGTCTTATGGAAAGTCCGCGGGAAATCGTAAATTGTACAGGTTGTGTTGAAGTGAGTGAAGTGAAAATAAAGTGAGATCCGCGGAACAGTGCTAGTGAACAGCTAAAACACAAATTAATGCGGTGCGTGCGGTATAGTTGGAAAAATTCGCTACGAAATGTTTATCGGTTGGTGTTAGGTTATGTGACGTTTTGTGTCGATTCACTGTCGATACAATTGATTGACACAAAATGCAAGTTATGACTAAATATTATGATTATAACGCGTCCAAGCACAAAAAACTAACGGTTTATTTATATTAGGTGTTTTTTTGCTCCAATACAGAACAGAATATAACTATAGTGGTACCTCGACATACGAGTGCCTTGACATACGAGTGTTTTGAGATACAAGCCGCCGAGCTAGCGAAATTTTGCTTTGAGATGCGAGCAAGATTTGAGATACGAGGGAGCGCTCACAACACTACTGCACACGATGAGTTGTGAGTCGATTAGTGGATCTTGTGGGTGAGTTTCAAAGGAAGGTGCGAAATCCGCCGTTGCATTTGGATGCCAAATGTTTTCGCACATTTTAGAACAAAAGATCGTGGGAAGTTTCTCGAATAGTATGTAAGTAGTAGATAAGAATATTTTGTTTATAAATATAGGTCGCTATTACGATATTTAGGTCAGTTAAAAGCTACAGCTGTGAAATAAACGTTTAACACGAAAGGAGAGTTTTAATACAAAGTGAAAATTGTGCGAGACAACGGCCGTCGAGTTTATATGTGGTGCGCGTTTTAAAAACAAACGAAAACGTTATAACATTTATTTTTATAACAATGGTGCCGAAGAAGAAAATGATGTCGATGGAACTAAAGCGTGAAATCATCGAAAAAAGTGAGCAAGGTGTGCGAGTGATTGACTTGGCGAGGATGCACGGGCGTAGCACATCAACAATATCTACTGTGCTTAAACAGAAGGAGACGATAAAGGGTATACCGCCAGCTAAGGGTGTAAAAATCATTTCTAAGCTCCGGACCTCACTCCATGAAAAGATGGAGAAACTATTGATGGTGTGGGTGATAGAAAAGCAGCTTCAAGGAGGAACTTTAACACAAAGCATCATATGCGAGAAGGCACGAGCGATTTACGATGATTTGCTAAAGCAGATCCCACACACTTCCACAAACAAGGAATCGGACGACTCGTTTAAAGCCAGTCGGGGCTGGTTTGACGGCTTTAGGAAAAGGACCGGCATTCACTCCGTCGTCAGGCGTGGTGACGCAGCAAGTTCGGATGTGAAGGCAGCTGAGGTTTTCATCCAAACGTTTTCCGAACTGATAGAAGCCAAAGGATACATCCCCCAGCAAGTCTTCAACTGTGACGAGACAGGGCTTTTCTGGAGAAGGATGCCGAATAGGACTTACATAACGGCGGAGGAGAAGACGATGCCAGGCCACAAACCCATGAAGGATAGATTAACTCTAGCACTTTGTGCCAATGCGAGTGCCGACTGCAAAGTCAAGCCTCTGCTAGTATACCATTCGAAAAATCCCAGAGCCTTTAAGGCACATAAGATTGTAAAAGAAATTCTGCAAGTTATGTGGAAGGCAAATCCTAAGGCGTGGGTCACCAGGAAATTATTTGTGGAGTGGACAAATTTGATGTTTGGCCCTTCTGTTAAAAAATGCCTACTCGAAAACAACCTACCCATGCAAGCCCTTCTCGTCCTCGACAATGCCCCTGCTCACCCACCAAATCTCGAAGATGATTTACTCGAAGAGTTCAAATTTATAAAGGTTCTCTACCTGCCACCCAACACCACTCCTATCCTGCAGCCCATGGATCACCAGGTGATTTCTAATTTTAAGAAGTTGTACACCAAGCACACTTTTCGGCGCTGCTTTGAGGTGACGGAGAACACAAACCTTTCCCTTCGAGAGTTCTGGAAGAACCACTTTGACATCGTGATATGCCTAAAATTTATTGATCAGGCATGGCAGGGTGTTACAACGAGGACCTTAACCTCTGCATGGAAGAAGCTGTCGCCTGAAACTGTAGCTGAAAGGGCCTTCTAAGGGTTGGAAGCTGAAGTGTCAGTGGTAGAGGAGATTTCTCTGGGAAAATCCATGGGTCTGGAGGTAGATGAGAGTGATGTGGACGAACTCGTCGAGGAACAGTCTCAGGAGCTTACAACTGAAGAGTTACATGGTCTTCATTCGCAGCAGCATACGGTGGTTCAAAGTTTTGAAGAGGAGCCAGAAATGGAGGAGGTTATCGCTACAAGAGACATAAAGGAGATGGAGATGGATCGTGGACAAAAATCACCCCGAAAAAGTTGCAACTGGTCATGCATCGGAGCTGTTCAACGAAACTTGTCTAACGCATTTCCGCAATATCCTGAAAGAGGAAGAAACAAACCTCTTTGGACAGTTTTTTTAAACGATCTGCTGGTGAATACGCGAAGCGTGACGAAAAAAGCGAAGACCAGGGAAAATTAAGCGCTTCCACTAGCACTTCACTTTGATTTTTAATGATTTTTTTAGTGAATTATTAATTATGTTTTTATAGAATATGTATTTGTTGTTTATGAATAAATGTTTCTTTTTGTAAATACATTTTTCTTATTCAAAAACCTTTACAAAAAAAACTGAGGTGGTTTTTTGAGAGCTGGAACGGATTAATGGCATTTCAATTAATTTCAATGGGGGAAAATTGCTTTGAGATACGAGCAATTTGACATACGAGCAAGGTTACGGAACGAATTAAACTCGTATGTCGAGGTATCATTGTATACCGCAAAAAACGATCTAGCACAAAACAGCAGTGCATTCGCTAAGACTGACATAGGTTGCTATATTCGCTGTGGTACCACAAAACAGCTGAAAATAAAGGGAGAAAATAACGAGTATACACTACCACAATCGATAGAAAATAGAAAAAAAAAACTAACAGAAAATTACCTTTTTTAACTTTCTACACGTAATGAGGGCTTTTTCTAATTTCCTAACTACCAAAACATTCAACATAACCTTGAAAAAACAAAAGGCACCTCACAAAAAAAGATAGCTTCGCATGAGCTTTTTATTCTTCTATCAGCCCATTCTATAGTCCAGTACGTGAACTAGGTTAGGTTAGGATAGGTTGTACTGGCTGGCACATGGCCACACATAGACCTACCGGTCCGTAGTGATACCAGATAAATGGACCTCGAGAAAGGAATTCAGTCCAAGCGGCCATCAAAGGCCCCGGACTTTTTCGCGAACTGAAGGATGTCCTTCAGCTTTTGCTCTGCCACGTGTGAGAGATCCACCAGCCAGGGCTCACCGAAGTATCGCAGTCTGGTTTTCCCCAGTGCCGGGCAGTGACACAGGAGATGCTGGATAGTTTCTGACACCCCCGGCTCTTGACACCTTCTACAGGTGTCGCTCGTTAGGAGTCCCATTTTCATAGCATGTGCTGCTATAAGACAGTGACCAGTAATGATACCAACGAGTCGTTTGCAGTCCGCACTAACTCGAGGAGGTACTTGGTCGATGCGAGATTGTATGACCCCCACATGATTTTGGTTACTCTGCAGGTCTGAGTTGCATCCCATCTGCGCGTCGCTCCCTGCATCATGTTGGAGTCGATTGAGTACTTAATCGCCTGGATAGGAGTAAGGATGTTAACCGCTTCCAAAAGGGGAAGACTAGCCCCATACTTGGCTAACGCATCCGCCTTTTCATTCCCATCAATACCCTTATGACCGGGAACCCAGAAGATTCTAACTCTTCTGCTGTTACCCAGTCTGTTCAGGGCCTGAATGCAATCGAATACACACTTCGATTTGTATGTGTGAGACAGCAGTGCTTTTACCGCCGCTTGACTGTCCGTAAAGATGTTTAGTACTTTGCTAGTAGTATCTTTGGCGTATATGAGGTCTGCGGCTTTATGTATCGCAAACACCTCCGCCAGGAAAATACTACTGTGATTCGGAAGCCTGAAAGCTGCTTCCATAGCTGCATCTGCAGAATATACTGCAGCACCCACTCCTGCAGCTGTCTTCGAGCCGTCAGTGTAGATGCTAAGAGCTGCAGGACACATTCGTCGCTTCCATTCTTGCCCATCTCCCACAGTCGCTCGATATCCCCGCTCAAAGCACAGAGTGGGAACCAGGTAGTCAGTGCTTCCTGCGTAACCCCGTTCAATACTGCTGTGGCCAAAGGATCCTGGCTCGAAGTGCCCTGATTCCCTAGGCCTGACAGCAGCCTTTGCGGCAGTGCCTCTAATAAAGAGATCATGCGGGGGGAGATGAAGCAGGACGTTCAGAGCAGACGAAGGAGTCGAGGCTAAGGCACCTGTAGTGCAGAGGGCCGCCAGCCGCTGAACTCTATTCGCCATGGTAGCAAAGGTGCTTTTATTCACTGCTGGCCACCAGACCAAGCATCCGTAAACAAGGATCGGCCTAGCTATCGCCAAGTAGATCCAGTGCGTTAAAGCAGGGCTTAGACCCCACGTTTTACCCAGCACTCTCTTGCTGGCATAAATCGCGTTGCTTGCCCGCTTAACTCTTTCCTCTAAATTCGCCTTCCATGAGAGCTTGCTGTCCAGAATGAGACCCAAGTACTTAGTTTGTAACTTGAGACCTAACTTGGAGCCGCCCAGCATGATATGGTCTAAATCCGGGGTTTTATACTTCCTAGTGAAGAGCACAATATCCGTCTTATTGGGGTTAATGCCAAGACCCACGGTATTCGCCCACTCCTCAACCAGCCCTAGAGAGTACTCGATGAGCTGACCAAAGGTGTGTGGAAACCTACCCGAGACTAAAATTGCAATGTCGTCAGCGTAGGCCACAACCGTGAGTCCCTTGCTTTCCAACTTTTCCAGAATTGAGTTTGTTACAAGGTTCCACAAGAGAGGAGATAGAACCCCTCCCTGCGGAGTGCCTCTGCAGACTTTTCTTGTAATTTGCGCACCCGACCACTCCACTGATATGAGCCTGTGGTTAAGCATGTTGCCTATGAAGCTACAAATAGCGGGGTGAGTGTTGTGTGCGTGGAGGCTCTCCATAATAGCTGTTGTGTGCACATTATTGAAGGCGCCTTCAATATCTAGAAAGTCTCCCAAGGCGTATTCTTTGTAATGGAGTGCCCTTTCAATTTTGAGGACTACCCTATGGAGAGCCGTTTCAACAGATTTTCCTTTCATATACGCATTTTGGGCTCTCGATAGAGTTTGAGTACCAAGTCTTTGTTTGATATGAAGATCAAGTAATCTTTCGAAAACTTTAAGGAGGAAGGAAGTCAGGCTAATTGGTCTGTAGTTCTTCGGATACGCATGGTTGACTTTACCTGCCTTGGGTATAAATACAACCTTAGCGGTCCTCCAGGCTACAGGTACATGGTTTAGCACTAGGCAACCTTTGTAAATTTGTGTTAGCCAGGAAACAGCAAGCATACCTGTTTTTTGAAGCATGACCGGCAGAATTCCATCCGGACCTGGAGACTTGAAGGGCTTGAAGGTGTCAATTGCCCAGATAAGCCTCTGCCTGGTGACAACTTCGCCAATGCCTTCGATGTCATGCAGATCAGACGCCTGCACACGAGTTAAAGGGGTGGAGTCATCCAAACAGCCCGGAAAGTGAGTGTCTACGAGTACCTTCAGCGTTTCCGAGCTGTTGCTCGTCCACTCCCCATCAGACCTGCATAACAGGCTAGGCGTGACAGGGCGTTTAGCCAGCAAGTTTCTTAGTCTTGCCGTCTCCGAGGTGGATTCAATCCTACCGCACAGCTCTTTCCAGGAGCTCCATTTGGCTTTCCTAATTTCCGTTTTGTAGAGCCTAAGTATGTCCTTGTATTCGTCCCAACATTCCCTACAGTCAGCTACTTTGGCCAACTTAAAGAGTTCTCGTACCTGTCTTCTGCGACAACCCAGGTCTCTGTTCCACCAGGGTGGCTTAGGTTTGCGCTTCGGACAGACTTTGGGACAGGATCGTTCAAAAGCTTTTACCAGTTTACCAGTAAGAGTGTTGACCGTAGATTCCAGGCCAGCTACAGAGCTTATCCTGGGAGGAGGGCCTAAGTCGTTGGTCACTTCCCGTTTGAAGTTCTCCCAGTTTGTTTTCCTGGGGTTGCGAAACGACCGAGAAATGCGAGTGAGGCTGAAATTTAAGCTGTAACTAATGTAACAGTGGTCAGAGAATGATGGACTTCCAAGAACCCTCCAATTCTCTACTAACTGTTCATAAGGATCATTGTGAAGAGTTATGTCTAGAACGTTGGCACTTCGAGGTCCCCTATGAGTGGGGGTGTTTCCTCGATTTGCCAGGACCAGATCATAATTAATAATAAAATTGAGTAAATACTCACCTCTATCGTTAATATCGCTGCTGCCCCATACAGTGTGATGCACGTTGGCATCCGCTCCCACGAGTAGCAACTGGTGCTTTCTGAGCGCTTCCGCGGTGACTTTTCCGACCTCATCCGGCGGAGCGGGTCGATCGTGTGCCATGTAGGCAGATGCTAGGAGCACCTGCTCCTCCTCGTCCCCCTTGCATGCCACCACCGTCAAATCGTCTGAGCTGAAATTAGACAGAAGATAAGCGTGAATATCCTTCCTCACCAGCATAGCCGTTCTTATTCTTGCTACTGCGGTGGGGAAGAACAGATTGAAATCCTGTGACGCCAGTCCCGCAACCCGACCCCCCGCAGAGATCCAAGGTTCCTGAACCAGCGCCACATCAAACTTACCTTCGTCGAGTGTCTGCAGTAGTTCGGCCGAGGCCAACTTACTGCGGTGCAGATTGATCTGCAGCAGTTTGAGTGCTGGCCGCAGCATCCTCTTTGACCGGCGCCTCTTCTTTCTGGGGATCGGCCGTTGTACTTTGCAGGTCAACGGTGCCCAGATCCCTCTCAATCTCGCCAGCCTCCAGGGTGTTCTTATTTCCATCCTTCGAGTGGCGTTTCCTCAGGCGCAGGTAGACACTACCTACACCCCAAGCCATCTTGCCAAAGCGCGGATAAAGCAGGTCGTCAGCCTCCTTGTTTATTTGGAGGATGTACACCTGCCCTCCGTCCTGAGCAGCCGGTTTCCTAACATCCAAGATTTTCCAATCCTGTGTTGGAATGTCCGGGTTTTGTCGTTGTAGCAATTTCAGGGCCACATCTGGTTCCACTACCCGCGGTATTGTTACCTTCGCTTTAGGTAGTGTCGGGATGCTCCCTCTGTCAACAATCGCCAGCTGAGCTCCTTCCCATAGCCCCGGTAAGTCCGGGACTACAGTCGTACACCAGCGCAGCGAGAGCTCATCGTTGCATTTGATGATCTTTACACCCTTGAACCAGCCCGCCCCGTCAAACGAAGGCATAGCCAGTTCAGGGTGCTGCTCCATTCGATCAATCATCGCGTTGAGCAGGCCTGACTCTATGATCTTCCACTTCTCAAGCGACAATTGACCCAACGGGTTGCTTCGATCTACCAAAGCCACGATGAGGTGCTGTTTAGCCACATCACTGGCCTTAATGACTTTCTTCGGCTTCGAGGTAGAGGGTTGTTGGACCCCTTGCCGACTGGTCTCGTTTTTAGGCCTCTTGGACGCCGGTTTTTCTTCCTCAGCGGACCTCTGCCTTTTATCTGTCAGCTTCTTTGAGAAGCTCTACTCCACTTTGTTGTGGAAAACAGAGTCCTTAAGAGCCAGCCTTTCTTTGCCAGCGTAGTACTCGCGTCCTTTTGCCACCGTCGTCCGATCCTTCTCCTCCGCAGAGAAGGAAGGACTGTCGCCGAGCCTGTCGACAATGCGCAACGCCGCTTTATAATTCGCCAGCGCTTTTTTGCCCTCTTTGCTCGGCTTGGGCCTGTTCCTCTTCTGGGGACCAGCACCTTCGCCTCGCTCAGGCGATTTGAGGAGTTCCTCCTCCGCTTCGGTCGAAACCATGCTCTCCGAGTCCGAGTCTGCGAGTACTCCGGCACCCGAACGCATTAGCTTCGCGCGACTTGAATGGCGGCCAGCGGAGGTGCTAGCTTCCTCAAGCGTTGTTTTTTGAAGTGGGGATCGTGGTAGCTTGGAGCTCCTTTTAAAAGGGTCCGCCACCGATTCCACCACCTCTGCGTTTATCGTAGGACCACTTGTAATTGGACCTGCTACGGTGGCCAAGTGGTCAACCTCCATAGCATTGCAGTCGATGGATAATGACGACCCGGGGCCTGCTCGCTCACCCCTGACGGCCGCCGGTACTGGATATCCGACTCCCTGTACCGTAACTTTATCTCCTTTGTCTTCGTCCATATTTGGTTTTCTGTTCGGGGTCACCTTCCCCTAAGGTCACTTTAGCAAGGCAGCAACTCATCTGGCTGATGGGCCACTGCCCTGAGCCTCCTCACCGCGGCAAGGTCGGACCGTTGAGGGGGGGTGAACTACCAATGAGAAATATAATTTCTGTACTTGTGAATTCACTGGTACAGGAGTGTTGTTGTTTCCAACGCATATACTCTATTCTCTGCTGCAAAAAAACACGCCTATTATCAGGGCCGGAGCTTCCATAGGCGCGTATGGAGCAGTCGCACCGGGCGCTGGCGAAAAAGGGGCGCAACTAATCAAACGTAAAGATTTACCCTCTCACCTTCAAAAATTTAATCTTAAGTTATTAGTCACTTAATTCATACTTATTAACTTTTTCCGTTTTAAAGAAAATATGTTCGAATTTCTATTTCTATTTAAAAAAACAACTCTTCTCAAAAAATAGTTTCTTCAACCCGACAATCCAATCAGGCAGCAAAGGAATATATGAAATCACCATACACAATACAGTCATTACCTGCAATGCAGTCGTATAATGGTTGAAAGCTGTTTTGCTTAAAGTTTATGATATACATATGTATGTAAATTACTTGCAGCAAACACTGCCTTCACATGCAAGAATAAGAACTGCCTACACATTACGGGCAATGCAAGAAAACACTAGTAATTTTCCCACAAAAATCATTTCCCTTACCAGCCGATGACATCCCTCGATAAAAAAGAATTAAACTAATAATATTGCTGTAATATTTCCATCCTAAATTGAAAATTTACATAAAATATTCTTGAACATTACTTTTCTCGTTGGGATTTGGCTTAATAATTAATACCTGTACGCAATAGTGCACTATTTAAAAGTAGCACCAGAATATTTTGCTCCATACATTTTCCATACAAGCACTATGCCTACAAAAATATGTATCGATCGATCGATCAGCAGCGAATGGTGCACTGGACGAAGTCTGCGCCACATAAGTTTTTTTTTATATGAAGTTTTCTACATGGCGAGAAACTATCATGAAGATCGTATACGTGGGCATGGCGCAAGATCCCAATATTGCTCCATATACTATGGTATGACATTCAGGCGATTTCAGCAAGTATTTTGTGATGAAGAGTTGTTTCGCTAAATGTTAATGAAAATTTTAGAAATGCATATTGATTTGTAAGTTTAGTAGTGAATTTTGGGGTTGAATATTGATGCATGTTTTTCAATGATTAAGATCAAAATAAAATATCTATGTGGGGAGTATATATGAAAACGGGAGTAAATTTATAAAAGTTTTCTGTATATACAGGCAAAAATTGTGTAATAAATTTGCTTTTCATTTTTCTGATATTCAGTAACGGTATTTTGCAATGCCAAGAACATAGTGTTATTAGTACAATGTTAAGAGTAGTGCTTGCATTAGCTGATTTTTCTTAACAATATTTATTGGTAAATTATTGCCTTTGTAGCTGTGTTGTTTTGCTGTTGTATTTTATATTAATGAAATATTGATTATCTATTAGAATGTCATCAACTGTTAGCAGAAAATTGTCGAGTAGTGAAAATAGGAAACGAAACCGGCTCTAAGAGCAAGCGATAGTGCGGGATAAAGGATCAATCTGTAAGTTAATTCGAGCAGTCGAATCGGTAAGTGCATCTGCTGATCAAGTACATCAACGTTGAAATTGGGGCAGTTTCTACCGCAAACAAAAATGCTAGCAGTGCCCCTGATATAAGTCACAGAGGGCCGAATGCATCACACCTTGACTTTGAAGATCCTTGTAAGTAAATAGAACTAGACGATAAAGTTCTACAAATTATAGTTGAAAAAGGTTCCATTCAATAAAAAAATTATAATTTTCCCTCAACTAATAAAAGGAAGTTGGCCGTACAATTTTACCAAAATATCTTCAAAAAACGGGAAATCTGTGTCTCATCAATAGCTTGTATATTCGAAGTCAGCGGATGCTGTTTTTTGATTTTGCTGCATGTTTCGACGAACAATTTTTCCAATACTTCGACAAGCTCTGGATTACAAGATTGGGGTCATTTGAACAGATTGGTCAAAGACCATGAAAGTAGTCTCCTGCTTATGCAACATTTTCAAAAGTGGAGAAATATTGAAAAAGTTCTTAAAGTATGTACTACTGTAGATAGGAAATTACAAAATCAAATATAAAAAGAAGTGGAACATTGGCGAAATGTGCTCAAACGTCTCTTAAGCATAGTACTGAGTTCGATTTCACGTGAAATTTTCATACAAAATTTCACGTGAAATCTGTTTCGGCGAAAATTTAGCTTGAAAATAAGCAAGAGTGGTACTAAGTTCTTAGCATGAAAAGTTGCTTTGAAGTTGCTTTCGCGTCGAAAACGTAGATGGCACTGAAACATGTCTCCAATCATTTCACGCCAATTTAGTTTGTGCAGTTCATTCTTTCGAGCGAAAAAGTGACCTTTGGTGTTTCAATTTGAAAATGGAGCAGTGCAAATGTCTTTCCAATAAGAAAATCGATCGAAAAGTGAAATTCTTGATATTTTATCCGTCAGAAATGAGCATTGTCTCTGCTTTTCTCCATTGCCAAAATTTTTGCTCGAAAGAATGACCAGATAATGGAGACATGTCAAAATTTCACGTGAACTCGAACTCAGTACCAGCCTTTAATTTTTGTTAAATTTTTAGCTTCACAATCTTTGGCTCTAAGAAGAGAGTCTGACCGTTTATATAGCAAAGCTAATGCAAACTTTTAGCAGCTTGTAGAATCGATTGGGAAGTTTGACTTAATACGCGCACAGCATTTGCGGCGAAGTCATAATAATGAAACTCGAAGTTAATATCTCAGCAAAGATATTCAAAATTAGCTAATCGAGCTTCTTTCGAACGCAGCAACACTGAAAAGTCCACTGGAATTAGGTTGACAGAATTAGTTTTAAATGACCTAGAAAAATTATATATACCTTTGTTTGATTGCAGAGGCCAAGGATATTACAATAGAGCCATAAAAAAGGCAAGCACTGAGGAATGCAAACTCAAATTAAATTATTAGAGCCCAGAGCATTTTTTGTTCCTTGTTAATCACACTCTATGAATTCGGTAGTTTCAGATGCTGCACAATGCTCTACGATTGCAGTTTCGTTTTTTTGTTACGGTTGAACATCTTCACGTCTTTTTTTAAAGACTACAGCACTATGGCAGGTTTTGAAAAAGTATATAGTGTCGCTAGCCTTTTAACCGTTGTGTGAAACGAGATGGGAAAGTAGAATAAATGCTCTTAGACCTTTGGCTTTTAATTTAGGCAAAGTTTACGAGGCTTTTGTCGAACTTTCGCGAAGCGATGATGCCAAATTCAATCACACCGCTGAATGCTTAGGTAATAAAATTATAGAATTTCAATTTTTGTGTTGCATTTTGATCTGGTAGACATTTTAAACAAAATAAATATTACAAGTAAATGTTTGCAAAGTCCTGAAATCTGCTTGGAAGCAGCGGTTGAAATATTAAGCTCTACAAAGTTGTTTTCAAAGCAGTTACGTTCAGAGAATGAATTTGTAAAGTTTTTAGGTAATGCAAAATCAATTGCGTGTGACTTGGATATTCCTTATGAATTTCAAAGTTCATCTGAATTAAGATCAATGTGAAAAATACATCTCTTTCATTACAAAGGTAGAGACGTAGCGGTTCTGAATCCTTAGGAAAAATTTAAAATTGATTTTCATTTTAAAATACTGGACTAGGTAATACAATCATTCTCTGAAAGGTTCGACCAAATAATTGTACACAATTAAAGACTCAGTTGCTTATATAATATTAGCAAAATTCAATGCAGCCCAGATATTATTTCCCAAGACTGTCTCAGTTTGGAGGAAACATTGATTTTAACTTGTTAATCTGATAAAAGTGGATCTGAGCTTTTTGAGGAAATAGAAATGTTTTCTGTAGCTATGCTTCCTAACAATTCACCAACAGAAGTGTTATCTTTTATTTTTGATAGACATTTGGAAACAAAGTGTCGAAATGCAGCTATAGAGTTAAGAATATTTTTAACCTTTCCTATTACAGCCACAACTGGTGAGTGTAGTTTTTCTAAGTTAAAGCTGATCAAGAATTACATCAGGTCAACTATATCTCAAGAAAGATTAGTGGACTTACCAACAACAGCCATACAAGAGGATTTGTTGGAACAGCTAAATTATGATAAAATCATAGACCAATCTGTTAATATGTAAATTTATCAAAAATTGAAGACATTCTTTTAGTTGTTGTTTTATAAATTTTATTTATTGTTAAAATATTTATTTTTATATATATTAATATCATGTATAACCTTATTGGTTATGCGGACTAGGCCTACTGGGGAAACCTCTAAACGTGTCTAATATTTTACCTCCTGTGTTGTGGGTATTAGCATATATACATATATATATATATATATATATATATATATATATATATATATATATATATATATATATATATATATATATATATATATATATATATATATATATATATATATATATATATATATATATATGTATATATATATATATATATATATATATATATATATATATATATACACTCTGACAAAAAAGTATCCGGAAATTCTCATTTAAATTGCCCGCGTTGAGTATTTTTTTTTTATATGTTGGTAGGACTGTCCGTAATTACTATGCCAAACATGAGCGTGGTCTGTCAACTAGTTTGTTAACGACAGCTGTTGAAACCAGTCGATCTCAGTGGTAGTCTGCGAATTTTACAATGGAAAAAAATATTGAACAAAGAGTTTGTCTCAAATTTTGTATTTTGAACGAAATTTCGTGTGCTGACTCGTTGCGAATGCTGGAAAAGGCTTATGGAGACTCTGTTTTATCGAAAACTCAAGTGTGCGAATGGTACAAAGCCTTTAAAAACAGTCGGGAGATCGTCGAAGATTTGCCTCGTTCAGGACGACCGTCAGCCTCTTCAACCAACGATAACGTCGAAAAAATCAAGGAAATTGTGCTCGAAAACCGTCATGCCAGATTAGAGAGATAGCTCGTGATCTCAACATCTTTCGTGAAAACGCTCGTTTGATTTTGGTGAACCAATTGGGCATGCATCGCGTCGCCGCTCGGCTCGTTCCGTTAGAGCTGAATTTTCTTCAAAAACTGTACCGGATGCAGGTAGCTGCAGACATGCTGGATCGTGCGAATTCTGATCCCACGCTCATGGGACGGATCATAACTGGTGACGAGACATGGGTCTATGAATACGACACACAAACGAGCCAACAATCATCGGAATGGGTGGGAAAAAATGAGCCGAAACCGAAATAACCCCGCAAAAGTCGTTCGAAAATCAAGACGATGCTTATTATTTTCTTCGATATTCGTGGTGTGGTTCATCATGAATTCGTTCCGCAAGGTCAAACAGTCAATAAGGACTTCTATTTAACTGTTTTGAGACGTTTGCGTGAAAATATTCGCCGTAAATGGCCCGATTTGTGGCAAAACAATTCGTGGATTTTCCATGACGATAACGCACCATCTCATCGAGCCACGATTATTAACGATTTTAAGACCAAACACTCGATAAATACCATCGACCAGCCACCTTATTCACCTGATCTAGCTTCGTGCGACTTTTTTCTTTTCTCCAGACTGAAATTACCGCTCCGGCGAACCAGATTTGACTCCATAGACGCCATAAAACAAAATTCGCAGAAGGAGCTGAAGGCCATCCCTGACACCGCCTATAAAAAATGTTTCCATGATTGGAAAAAACGTTGGCACATGTGTATCGCTTCAAATGGAGCATATTTTGAAGGAGATTCAATAAATATTGAAGAAGTTTAATATTTTTGCGTTTTATTTCAAATTTCCGGATACTTTTTTGTCACAGTGTATATATATATATATATATATATATATATATATATATATATATATATATATAAATATATATATATATATATATATATATATATATATAAATATATATATATATATATATATATATATATATATATATATATATATATATATATATATATATATATATATATATAAATATATATATATATATATATATATATATATATATATATATATATATATATATATATATATATATAGGGTCTGTATAATAAGTAACCGGACTGACCTCAGGAAATTTTTTATTGGCAAAATATGTACAATTTTTCTTTAGAAATCTTCAAAGTAGTCCCCATTGGAGTCGATAACACGCTGATACCGGATTTTCCAATCCCGGAACGCTCCCTGGAAGTCGGCAACCTCGATGCTGTCTAGAGCCCTCGTCGTAGCACGTTGAACGTTTTCCAGAGTCCCGAACCACGTCCCCTTAAGGTGTCTTTTGATCTTGGGGAACAGAAAGAAGTCCGCTGGTGCCATATCCGGGCTGTAAGGAGGCTGTGGCAACGTTGCCCTCGACTGTTTGGCCAACTGCTCGGTGACGAGCAGGCAGGTGTGCGACGGAGCGTTGTCGTGATGGAGGATCCACGAATCGGCAATCTACGGACGGACTCGGCGAACCCGGGCGGTTAGTCGACGGAGCACCTCTCTGTAGTACTGGCCGTTTACAGTTTGGCCGGGTGGCACAAACTCTTTGTGAACAATGCCTTTCACGTCAAAGAAAGCAATGAGCATCGACTTCACCTTCGATTTGCTCATGCGCGCTTTTTTCGGTCGTGGTGACGCCAGTGTGTGCCACTCCGAACTCTGCCGCTTCGTCTCAGGATCGTATTCGAAAACCCACGTCTCTTCTCCTGTAATAACGTGGTTATAAAACTCTGGTTCGGTTTGCAGTCGATCAAGGATTTCCGAACCGACAGCAACACGACGCTTCTTTTGCTCATCAGTCAGGTGTTTGGGTACCAGCTTCGCGCAGATCTTCCTCATGCCCAGATCGTTCTTAATAATGTTGTGAACGGTCATCTTATCAATTCCAACCTCATCTGCGATAGCCCGAATGCTCAGACGACGATCACTGTTCAACACATCACGCACTTTTTGCACATTTGTGTCCGTGTGACTCGTTGATGGAGGACCGACGCGCTGTTTGTCATGGACGTCATCGCGGCCCTCCCGGAAATTTCTGTGCCACTGAAACACTTGAGTTCTGGACAGAGCATCCTCACCGTAAGCCTCTTGAATCATTTGAAGAGTTTCCGTGGCCGTTTTCTTGAGTTTGACACAAAATTTGATGCTAACACATTGCTCGATCGTACGCTCCATTTTCACTCCGACGACGTAACTGAACACGCACTCCGCTCTCGCTCGATGCTATCTCTCCAAGCGCTTGGAGGCAACTGCTGCAGCCCGGTTCCCTTTACCTAGACCCCCACCACTACAGCACCAGATACCATTTAGCAGACGCTTTGACAGCGCGGGGCAGGCTCAGTCCGGTTACTTATTATACAGACCCTGTATATATATATATATATATATATATATATATATATATATATATATATATATATATATATATATATATATATATATATATATATATATATATATATATATATATTTATATACATATATATATATATATATATATATATATATATATATATATATATATATATATATATATGCCATTAATTCCTTAGTGTACTCACACACACGGGTATTGGTTGATTGACCATGAGGTATATCTTTTAGGATTCATTGAATGTATTGCATAGGCGCAAGATCTGGCTTTTGCACCGGGCGCAGAAATCAGTCGCCCCAGCCCTGCCTATTATAGCTGAAAATCCGCACGTAAAATCTCCGTGTATATCGGCACTGCCAGATGGAAAAATGCACGGCTAAATTGACGTCATAGGTAAAACGATTACGTAGCCTGACGGCCCGTACTTCTAGGAGGCATTGCTGAGACCAATGCCTTCTAGAAGTACGGGCCGTAATGCAGAATGATGACAGTTTGCGGGAGAAATGTCGCGAAAAGTACACGTTGTCTTAAGGGACGTCCGCGGGAAATCGTTAATTGTGCGGGTTGTGTTAAAGTCGGTGAAGTGAAAATAAAGTGAGATCTGCGGAACAGGTCTAATGAACAGCTAAAACAAAAATTAATGCGGTGCGTGCTGTATAATGTGGAAAATTCGCTCCAAAATATTCATCAGTTGTTGTTAGGTTATGTGATGTTTCGTGTCGATTTACTGTCGCGATACAATTGATTGATAAAAAATGAAATTTATGACTAAATATTATTATTTCAACGCCTCCACGTACAAGAAACTAACTTTTTATTCATATTTTAGCTAAAAAACCGCAAGTGAAATCTCCGTGTACATCGGCACTGTCTCGTGGAAATGTCAAAACTCCCCAAATAATTGACGTCTAGAAGGTATTGCTGAAACACAGCGTAAGAAGTTAGTTCCTAGCCAGCGTCAAAGTGTATAGAATGATAAGTGGGTGAACTCCTTCCCTTTTCCAGAAAAAACACTTTGACCTTGAAATTGCGCCTCCATTTACGCAATGCCTTATCTGTCAAGGCAACTTGAGAGTGTGCTGTTATTTTTTGCGAGAGTGAGCCATATGTGAGCAACGAAAAATCTAGCCTGGGTATGTAGATGTCGAATCTTATCTTGCACCTCTTTCTGTTCCATGCGATTTCTTCCAATTTTCCAGGCTGATCAATCATACAATCTCAGGCCAGTTCACTGGATTTTTGGACCGTATACATATACGGAGTCCGCACGCTGGTTAGGAACTAACTTCTTATGTAGGAAATACATATTGGCCCAAGCAAGACCAAGAGAGGCTATTGCCAATATGTGTACACCTTCTTGGTGCGAGCTGGGCTGATGTTGGGCTCATTCCCAGCCTGATGCTTTAAATACATATTGGCCCAACATATTGGCCACAAATCCACTCATGTAGGAAATACAAATTGGCCCAAGCAAGACCAAAAGAGGCTATGGGCAATATGTGTACACCCCCTTGGTGCGAGCTGGGCTGATGTTGGGCTCATTCCCAGCCTGAGTGGATTTTTGGCCAATAAGTTGGGCCAACATGTTGGGCCAATATGTATTTGAAGCATCAGGCTGGGAATGAGCCTAACATCAGCCCAGCTCGCAACCTTCCACTTGCTACTTTTTCGTTTATTTTTCGAGAAACACGCACAATGCCTGACAAATATTTTACACGCGATGATAAATTCAACCCGGTTTATATATGTTAACACTCACTTAAGCATAGTACTGAGTTCGATTTCACGTGAAATTTTCATACAAAATTTCACGTGAAATCTGTTTCGGCGAAAATTTAGCTTGAAAATAAGCAAGAGTTGTACTCTGTTCTTAGCATGAAAAGTTGCTTCGAAGTTGCTTTCGCTTTGAAAATATAGATGGCATTGACAAATGTCTCCAATCATTTCACGCCAATTTAGTTTGTGCAGTTCATTCTTTCGAGCTAAAAAGTGACATTTGGTGTTTCAATTTGAAAATTGAATTGTGCAAATGTCTTTCCAATAAGAAAATCGATCGAAAATTGAAATGCTTGACATTTTATCCGTCCGGACTGAACAGTGTCTCTGCTTTTCTCAATTGTCAAAATTTTCGCTCGAAAGAATGACCAGATAATGGAGACATGTCAAAATTTAGTTTCACGATTAGCTCAGTACCAGCCTTTACCTATGAAAAGAGACTCCTTTGCTTAAAAAATTAGTTTTTTAAGAAAAATCACCACCGCACAACACAATTAATTACGTTTGAAATTCACTTTACTTGGAAATACTTCCGACACCGCGTACGATTGACAACGATTTTGATAGCTAAGCCCAAGCAGGCCCAAGCCAGAGAGAATCGAAGAGAGCGTTTTCGTCCTATTACACACACTTGGATGTAGGGCCAGAAGGGTGAGGTAGCACGCTCCTCTTAGTTTTCTACTCTCATCCAAAAACCAACAATTGACACTTTTGGCAGTCAATTTTCAGGAAGTTCAATGAAGGCGTTTTCGTACTTTTCATGAATTTCCCCCACCACATGATTCAGGAAAATTCAGTAAAATTCAGTGACTGAAAGTACGCGAAGAGACCTATTGTTAGGTCTGTTCGCGTACTTCAGCAAACTGGAGCAGTAACAGAATTTGGGAGCTGGCTTCTTTTTGCTGCAAAATTTGACTTGCAGCAAGAGTACAAAAACGACTTTCTCCGAATCTATTAAAATATATTATAATAGATTCAGTTACGCGAACAGACTGACTATACTGCCCTACTAAGCATAAACGTTCTATCTACATTTTAGTACTTTCGAGATATTCAATGATTTCCTTTGACTTGTACTGGAGATATATGGAGAGTGTATTTTTCAATATTGATTTTAACATGTTTCCACAAAAATAGGTTCTTAAATTTTTGTAGAATGATGTAATAGAGCATTTCCCGTGATGGGTTGCTAAATAGCAGACTGCTAGCATTTCCAGTGATGGGTTGATAAATAGCAGACTGCTAGTTTTCAGCTGCTATTTACAAACAGCAATAGCAGCCTGCTGTTGTTTAGTCTGATAACATATCTATCTGGCATGCTATTGGAATAGTAATATAGCAAAGCAGACCACAGCATCGACGAACAACGACAAACAGCAACAGCAATGTCAACAGCATTAAGCATAATGGTAGATATACAGCGAACGTTTAGTCCGCGGACTAAACACCAAATTCCACCTAAATTTTTTAGTCCACGTGGTGTAAACACTCGCGGACCGACATAAATTTAGGTCGGTCCACGATTTCAAGCGACTTGACCTAAATATAGGTCGTGGACTATAATCGTTGTAAACACACGCGACCTAAACATTGATTTTTGCGCGACTATTAATAATGTATGTATGTTGAATATAAGCTCATAACATTCCCCTGTGACACAAAATTATTGAAATAAACATGTTTGAGAGACAAATGAAACGATAAATACAGTGCAGGAACGAAAATTAAACTAAATGACAGTTGTCATATACGAACGAGGACTAAATTCGACCTAAGCAAATTTTAGGTCAGGTTGGTGTAAACACCTGAGGACTAAGTTCATTTAGTCCCCGCTTTAGGTCAGGTCACTTTTGGTCCGACCGCTGTATATCCTACCAATGAAATAGATATTAAGGTATGTAGTTATACGTTTGCAATGGGCTAACGGTTGGAATTCATATGATGTTAGCTTGCTATGCTATTGCTGTTTAATATGTAAGGTTTTCGTGATGCTAGTTTTTTTACCATTCGTTGGTGTGCTGTAGCGAGTCCTTCGCTACCTGAACGCAGATTGTTTATCGTGCATTGCCCGGCTAACTGGGTGCTACGAATTTATTGATTACGAAGATTATAGGTCCAACTAGTGATGAGTCTGCGTCCGTACGTGCGCATATGCGGCGAGGTAAACAACGCAAAGCATATGTTGCACCCAAACCTAACTTTCCGAACAGCCAGAAAAGTGGCATGCTTATTAAGCAACCTTTTGCTCAATTTTTGTTATGAGCTGTCCGTACCTAAAGCGGTGATGAGATACGACTTGACATACGTTCGCTTATGCGTTTTTTTTTCCTCCGGTTTTCCTGCACTTTTGCAGAAAAGGTCTTGGCTTCCTGACCAGCAGGCATCAGCCAACGTGTACACGATTAGTAAACTTTCTTAAATTATTATCGATTTATTCGATTTAGTTCAAACACAAATTGCGTATTAAGAACGCGCACTTTTTTTCATATATGACAAATAAACATAGAACGCAAAGGCATCTCGAAACAACGCGACGACGCGAACACGCAGTTCAAGACACGATGATTCATGTCTTGTCAATTCCAGAGAAAGACCGTCCTTCGGAGAAAAACAGACACTGCAGTTCTCCGGCTACAACCTATCACCGCAAGAGACAACACACGAATGGCTTATGCGTTGTATGGGCACTTTAGTTCACTCCTGTTAGCGTTTGTCAAAAAGTGCCTTTTTTGCTCTAAAACCGGTCGGTTTTGACAGACGATTACGTTCGCAGACTCATCTTTGGTTAGGGCTTAGGTCTGTTCCCGTACTACGATTAATTGCAATTAATTGCAATGAAACGTACTAAAACGGACTAAAAAACTCTGTTTTAGTACGCTTCATTGCAATTAATTGCAATTAATCGTAGTACGGGAACAGACCTCTTATTTCGCATGCTATGTAATTGATTTATACTATGCGTTTTCAGTTGAGGATTTTTGTTGAATGGATGGATTTTTGTTGAATGGAGGATTTGTTAGTTTTTGATTTTGATATCTGTTTGTTTTTTGTACAAGTATTGCTATAGTTAGTAGATATGAAGTATATATACTGGAACAGGTGTTTTTTTTGGAACAACCAGTACCTAGTACGAAATTCAACAATACTAGGTACGAGTATTTTTGTGAACTACATGTAATCAAGTATTTACCCTAATATTAGGCGTGTTTTTTTGCTCCGATTCAGAACAGAATAGAACAGTAGGTCTGTTTCCGTACTTGAATCTATTATAATAGATTAAAATAGATTCGCAGCAAGTCGTTTCCGTACTTTTGCTGCAAGCCAAATGCAAGCCAAATTTTGCAGCAAAAAGAAGCCAGCTGCCAAATTCTGTTACTGCTGCAGTTTGCTGAAAGTACGGAAACAGACCTATTGACGCAAAAAAACGATCCATCACAAAACAGCTGATGCTTTCACTAAAACTGACATAGGTTGCTGTATTTGCTGTGGTACCACTCAACAGCTCAAAATAAAGGGAGAAAAGAACGAGTATACACTACCACAATCGATAGAAAATAGCAAAAGGACTAACAGAAAATTATCTCTTTTAACTTTCTACACATTATGCGAGCTTTTTTTAATTTACTTACTACCAAAACATTCAACTTAACCTTCAAAAAACCAAAGCCATCTCACAGAAAAAAAGACAACTTCGTATGAGCTTTTCTTTGGTAAAACTGGACTTGATGCCCCACACAGCTGTTACATGAATTTGCCGATAGATGTCAGGCTAATATGTTTGTGTTTTTGTGGTTGTGCGTTTGCTTTTGGGGCTTCTTTTCTTTCTTTTTTTCTTTTTCTTAATTGTTTTATCTTCTTTTTTATTTTTATGTATAATTTTGTCTGTTTTCCTTCATTTTTTCAGCCCTTCTACCACCTTTTCGCCCTCTGGTGGTGGGATTTCCCGGGTGTGGGGCATCAAGTCCAGTTTACCCCTTTTCTTTTTTCTATCAGCACATTCTATACTTCAGCACGTGAACTACCTATGACGAATACAATTTCTGTTCTAGTGAATTCACTGGTGAAGGAGTGTTGTTGTTTCCAATGCGTATATCCTATTCTCTACTGGATAGAGGAGCAAAAAAACACGCCTATTAATATGCACTCGTATTTCATACTTGCAAGTGCTTTCATACTCGTGTTTCATACTTTTATACTCACGAGTATTTCGTACTTGCAAGTATTTTCGTATCGAGTATTATCATACTTCGAAGTATTTTATTCAAATATTCAAAAAGTTTTTAGGGCAAAAGTAGCCGAAATAGGACAAAATCGGCCAATTTTGGATTAGAGTGGTTTGGGACATAACGGGCGAAGACCTATTGCTGTGATACAAAAATTTCGGTTTTGCAGGGGAGTAAGGGGTTTTATGGCCATAGTTTGGCAAAAAATGCCTTCTAGGCGCTTTCGATGATTGAAAATAGTCGGGGGGTACAATACTGATATTTTAAGGACGAAAAAATTTTTGATAGGGGAAATTGGGCAAAAATGTCCATTTTTTCAAAAAAAAAATTTTTTTTTTTCTAACTTGAATTCGGGGACCTTTCTGAGTTGCTTCGGGCGCAATTTCCGTACAAGTCTAGGAAAAAGCGCCCTAGTTTCGAAGATACGGCAAAAGGAGCTGAAATCGCTCAATTTTGGGTTTGAGTGGTTTCGGACATAACGGGCCAAGACCTATTGCTGTGATACAAACATTTCGGTTTTGTAGGGGAGTAAGGGGTTTTTTGGCCATATGTTGGTAAAAACTGTCTTACGACGCTTTCGGTGATTGAAAGTGGTTGGGAAGTACAATAGTGATATTTTAAGGACGAAAAAAATTTTGGAGGGGGAAATTGGGCAAAAATGTCCATTTTTTACAAAAAAAAAATTTTTTTGTCTAGCTTCAACTCGGGTATCTTTCTGAGTTGTTTCGGGCGAAATTTCCATACTAGCCTGGGTCAAAGCGGCCTAGTTTCGAAGATACGGCAAAATGAAATCCGCCGGAAAACCATCCGGAAAACCATCCGGAAAACCTGAAAGTGAAGAGTAACGGAAAGTAAAATTTACGAGACCGCGGGAAATAAGGTGCTCCTGGACTCCTGTCCAGCCTTACCAAAGAGGTTCGTCCCGTAGTAGGTATATGTTTAATAGGCAAAACATTCTTTTTTATCATTTCTTAATAAAATTTTCGAAAAACTTCATGCTTCAGTAAGACGAAGTGGAAAATCGACTGTTTTAGATTAGCTACGAAAAGTTTGGTATCAGAGATCGACCGATGAAAAGTCATATAGATGGCAATAGGATTAATTGGCTCTATTTTAATTTATTTGTCGACATTGGTAATTTGAACGAATACAAGAGGTGTTTTGTGCATGTAATAAAATGAAAATTAAATTAAACTGATTGAATTTGATTGTTTGCCCTTAAATTGCTCCTAGATTGGAGAAAGACTTGCCAAATAAGTGACCCACCATTGGAAAGTTACGGACAAGCTGCACGGACTAATGACTCGGTATCCTTTCAAGGTCATCTTGCACCATCACCATTCTAGCATGGGAACTTTGTTTCTGGTGGGTGGGAGAGGGCATGTCATACCGTTTCATTACTGCAAAGCGCATTGACTTGTATGTATATATGTACATATTTCAAAAAATACTAGCTAGTATTTTTGAAACAGGTATTTTTTTGTACTCGTACTAAGAATACCTAATATGTGAAAATCCTAGAACGATCCAACTAATTACGTATAATTTACTCACCTCATGGCCCTGTTAGCCGGATAAAATCTCCCTAATATTTCTTCCGACACAAATTTCAATACCATATTACTTTACACCGGGGCTCGACTAGCAATTTACTCTGCAATTTCCGATGGTAGCGACTGTCAAATTTATGGTATGCAATCTGTGCATGGGCAATTTCATGGCATGCAATTTCATTTCGAAAATGACTCTGAGCGAGAAGGACGTGCGCTGTATCCGAGTGTCAAATGCTCTTAAGAAGTTATTTGAAGCGCAGAGCGAAGAAATTCTGCTGCTTATGAAAAGTTCACGTGTAGGATTAGTTACTTTTTGGATAAGCGGGTGAAATTTCAGACGAAAATGTAACTATTATATGATTTGCTGGGGTACGAAGGGGAATGAGATAAAAGTAATTTGAAAAATCCACCAATCATTAACTGGGAGTCTCATAAATTTACTCATCGTCCAAAATCGAAATTATTTCATTTTTAAATCAAAAAATTATATATAATTTCACCATTCCGCATCAAAATTCGATTTGTTCGCAATTTCCCACCATTTCATATTGTGTGGACTATTTTCATTGCTCAACGAGATCTAAAAATCCCTTTGAATTCAAAATCCCTACAATTTCCTATAAGAAATAAAACATTCCCACAGTTCTGCGCCATTTTGAAATCAAGAACTGTCAAAATATTGCCAGGCAGATTGCCGAGCAAATTGCATACCATATTGCCTACCATTTATGGCAGACCATAAAATATTGCATACCATAGGCTGCCTCCACTGGCAATTTCAAATTTCATGCCATGGGAAATTGCTAGTGGAGGCAGCCTGTTACATACGCACGCATGTACATACATCATACATATGAGGTAAACGTTTGAAATCTTCGCGCATTTTCGAAACCGCAATAGGAACATGGTGTCAAACAGGAAACCCAACAAACTGCAATTTGTATAGTACGTGAACCCGAGCCGGCAAGAAATCACAAGAAATCACATGTTGCACCGACACAACAAATAGCAGACTGCTGTTTTTTAGCTACTATTTGAAGCTGCTATTTAGCAATAGCACAAGCAGTTGCTTTTGCTATTTGAAAACAGCAGTTTGGCCCATCACTAGTCAAATCCGATTTTAGCTCAAAAATGAGAAAAATGCAGATAGAACGTTTATGCTTAGCAGAGCAGTATACACTCGTCAACAGCTTGAATCATTGAAATTTTGAAAATAACTTTGTGATTGTAATACAAACGCTGGCATTCAACACAGCTTATTGTAGCAGTCTTGTTTTTTTGGAGGCATTACTGCCATATCATTAAAGTCGATGTCTGAAACATCCTAGAAGTACGGGCCGTAATGCAGAATGATGACATCAGAGTTTGCGGGAACAACGTCGCGAAAAACACACGTAGTCTTATGGGACGTCCGCGGGAAAATGCTAATTGTACAGGTTGTGTTAAACTGATTGAAGTGAAAACAAAGTGAGATCCGCAGAACAGTGCTAGTGAACAGCTTAAACACAAATTAATGCGGTGCGTGCGGTATAATTGGAAAAATTCGCTACAAAATGTTTATCGGTTGGTGTTAGATTATGTGATGTCTCGTGTCGATTTACTGCCGATACAATTAATTCGTACAAAATGAAAGTTATGACTAAATATTATTATTACAACGCGTCCACGCACAAAAAAACTAACGTTTTAATCATATTTTAGCTTAAAAACCGCAAGTGAAATCTCCGTGTACATCGGCACTGCCTCGTGGAAATGTCAAAACTCCCCGAATAACTGACGTCATAGCTAAAACGATTACGTAGCATGACGGCCCGTACTTCTAGGAGGCATTGTCTGAAATGAACAGTGAATCTGCTGAGACTCATAGCTTGAGTAGCCTAGTGGGTAGAGCACTGGCTTCTTGCGTGTGGGGTCCCTGGTTCGAATCCAGGTTCGGACGAGGGTCCGCGCACCAAGCTTTGAGCTCACCTAGCTCTGATTAGGTACCTGATTTAAATCAGGGGTAAAGTGAGTCGTGGAACTAATCACTCCACACTTGTATCCAATGATTAAAAAAATTGTAATGAAGCTCTCTACCAGCTTCAACCCCTAGACCCGTACAAGGGTTGTCGTGGGATTGCTTTACTTTAAGCCAAGGCCCGAGAGGGGCTGTAGTGCTACGACGACGACGACGGCAAGCTAAATTTTGCCGCAAAATGCCGTAATCACAATACAGCGTTTTTCGCTGCGGCCAACGCAGCGTTCCACAGGGGGAGGCGTGAAAGCCGCAGTTGAATTTGGTGAATCACAATGCAGCGACAATGTCGCTGTCAATGCAACCAAGGCACCAACCAAAATCATTTTTTTTTTCTTTTGTATTGCTAAATCCTGTTGTACGAGGATTAGGTTGGCTTATCACAATACTCATCAGCCATCGCTTGTCTATTCCACCAGACCATTCAACCTAATTCAAACAGAGTTAATTCAACCTAGTGGTGATGCCAACCTATGGTAGGTATCACCGCTAGCGGTGCGGCAAATGCCGTAATCACAATAGAGCGTTTTTCGCTGCGGCCAACGCAGTGGGCTGCGGGAAGTGCTGTCAAAAAATTAGAATGCACTCTTTTGTATGGTAACGCGCACAATGGCTGCGGCCGAATTTGCGGCAGCGGCGAAATTTGCCAAATTTCTAATTTTGCCGCACCGCTAGCGGGGATACCTACCATAGGTTGGCATCACCACTAGGTTGAATTAACTCTGTTTGAATTAGGTTGAATGGTCTGGTGGAATAGACAAGCGATGGCTGATGTGTATTCTGATAAGCCAAACTAATCCTCGTACAACAGGATTTAGCAAACCAAAAGAAAAAAAAATGATTTTGGTTGGTGCCTTGGTTGCATTGACAGCGACATTTTCGCTGCATTGTGATTCACCAAATTCAACTGCGGGATTCACGCCTCCCCCTGTGGAACGCTGCGTTGGCCGCAGCGAAAAACGCTGTATTGTGATTACGGCAAAAATTAGAAATTTGGCAAATTTCGCCGCTGCCGCAAATTCCACCGCAGCCATTGTGCGCGTTACCATACAAAACAGTGCATTCTAATGTTTTGACAGCACTTCCCGCAGCCCACTGCGTTGGCCGCAGCGAAAAACGCTGTATTGTGATTACGGCTAAAAGAAGCCAGCTGCAAAAATCTGTTGCTGCTGCAGTACGCGAGCAGACCTATTATACTTACCTCTGGATTCAGTTGTCAGGACCAAGAATCTGTAGTTCAGTATCCCTTTTATATCCGTAAATTAATTTCGGTAAAACTCGGCTACGTTCTCCCATAGCCGTTAGACAATTTTATCGATTATGTTTTTGTGGTTGTTTTTTGCTAGTTTGTTTATCTTCGGTGTGTTGTCTTTTACTGTATTTTTTGTACATTTTTGTTAGTTACTCTTTAATCTTGGATCCCTGCTTTCCTCTAGTGGTATGAGGGGCAAAAACTTGAAGAATAACTAACAAATACGTGCTAAAAATGCACGAAAAGACAACACACTGAAGGTAAACAAAAAAACACCATCAAAAACAAACACAAAAATAAAAATATTAAATTGTCTAACGACTACGGTGGGCACGTAGTCGAGTTTAGTTTGTTAAATTTCGAGTTAAATTTGAACATGAAAAAATTTAAAATGAAAATTTAATTTCCAGCTGCACTACTTATGAATTTGTTTGAAATATTGTGTCATCAATCAGATCATAAAAAATGAACGGGATCATCAGGTCGGATTTACTCCTTGAAAACATTTTTATCTAGCCGGCACTTCTGTTCATTTATGCTTGAGTTACAATCAATGCAACCAACATTTGCTGCCAAGTTTTGTTGGTGGAACGAGTTACAATCAATGCAACCATGGCCGTCATATAGAAGGCCGGTCGCAAAAGCAATTAACGTGCAAGATGGCGGACCTAATGTACCTTTTCTCGACCAGTCCGCACAGTGAAGTTTTTCTATGGGCGAAAGAGAATCACGAGATCCACCTACAGGAGATCTGAGGAAACTTATACGTCAAGTTCATCGAGCGGGAAAACAATATAAACATAAAAATAAAAATTTATTTGTATCAACAGGCAGAAGAACGAGGAATGTGAGGAGCACTCATTTATTGGTAAGTATACTATAGAAGAAACTGGATTGAACATCGGTGTTAGGCTTCGTACATAGAACTTGCTAAAGATTTCGGCATGCGAATCTTTTATTTGTCAGTTTTCACCGGACTAGCTACGGCTTTAGTGAACTTCTGTCTTTAATAATAAGAAACGTCGACAAAACATATTCATTGAAGAATATCAATTTCAATCGAACATGTGTCAAGTAAAAATTTTCTAAGAAGTCTATTTCAGTTTGTTTATTTTAAATTTATCGAAACATATTTGTATTTACAATGAGATAGTTAATAAATTAAATATTGATACATCGCCAATGATTTTTTTTTATTAAATTATACTTTTACAAATATAAAAAAGTTTTGCCTATTCAAACTTAATCAGTTCACAACCTTTCCACTTTATTTGTTCATTTCCTGAACTATCACTAGCCGAAAAGTTGTGTTCACAAATAAATTCATAAACATCACAGTCATTCTGTTGATCTTGAGTAGCCGAAGCAAGAACAGTTTGTTTGTTGCTACCAAAATCCAAGCTATTTTCCTTACATTCTTCGATTCCATGCTCATTCTTCGATTCCAATAGGAACAAATCGGACGCCGGTTGCGATAAGACAAAGCGTTCGATTTACATTCGATCGAAAACGTTGGTCCGGATGATTCGGTTGCCAGTAATGTACAACATAACCAACCATGTCCTCCTTCGGTGACCAATCCTTCCATGATGATCGCCCGCCATTCGAGCGCATACTCTCATGGGGCCATATCACGTCTATTGGTCGTGCTAAATCTAAGCAATCGTAAATCTAAAATAAAAAATAATTTGGGAAACCAAATTCATTCAGAAATACAATACTTTCATCCCATCAACAATTATCACTTTTTTATTAATGTCCACCAAACCTTGATGTATATTAGGTCGTAATATCGACATATTACTACTCGTTCTTGATATTTCAGTATGTGTTTGCGGTGAGCAATCACTGAAGTTAGACGAAACCCTCAAATTATCATTACACTAACTTGTCTTGCATGAATTGTCTAATAAATTCCTTGTTAATATTTCTTCGTTACTCAGAGCCGACGGAAATTTTCTAATGTTATCAAATTGCACTTTTTCATTTAATAGAAGGGTGATATTTTTTTACATGGACGATCTCGTGTGTTGTCGCCATCCATATCTTTTTCGCGATTCAAAAACACTTTCAATATATTTGAGCTTGACGACTTGCCAGTGTTAATCAAAGTATTTCTATTGGAAGAGTTAAAATTTTGAACACTTAAGTTCAACGCAGACGTATTTCCTGCTGAGCTGGACAAGAAATATGTTCCTGGTACTTCATATGTAACATCAGAATCTAATACACTATTTCCACTACTGCAACCCTCATGGCAACGTTCCTTCACATATTGCCAATAACGCAATAGCAAACACTGAATATAGCTTATTGAAATAGATCCGTCGATGAGCATATTCGTTGATTAGTTTCCGCGTATGAAGTTGTTGAGGATGATACGTAAATTGGATAGCCTATGGGTTCATCACATGACGAGTCGATAGTATTTCTCAACGCTTGTTTGGCATTTTGAAAGCTTCCTCGTTCAGGATTTCTGTTCCGTAAGTAAATTAGCGCTTGCTATTGACCGGCCCAAAGACCTCGTACACATTCGCGAGTCAGTTTTATAACTCTAAAACTTAAAAACTGCTTCGTAAGGCGGATAATAAAAAGCTAGTAAATTTGGAGCACCTCTTAGCACTGCATTCCTCCATTGGGGATCTGCTTCATGCTAAATCACGATCTCTTTGGTATGAGTTCTGATGGCATCGTAAAAAATAGCTGGATCTAAATATTCGTCGATGAAGCATCAAACCCATTTTAACCGCCGGTGCCACGACACTGTGCAACAAATTCTTGTCAGCAAACACCCATTCGTCACGGGGTGACGTTATCCTAAAATCACCTTAAAATGTAGAATGAACATCGCGCCACTTATCCGAAAATAGTTTAATTATATCAGCCAGGGTTTAGTCGAACACCATTGACAACTGCATTGACAATTCGAACTGTCAAAGCAATTGTCATCGAGCAATAGCCATTAAATCTTAACCCCGAGAGGACATGGCGATTTTAAAAGGTACATTAATACCTGTCAGATTGCAAGTCGCGACCGGCCTTCTATATGACCTAGTTTATGCGAGATCCCAATGTAATCCCGATTTGGGATTATACCAGTCAGAGCGTCGTATAAACGGTCAAATTCGGATTTCAGCTTAACCCCAAACAGTTGGGTGTACGCCCGATGACTATGTGTGAGTGTGCATATGAAAGTTTCTATGGCTACGCAAACAAGTTTCTATGGTTACGCAAACAAGTTTCTATAAAAAAAGTTTCTATGGTTATACGCAATTCGAATTTCATAAAATCCCAATTCCAATTTTGCCCGTTTATACGACGCGATATTTGGGATAATCCCAAATTGGGATTACATTGGGCTCTCGCATAAACTAGGTCTATGACGGCCATGATGCAACACAACATTTACTGTCATCTGTCACTGGCTATATTAAAGAAATTGCTGTTCGATAATTTGGATCCTTTAAAGTCTCGGAAAGATATATCAGTGAATATTTTATCCTCTAAAAGCTGCGGAGTGTAATAAAAAGCAAATATGAGACAAAAAAATACAAATTCTGATTGTCATTTACATATGACAGTTCCGATTTCCCGAACGCTCATAGGAACAGGTGGAATTGGGTATTTTGTTGCCATGCCAAGTTTGAGGTATGAGCAAACTCTGCTGCCAAGCAAAGTTGTGTTGCATCATTGTAACTGCTCTCATACGTTCTCATGGGTTCAAACATGGCCTTCATATAAAAGGCCTATCGCAAAAGCAATTAACCTACAAGATGGCGGACCTAAGCTACTTTTCCCAACCAGTCCGCACAGTGATGTTTTTTTATGGTTATAAAGAAATTCACGAGATCCACCTACAGGAGATATGAGGAAACTCATATGTCATGTCAATCAATGTTTTTTTGGGATCTTTCACAAGCAATTTAGATATAAAAAGCCTTTAACATCAGACCTCAATTCATCGGGACACTTATCCGAAATCTCGTTTGTATAGAAGAATTTGCAGATTATCAAAATTTGATGATTTTTAAAGTGGAATAAATCCTATCAACCACAATCGGCAATTGTTTATAATTCACATTGCCGAGAGTAGGTGGTAGGTATCCCAAATTGCAAAGTTCTCGCGTATACATCACATTAAACACATCACTTTCACGACACTTATCCGAAATATCTTTTACGCGACAAAAACTTCTAAAACAGTCTCCGGATAATAGGAAAATACCCAACTAACAATTTGTGCCCATTTGTTACTAAATGGACTTTTTTGACGCGAATACGTCGTGAATACTATGTCGAGTCGGAATTGTTTCGTCATTTTTCCTTCAAAGTAAAATTCCTTGTTAGGCAAAATTTTAGTAATGAAGTGGTAAAAATTACTTTCGACGCGTCTTTACAGGCATTGTGTCCATTAGGGATTAGTTCCTTCATTGCGACTTAATCAAAATCCCAGTAAGGCACATTATACATCAAAGTTACCACACATATTTCCTTTCATATTCCTATGCCTATCAAGGAAACTCGCATGTAACGGTTACGTATTGGCGCCTATGTCCATGATGGTTTCGTTCTGACAATTCTTTAAACGTCAATTTGGAATCTCACAAAACGAGTTTAATAAAAAAGTCTCCACCGTTCGGGACAGCTAATTCCTTTTAAAAAATATTAAATAAACTATTCCAATCAACTAGAAATTCAGTTTTCAAATAAAACGTTTGATTTGCAAATTAGCAAAATGAATTGGCAAAAAGTTTTATAGATTTGTAATCACAAATTAACTATCTTCTGAGTATATCCTTACACATTAATGTCGATGGTTACCTCATCAATTATTACATCCGTAATTTATTGTAACGAAACGAAAGATTTGCTCAACCCTTTTGTTACGAGTTATCTTCAATATTAATACAGGCAGTGATTGGGAGTGAGTGGGAGTGACATTTCAGTGAAAATTAGGCGTTTTGTTTGCGATTCTACCATCAGCGCATATGTAAAAGGTATATTTACTTATACGTTTTTGTGAACATATATATCTTACTTGGTATTCTTATAAAGATTTTGTTTAGTTTAACTCATATTACGGATGCGAAAATTTAACCATGATTTTTGGAGGAATCAATTGTAAGAAGAGAGCAGATGCAGATTTTAGACGACGAGCTGAAGAAGATCATCACAAACAATCAACACGCTTTGAGAGGCTTTCGGCTGGCATGATCAAAGATTTCGTTGTAGCTGACTCCACATTTATGTATTTCGACATTCTATATTATTTACTGTATTTACACATTACAACCTCTTATAATTTGGACCCCCGAAAAATAAACATTTGATTCTAAATGGTAGGGGTCTTTTAGTTGAATGTAATTGTAGTATGCTTTTTGAGATACACCGCACTGTAAGAACACTTGATTTTATAAAATTCTGGAAGTATGCCAACTTTCGAACATTTTGAAAGCATATCGGTTTTATTATTCTTAAAGAATGTTTACCGAAAATAATTTACAAGAATTTTCTTATTCTATCTTGTGTGGTTAGGATTTGTCAGAGTATTGCGTACTTTTCTTTTCTTAGTATAGCTAAAATATTGATTGAAGACTTTTTTATTATACTGTATAAAGAAATTCATTTTTGGTCAGCATACAATAATAACTAATGTCTGCAACCTTTGCCATCTAAGCGATCATGTCATTCGTTTTAGTCCTCTGCCAAACTTTTCTTCTTATAAAGCTGGGAACTATGTTGGTTTTTCGAAAACGTTTTTAGGCACATTATGGGCACATCTCGATTCTATGTTACTTTGATGGCACTACCAAGTAACAATATTCCCAAACTAATACTTTAACAAAATCAACAGTGAGTGAACTATACTTTCGTACGTCTGAGGTACGTGCATTTAAAAGCCTGAGTTTCTGCATTCAGAATTCATACTGCAGTAGTGTGTTAAATACCAAGTAAAAGTGCAAAAAAAAAACGAATAGTAAAATAGAAAATCCAGCGATGCTTAAACATTTTTTTTTTTTAAGATTTTGACATTTTTCGGTCTTTTGAAGATAATATCCAACTCCTGCCAACTAGTATGTTGTACGATATATTTATACTTAAATTATTGTTAAAGAATAGCTTTCAATTAAATTTCATTACAATTGTCGCATTATTTTATACCTCTATCGAGAGCTGGTCACGACTGTAGTATTAAAATAAAAACAATACTGTTCCACTTTTTGCAGTTTCCAATGGTACTTTTCTAACCAGCTCTCGACTGAGGTGCAAAAAGCGCACCTAGCATTGGCCAAATTTATGTTAAACAAACTGTTTCACCTTGGGTTTCGAGCGCATTTCAGATTAGAAACTAGGTAGTAACGACGACTTCTAAAAACTACTATGAAGGTACGATATAGTCAAAACTACTATTCGGTAACATCCAAAGACACAAAGTGTCAACAATGCCTTGAAATGACCGATATAGGCACTAACTGGGATCATTTCCTTCAAAGGACAATCATGGCGAACAAATTTGGGAACAAATGGTGGCTAAGAATTGCAAACTACTTTGAAGCTAAAAATATCCAAAATAGTAGTTTTGATTGATGTACTAAGCACAGATTTTTCATGTTTGAACATGCTATACTTGTTTGATAGTGCAAAACTTAGTTTTTGCACAAAGTATAGAATATTTTCTGAAAGAAAAAAAGACCTATTTTAGCTAAAGCCTGATACAATCGCAAGCGCGTGGTAGTTTTAGGGAGTATCAACACTACCTTTGCAGTAACGTTTGAATCGTTCGTGTTTTATCACCATAGGATTCAAAATTTTCAATTATTATAATAATAATTAAACATATGCTGAAATACAATATTATCTTCATCGTATAAACACTTAACACATACATAATCATTTTGCATAAACTCTTCGTATATCATACAGATAGCTATGAGCGTGAAAGAGAAAGATATTGGGTATCGGCAAGAGGATTGTTTGTAAATTTGAAACAATTCCAAATGTAACGTCGCGATTACGAAACTTTTTGAAAATTGTGACTAAGATTTTACGTTGCTGTTACGTCATTGCGACTATAAGTGTCATATTCTTAGTCGCACGTTAGGTATAATGTTTCGAAACCATCACTAAGCGGTGTCGCGGTAATGCCGTCACAAGGAAGTAACTACAACGTAACCCTTTCCATGCAATGACTACTTTGTTTCGTTGTCATTACTGAACGGCGTTGCTCCAAATTCGAACCTACGACGTAACCACAAAGTCGCTAATTCGAAACATTGGTTTCTTTGTAGGCGCAACCTTAGGAATGGAAACGTATCCACGCCCAAAATGTTCAACAAATTGTTAGTTGGGTAGACTCTATTTCCTGATTCAACCGAGCAGCTACATTCACATTACGAATTGTCAGAGAAATGTCAAAAAATTGTCATTGTGCAATTCCCAATAAATCTTAATAACGAGAGGACTACACCATTTTAAAAAGTAGCTTAATACCTGTCAGATTGCAAGTCGCGATAGGCCTTTTATATGAAGGCCATGGTTCAAACTCATTTTGACGTGCAACAAATGTTGGTTGCATTGATTGTAACTCTAGCTTTAAACAGCACCTCCTCACTGGACCATATGGATGATGACAATATGGGAGAAATCGCCTCATTCGAATTCGTCTGATCCTATTTTATAGGTCCTCCTGATTCTATTTGAAAATTTTCTCCGAGTCTATTTTATAATTCATCCTGATCAAAATCGTAATTCTGCAGTACTTTTTCGACGGAATTCTCGTTTTCTGCACCTGAAAAATCTTCGATTTTCGATTCGTGACCAGAAAGATCTTATTCAATATCCTTAAAATCTAAGCTGGTGAAAGTTTGCGCTGTAATCTGCGACCCATTTCTAAAACATAAATGTGCAACTATGTCGGTTTGAGCAATAATAACACTTAACAACGTAACACTTCATACTTCTAAATTGCCTTGGAAAGTTATAAAATAAGCACTGCAAAAGTAAAACTCCAAAAATAGTTAATAAATAGTTATAGTGAATTGAAATAACCATTCATTCCTACAAAACAGGTCTCTGTTCTAAACACAAAATGACTCTTTTTGCATATCGATCAGCAAAAGTATATACAAACTTTTCCAAAGCTTTCGATTCAGTAACCCATGAATTTCTTCTTTCTAGGCTAACTGGGTATGGTCTCTCTTGTGACCTTCTCTTAGTTTGTGATCGCACTTGTGCTGCTACTGTTGATTCTCACTCATCCGCATCCCTTTTTTTTCGCAATTTCAAGCATTTCGCAGGAATCTATTCTTAATCCTTATATTTACTAACGATACTTCTAAACTTTAAAAAAACTTTTGTATTTTCTTTCCGAATTTTCTTATTGCTAGGCCTTTTATAATTTTGTCTAGTCTATAATTAGGTATGTTGCCGTACTTGAATCTATTATAATATATTAAAATAGATTCGCAGCAAGTCGTTTTCGTACTTTTGCTGCAAGCCAAATTTTGCAGCAAAAAGAAGCCAGCTGCCAAATTCTGTTACTGCTGCAGTTTGCTGAAGTACGGGAACAGACCTATTGTTTTAATTTATAGTGAGCAATACGTACATAAACAAGCGGTTTGTAGACATAACCTATGTAGACTTTCGAATGACCAGGGAGTGACCCACTCCGTCAGAAAGGGTTGAAAACTTTGTAAATAATACTTATTCACACGATTTTCAGCCCTTTTTATTCCTTCTATAGACTCGTGACTACAAAATTCCCATTCTGACAATCTGACGTCAATTTATTTAGAACTTGGATTGCTTCCAGGATAGAATGAAACTCGCTAAACAGTGAATAATGGATACTATGTACCTGACTTGCCAACAGGTGAATTTATATCAAGAATAATGCAGTCTTCAAGTCATACTCCCTAATATGTATTTAATTTCTTCAAATTCTTGAAAGAACATTTTACACGATTCCACTTAATGATATACATTATTTCAATAGAACATTCTTGCTATGTTTATTTATATTATTTTCAACCATTGTGTCAAGAGAAAGAATGCATGGTGGTACGGTGTAATATTAAAATTCGTTTCAGTACGGCGCATAGCGTCGGCCGGGCGGTGATGCTCCCCTCAGGCCAGGCCGGCGATCATCGAACGAGTCACGACTGAAATCTTCGTAGCCACTGAAAGTAGGGTGTTTTGGGTTCAAATATTCATTTTCTGATCTGAAATACTTACGAATATCTACTGAGACCATTGCTGCTACGCGGTGGCGGCGTCCTACGACTGAACATCGAGTCATAGCCTCGACTCAGGCTGCTGCTACTTCTAAGCCCGCTACCGCCCAATGGGGGTGGCAAAGGCATTGGTTCCCGTCGTGTCATTGGTGGTGGTGGGAAGGGATCGCGGATTCGCGAGCTCGAGTAACGTCTTTCGAACAAATCTCGGCCATCATCGTAGCGACGATCATAGTAGTCATAGTCCTACACGAGACGAAACAAATATTTTTGTGAAAAAATGTTAAGACATAAATAACAATATTTGCTGTTATGAAACGCTGTGTTCGGCAAGCTTTTCGCGTATTTACACAATTGTTACGAATAGCAACAAATTTCATAGCAACAAATATTTAGTAAAATCGTGTTTAAGAAACTCTTTACAAGTCAGAGCCGTGCATGCTAGACAGCAATTTGATAATTTCGAATTTCGACGACGGCTAGTGTTTGCGTCAAAAGCAGTTTATTTTGGTTAGCGTTTGTGCCCACTGTGCTGGATCGGTTTTTTTCGAATTTTGAAAAGGGAACTAAGTTTTATTTAGCCGGTGGTGTGAGCTACAATGTACATCTTCCATCACTTGGGAGTTGTCAACAAGTGTTGAAAAATTAAGATAGTCTGAAGGATTTTTTTTATTTAGCTTTAGAAGTCTTTGATGCTTAATAGATGTTCGCCACTAAACACCTCATTTGACTTGTTTTGTTTTTTGAGTGAAAGTTAATAGAACAAAAGCAGATCCCACCGGCTACAACTCAACTTAAAGCGTTAGTTTTTTTTATGTCGAAATTCAACGGATTTTTCATTCGAATTTTTAAATTTGGTTTTTTCGCGAAAATTCGAAATTCATAAAATTGTCTCATCGAAATTGATTTCTAGTTAATCGTTACCCTAAAACCATCCATAATCCTTTCGCGTAGGAACGGCGGTGGTGGTGGAGGCGGCGGATACGGATCCCGTCCATACATACGATCTCTATAGCCGCGTTCGCCAAACATTAAACGTGGACATTCCTTTGACCAATGACCGGAACGACCGCAACGGTAACATTGTTCTGGATCTCCCATACCCGGTTTCGGTCGCACCCGACTCGTCGACACTTGTACTTTTAACGGCTGACCATCGACAACACGTCCATTCAGTTCTTTAATAACATCTTGGACGTCCCCGATGCAATCCAAGTGGACAAATCCGTAATTACGAACAATGTCGCATTCGACCACGGTACCATACTTTTGAAAGAGTTCTCGTACTTCGGGCGCTCGTGTTTTGTCCGTTAGATTGCCAACGAAAATTTTCGTTGTTGGCGTGTTCGGTGCCCGACGACTCTTGGCCGCTTCCACCTTGATCGGATTTTCATTCAGAACGTAACCGTTTAAATTTTGTATAGCATCGCGACCTTGCTGCTCGTTTTCCATATGAACGAACCCATAGTTTTTCACAACATCGCACTCGATTACCGTCCCGTACTTTTCGAACAGCGGGCGCAGTTCGCTGGCCTGTGTCTTATCGTCGAGATTTCCGATGAACAGCTTAAATGTTCCAGCGCCCGGCATTTTCCGTTTTGTTTCGCTCGCTTTGTTTTCGCAGTTCCGATCGAAAGACTTCTACCAGTTCACTATAAATTGATGACGATTGACGATAGGAAGAGATGTGACACCGAACGTTTTCCGGAAGAGCAAGGACAAAAACGACGGCGGCGACGCTAATTCTGCTTTGCTATTTCCCCGTACGAATATATTTACGCTGAGACGGCCGGTTGTGTAAAATCGTTGTTCTTTCAATTAACCGCTTCTTCGTAGTTTTTAAGTATGCCCGAGAGATTATCAATCGATACACACGTCGAGACCGGGAACGCCACGATTCGGCTAATACATGTAAAATAATAATAGGCAAATTTGAGGATTTAAAATCGAATATGAGCAATTAGAATAGTTTTAGAACTATTCCAGGTATAGAATGAAGCAGTTAAAGATATCGGACATCGGAAATTAGAAAGCCGAGTTTTGCTGCCGTAAAGTAGTCTAAGATTTTTTAGGGATTCATTCCCTAAAGGCTACGGCTTGTAGTCGGCCGTTGAAAAAGTATGACTAAAGAGGCGCAAAAATAATTGCGTAGCGTGTCTAGTGGAATACATAACTAAGAAGAGTGCCATATATGACGAGGATTTTTAAGGTTTTTGATATTGTTTAAAGCTCGTCACCTGCAAATACTGCATTTCTTGTCCATCGTGATGTTACGAGTTATACATGTGAGAATATTATAAAGAAGAACATTCTCCCAGCATCAATTAGCTAAATCCTTTGTGAATCAAAAATTCCAGATCTCGAGATAATTAGATGCTTCATTTATCAAAAGGTTTTCAAACACAAAAATTTTAGACTTCAAATCACAACTCTTTGCAGTAAATTGAACAAAATTTTAAAAAGAAGTTAAATTCCAATTATAATCTTCCATTGTCCACTTCTTGAAAAATTATTCAGACTCCATAACTTTTACTGCGACTTAATCCACAAAATATTAATTACTATAATGGACAATCAGATGAATGCACTCATGCTTTCACCCAACAAAATTCATTATTAATTCCCATCACTGTCGCCGGCCGGTAGCTATAACGCCACCAGCTTTCAAATACCCATGTTCGTTGTGTCCCCTTGAAGTCCAGCTCCCTAAGCCTTATCCATTAAAAGACCCAATTACGGCAACAATCCGAACTCGACTTACTTCGATACAACACGTAAAAATTTCAAATTCAAACTATCTCGAAAGGATTTACTACACATTAAGCGCCGGCATCATTCATTTTCTCACCGAAAATCTTTTCAACTTTCATATAAAAATGGCGTCGGCCACGCACTAACTTTGCACCAATATTCGGCTTCTCGCATTTTCACATGGGAACTTTCTACATATAAACCCATTCACTTACCTGAGCCCTGGCACTTTCAAAATATCCCAATTCTGTTGTCTGAACTTTCTTCTCTGACTTTAGAGGCACTAGCGCTCATCAGGCGCGAAAATATATCGACTTTCCCCAAAATTATGAGGCGAAAATGTTGGGAACAGATTACTTTGCCACGGCCATCTTTATGAAAATGGAACTGTAGTCGGTGCAAGGTGCAATTGTAAATCGACCGGATTAAATGTTTGTGTGTGTGGATTTGTACGATAGAGAGAAGCAAAGCGACAGCAAAGCGAACATGAGTTCAAGAGTCGAAGAACCGGATGCGTTCGATTCGACTCTTTATTTGGGTCTTCGAGTATCGAAGAAAGAACTTAGCCGCTGAAGCCAGTGATGTAGTAGAAATGGAGATGACATCAGGTATGTTCGCGTACTTTCAGTC
Organism: Nemotelus pantherinus; assembly: GCA_963978885.1. NCBI lineage: Eukaryota > Metazoa > Arthropoda > Insecta > Diptera > Stratiomyidae > Nemotelus > Nemotelus pantherinus. The sequence continues at coordinate 100,523,293 of OZ022263.1, read as the reverse complement.
ACTGAATTTTAATGCATTTTCCTTAATCATGTGGTGGGGGAAATTCATGAAAAGTACGAAAACGCTTCTATAAGTACGGGCCGTAATGCAGAATAATGACGTCACACAAGACTGTCAAAGTGTCGCGAAAAACACACGTAGTCTTATGGGACGTCCGCGGGAAATCGTAAATTGTACAGGTTGTGTTGAAGTGAGTGAAGTGAAAACAAAGTGAGATCCGCAGAACAGTGCTAGTGAACAGCTCAAATAAAAACTAATGCGGTGCATGCGGTATAATTGGAAAAATTCGCTACGAAATGTTTATCGGTTGGTGTTAGGTTATGTGACGTTTTGTGTCGATTCACTGTCGACTCAATTGATTGACACAAAATGCAAGCTATGACTAAATATTATTATTAAAACGCGTCCACGCACAAAAAACTAACATTTTATTTATATTATAGCTGAAAATCCGCAAGTGAAATCTCCGTGTATATGGGCACTGCCAGATAGTAATGTCAAAATGCACCGCTAAATTGACGTCCGCGGGAAATTGTTAATTGTAAAGGTTGTGGTAAAGTGACTGAAGTGAAAATAAAGTGAGATCATAGGTGTGTTCAATATGCATGCTATAGCTGCTCCAAAAGCATAGCATAGCATCACTTTAGCAAGTGTCAAAATTCGCAGTAGCAAGATGAAGCAGCTATGGATATTGGACAGCCAAGAGCTGCTACAAAGGTCAGCCTTAACACAGAAAATTCAAAAATAATTTTTTTTCAATTTTTTTATTGTAATTTTTGAATTTTCGTGGATCAGTTCAACTCTCCCATTGCACTTTGGAAACTATGAAATTTAAGAGTTTTCAACATACAGCTGCACAATCCATTAAAATTTTCCTAACATATTTAACACGTATCACTTATTTCCGGCTTTTGACGCCATGTATGAGAAAAAGAGCAAAAAATTATCGTTGAAAATTTGATAATACAGGAATCAGTGCACCCGGCCTTTTGCACTTCATGCTCGCCTGCAAAAAACTCAAAATGGGCTGCGCTGTGTGAAAGCCAACTTAACTCGAGTTGAGTTTAAGTGTTAAAAAGCCCGTATTTAATTTATGCTGTCACTATTTTCAAATTTATTCCTCATCTCCTGTGTCACAAAAGCGCAAAAACTTCTTTTCATTTCAATTTCCAATTGAAAATGACGTTTGAACTGCATGTCAGCTGTGTACGCACGGCCATTTTGCCTTAGCTACTTTCTTGCTATCCTCCAGACTGCGAGCAGCAAATAGCTGATACCTTAGCAGCTATGCCGGAATATTGGACAGCCCGACTGTCAAATAGCAAGCATCAGAAAGTAGCTATTTCGTGACATTAGACAGCCAGAGCTGCTAAAATAGCAGCTAATAGCTGCTTTAGCATGCACATTGAACACACCCCTTCAAAACAGTGCTAGTGAACAGCTGCAACACAAATTAATGCGGTGTGCGCGGTATAATTGGAAAAATTCGCCACGAAATTTTTATCAGTTGTTCTTAGGTTATGTGGTGTTTTGTGTCGATTCACTCTTGATACAATTGATTGACACAAAATGCAAATTATGACTAAATATTAACACTACAACGCATCCACACGCAAAAAACTAACGTTTTATTCATATTTTAGCTACAAAACCGCGAGTGATTTCTCCGTGTGTGTCGGCACTGCCTCATGGAAATGTCAAAATGGCTTATCTCCATGATGTCACAGCGACAAAGATTATGTAGCCGGACGGCCCGTACTTCTAGGAGGCATTGGCATGCGATTTATGCCTGAGTTACAGTCGACGCAGCGAAGCGCAGCGAACGAAATCGCCTGGTAACACTGCAACGCGATTAAGTGACAGTAGGTCTGTTTCCGTACTTGAATCTATTATAATATATTAAAATAGATTCGCAGCAAGTCGTTTTCGTACTTTTGCTGCAAGCCAAATGCAAGCCAAATTTTTCAGCAAAAAGGAGCCAGCTGCCAAATTCTGTTACTGCTGCAGTTTGCTGAAGTACGGGAACAGACCTAGGGTGTGTTCAATGTGCATGCTAAAGCAGCTATTAGCTGCTATTTTAGCAGCTCTGGCTGTCCACTGTCACGAAATAGCTACTTTCTGATGCTTGCTATTTGACAGTCGGGCTGTCCAATATTCCGGCATAGCTGCTAAGGTAGCAGCTATTTGCTGCTCGCAGTCTGGAGGATAGCAAGAAAGTAGCTAAGGCAAAATGGCCGTGCGTACACAGCTGACATGCAGTTCAAACGTCATTGTCAATTGGAAATTGAAATGAAAAGAAGTTTTTGCGCTTTTGTGACACAGGAGATGAGGAATAAATTTGAAAATAGTGACAGCATAAATTAAATACGGGCTTTTTAACACTTAAACTCAACTTGAGTTAAGTCGGCTTTCACACAGCGCAGCCCATTTTGAGTTTTTAGCAGGCGAGCATGAAGCGCAAAAGGCCGGGTGCACTGATTCATGTGCCATCAAATTTTCAACGATTATTTTTTGCTCTTTTTCACATATATTTCACATATAGCCGGAAAAAAGTGATACGTTTTAAATATGTTAGAAAAATTTTAATGGTTTCTGCAGCTGTATGTTGAAAACTCCTAAATTTTATACAATTTCCAAAGTGCAATGGAAGTATTGAACTAATCCACGAAAACACAAATATTAAAATTTAAAAAAAAATTTTGAAAAAGTATTTTTGAATTTGCTGACCTTCGTAGCAGCATGGCCTTCATATAAAAGGCCTATCGCAAAAGCAATTAACCTACAAGATGGCGGACCTAAGCTACTTTTCCCAACCAGTCCACACAGTGATGTTTTTTTATGGTTATAAAGAAATTCACGAGATCCACCTACAGGAGATATGAGGAAACGCATATGTCATGTTAATCACTGTTGTTTTGGGATCTTTCACAAGCAATTTAGATATAAAAAGTCTTTAACATCAGACCTCAATTCATCGGGACACTTATCCGAAATATCGTTTGTATGGAAGAATTTGCAGATTATGAAAATTTGATGATTTTTTAAGTGGAATAAATTTTACCAACCACAAACGGCAATTGTTTACAATTCACATTGCCGAGAGTAGGTGGCAGGTATTCCAAATTGCAAAGTTCTCGTGTATACAGCACAATAAACACATCACTTTCATGACACTTATCCGAAATATCTTTTACGCGACAAAAACTTCGAAACCAGTCTCCGGATAATAGGAAAATAGACTCTATTCCCTGATTCAACCGAGTAGAACCTTTCACATTACTAATTGTCAGAGAAATGTCAAACAATTGTCATTGTGCAATTCCCAATAAATCTTAATAACGAGAGGACTACACCATTTTAAAAAGTAGCTTAGTACCTGTCAGATTGCAAGTCGCGATAGGCCTTTTATATGAAGGCCATGGTAGCAGCTCTTGGCTGTCCAGTATCCATAGCTGCTTCATGAATCAAGTAAAAAGATTACGCATTGCGCAGGTCCGCCATATTGGAATTCTGTTTCATTACGTCACACGTGACAATCGCTTTGAATAAGTGGGTTTAGTTTTATGAAAGCGTTTGTATAATATTTAGTTCATCGCCGCAATTATCTTTTGCGTATATTTAAAACGTGTAACACACTCGTTAATTATCGACGAATGCATGTTCGAACGACTAATAGCCATCCATGTCACGTGTGACGTAGGTGCGCACATCAACTCATTTTCGTACGGCGATCAGCGTAATCTTAGTATTCTTTGATTCATGTAGCTGCTTCACATAGCTACTTCAAATTTTGACACTTGCTAAAGTGATGCTATGCTATGCTTTTGAAGCAGCTATAGCATGCACATTGAACACACCCCTAGTGAAGTAGAAGAATTTTCAATTGAAGTTTGAATTCGAAGTGTGTGGTGTGAGTTTTTAGTGCAATTGCGAGCAGTTATGGAAGACTTCCATGTAATAGTTATGATGCTTGGCTTCGTATTGTGCTGGAATTATATTAATGCAATAAAAAAGTGAAAATCCAGACGCTGGTGGGTGCGCGAATTAAACATATCACGTGACACACACGGATATTTTGAAGTAGTCTTCAAACAAATGAAGGAATGCGACCCAGAAGAGTTTTTCAGGCAGACAAGGATGTCCAGGGAAACGTATGAATTACTATTGAGTATATTGAATGCGAAATTAACTAAGCGCAGGACACGTCAGATCATATCCCCCGAATGCACGCTTGCACTGAAACTTTCGTAAGTTTTGAAAAAAAGAAAAAAGAAGTGTTTACATCCTGTTTATATATTTTAATTATTTGTCACAGGGCGTCCCCCACGCATTCTTAGCGTGGAGTTTTAAGCTGGGGAAGAAACAGTCAGAAAAATAATACTCGAAACTTGCGATGTGACATGGAACTCTTTACGAGATCCTTACGTGTCACATCCAAGTGAATATGATTTTCGACGTATTGCACAGGAGTTTGAAACACATTGGAATCTTCCCCATTGTGTGGGCGCGTTAGATGGAAAGCACATAAATATCCTAAACCCACCATATAGCGGCTCGTTGTTTTACAATTACAAATGTTCATATAGCATAGTTCTCCTAGCGGCCTGTGATGCTCGCTACTGCTTCACATATGTGGATATTGGTGTGTACGGCAGTCAAAGCGACGGTGGTAAATTGATGACTTAGTATATATTAGTTGCCATGATTTAACAACGCTATTTACAGGAATCCTCAGCAACTCGACATTTGGAAAGCGACTACTATCAAAACAACTCCCTTTGCCGCAGCCTGAAATTCTACTGAATTCGAGCACCACCTACCCATTTTTTTCGTGGGTGATGCTGCATTTCCGCTGAAGGAAAATCTGATGCGCCCATATCCCGGAAAACGATTGGATGTCCCGAAGCGTGTTATGAATTACAGACTGTCGCGGGCTAGAGTTGTCATTGAAAATGTTTCGGCATCTTGGCTGGCAGGTAGCGTGTTTTACGTAACAATTTATACTGTTTTCCGGAAAATGTATGTTGTTCTAGCAACCATCGCTCTCCCTAATTTCATAAAAATAAATGATTTAAGTGGCAGATACTGTCCACCGAGTTATGTCGATCGTGAATATACATCTGGAAACACAATTTGCGGCGAATGGAAGCATGATGCAGGCGAGGAAACAATATTTACGCCAACTCGAGTGGGATCGAATAATGCGGCTAGAGTTGCTTTTAACCTTCGCGACAGCTTAAGGGACTACTGCATGAGTGAAGGTGCTATACAAAGACAGAATAGAATAAAATAATCTTTATTTTGTCAGAATAAGTTTATTAATGAAATTAGTGTTTAATGTAGGCTTATTACCAATATAAAATAATTGACATTACTTTTAATTCATTTATTCTTACTAATATCACCTTGAAGTTGATTAAACAGCATATTCTGAAAAAGAAATAAGAAGATGTTTGTATTGCTCAGCTGCTTAATATGTACAATAATTGTTTTATTCGAAATTTAGTCCTAAGGAAACACATTTGGTACATACGACAAATAACTCACCTTCTATTAGCGCTTCATCTACCTCGGCCTGCTGCAGCTCTGTAAGCATTTGTAAAATGTTCCGTCGACCCCTAAGCCTGTTGTGTGGCTTCAGAGTGGACATGATCGCGAATACTCCACGCCTGAATTGCTCATCGCTGCTTTCCAATGTGTTTTCGCTGCCTGAAGTACGATTGCGGCTTTGGATATACTCCGTAAAACATTTCATCGTAGTCGCAATCGTACTCTCGAGTGCACTTTCTCGAGGTTTACGCCTTTCGGACACATTGCGAGGCGTTGTGTCTACACTCACTTCTGCATCGTCAAACGATCCAACGGTAACTGAACTTTCGTCCATTGCGCTCGTTTCACCTTCGAACATGGCCCTCGCTTCATTATTGATTGGATGTGAATTTGCAATAGGGCCTACATTGGTCCGTGTAACATAAATTTATCGTATTATATGAATATGGACAAAATTGAAAATCTTACGCTCTCGGTTTTATTGAGCCATTAATGAAGGCCATGTGCTGCATGAAGCACCACGTTTCCATTTGTGGTGCTGCAGATCCGGAAGGCATATTGCGCTTTCGCATTTCCTTCGTAAACCGATCACGCAAAGCCTTCCATTTGCATTGGCATGCATCCACTGTAATATAAAGGAGATATTTATTTAATGTACTGTTTTGATTAAAAAAATTTTTCATTTAATACAATTAATTGTTAAATATGCAAATAACAACTTACCACTAGTGGACAGCTTTCCGCTTATCTCCAGCCACACCCGGAACTTGGCAGCAACATTTTTGTATCCGCCTCTAGCCTTCTCGTACAAAATTGGGTGCTCCTTAACTAGAGCGATCAGCCTCTCAATCGTCGCGTCGTCGTCCAACACTGCATCTTTCATTGGCTGCATTTTTAAATCACGGTTTATTGGAAGGTGCATGCTTTGTGTGAACTGTAAATCAGTCTAATTGTAACGTGATCTGAACCTGATACTTATGCCCAATGCCTTAAAAGTGTCTTTTACTACTTGCCTTTTAACATAATCACCTCTGATTTCATAATTGCCTCTTAAACGTTTTCCAATGCTATCCATCTAGTATACTATTTGCTAAATATTAAAATTTAAATTATGGACTCTGCGGAGGAGGCCAAATAGCCCTCGAAGTACATTAAGTATACCTGGCTATAAATACATTTCAATATACCTGACTTAAAATACATTTTAATATACTTGGCTTGTTGTAAAAAAAGGTCTTTAATTCATAATCAAATTACTGTCATTAATTTGCTATTTACTCTCTTTTAAATTTACTATTTACTAGGTCTGTTCCCGTACTTTCAGTAACTGAATTTTACTGAATTTTCCTGAATCATGTGGTGGGGAATTTCATGAAAAGTACGGAATCGCTCTCATTGTATTTCCTGAAAATTAACAACCAAAAATGTTTAGTTTTCGGTTTTTGGAAGAGCAATAGTGACTATAAAGTCATCCTAAGCGGTGATAAATTATCGCCACAAAAATATTCCACCTCAATAGCAACATTACGCAAAAAATATGTTGCTTGCCGCGCACATTTGAAAATATTTACTCCGTTTGACACTTCAGTATTTTTCAGTAGCTCAGACCCTACTGAAATTTACTGAAAGAGGGGAAATTTTCAGTTTTCAGTAAAACGGAGTACGGGAACGGCTTCATGCGATTAATCGCAATTAATCGTGGTACGGGAACAGACCTACTATCTTTTGATTTTTTTAATAACTATCTATACTACATTTTTTTTCGAAAACTACAAAAAAAATTATACTATTAACTCAAATGTACGTTTTCGAATACATTTCAAATCGCGCGCGTTTCCCAAGCAATTACAGCTGGGGTGTGTTCAATGTGCATGCTATAGCAGCTATTAGCTGCTATTTTAGGTCTGTTCCCGTACCACGATTAATTGCGATTAATCGCGATTAATTGCAATGAAGCTGTTCCCGTACTCCGTTTAACTGAAAACTGAAAATTTCCCCTCTTTCAGTAATTTCAGTAGGGTCTGAGCTACTGAAAAATACTGAAAAGTGTCAAACGGAGTAAATATTTTCAAATGTGCGCGGCAAGCAACATATTTTTGGCGTAATGTTGCTATGAAGGTCCAATATTTTTGTGGCGATAATTTATTACCGCTAAGGATGACTTTATAATCACTATTGTTCTCCCAAAAACCGAAAACTGACACTTTCGGTTGTAAATTTTCAGGAAATACAATGAGAACGTTCCCGTACTTTTCATGAAATTCCCCACCACATGATTCAGGAAAATTCAGTAAAATTAAGTTACTGAAAGTACAGGAACAGACCTTTTAGCAGCTCTGGCTGTCCAATGTCACGAAATAGCTACTTTCTGATGCTTGCTATTTGACAGTCAGGCTGTCCAAGATTCCGGCATACCTGCTAAAGGCTGGTACTGAGTTCGAGTTCACGTGAAATTTTGACATGTTTCCATTATCTGGTCATTCTTTGGAGCGAAAATTTTGACAATTGAGAAAAGCAGAGACAATGCTCATTTCTGACGGATAAAATGTCATGAATTTCACTTTTCGATTGATTTTCTTATTGGAAAGACATTTTCACTGCTCCATTTTCAAATTGAAACACCAAATGTCACTTTTCCGCTCGAAAGAATGAACTGCACAAACTAAATTGGCGTGAAATGATTCGAGACATGTTTCAGTGCCATCTACGTTTTCAACGCGAAAACAACTTCAAAGCAACTTTTCATGCTAAGAACACAGTACCAAACTTGCTTATTTTCAAGCTAAATTTTCGCCGAAACCAATTTCACGTGAAATTTTGTATGAAAATTTCACGTGAAATCGAACTCAGTACTATGCTTAAGGTAGCAGCTATTTGCTGCTCGCAGTCTGGAGGATAGCAAGAAAGTAGCTAAGGCAAAATGGCCGTGCGAACACAGCTGACATGCAGTTCAAACGTTATTTTCAATTGGAAATTGATATGAAAAGAGGTTTTTGCGCTTTTGTGACACAGGAAATGAGGAATAAATTTGAAAATAGTGACAGCATAAATTATATACGGGCTTTTAAACACTTTAACTCAACTCGAGTTGAGTCGTCTTTCACACAGTGCAGCTCACCTTGAGTTTTTAGCATTTGATTCATGTGCCATCAAATTTTCAACGATTATTTTTTGCTCTTTTTCACATATATGGCGTCAAAAGCCGGAAATAAGTGATTTGTTTTAAATATGTTAGGAAAATTTTAATGGTTTCTGCAGCTGTATGTTGAAAACTCCTAAATTTTATATAATTTCCAAAGTGCAATGGAAGTATTGAACTAATCCACGACAACACAAATATTAAAATAAAAAAAAAAAATTTGAAAAAGTATTTTTGAATTTGCAGACCTTCGTAGCAGCTCTTGGCTGTCCAATATCCATAGCTGCTCAACCTAGCTACTTCAAATTTTGACACTTGCTAAAGTGATGCTATGCTATGCTTTAGCATGCACATTGAACACACCCCTGATTGCAACTCTTTGCTACAACCATTGCCTTCTAGAAGTACGGGCCATCAGGCTACGTAATCATTCTCGCCGTGACGTAATGAGTTTAGGAAATTTGACATTTCCACGAGGCAGTGCCGATGTACACAGAGATTTCACTTGCGGTTTTTTTGGCTAAAATATGAATAAAACGTTAGTTTTTTGTGCGTGGACGCGTTATAATAATAATATTTAGTCATAACGTACACTTTGTACCAATTAATTGTATCGCGACAGTAAATCGACACGAACCATCACATAACCTAACACCAACCGATAAAAATTTCGTAGCGAATTTTTCACATTATACCGCACGCACCTAGTAATTTGTATTTTAGCTGTTCACTAGCACTGTTCCGCATATACCACTTCAGTTTTCATTTCACTCACTTTAACACAACCCGTACAATTAACATTTTCCCACGGACGTCCCATAAGAATACGTGTGTTTTTCGCGACATTTGTCCGGATGCTCTGACGTCATCACTCTGCATTACGGCCCGTACATCTAGAAGGCATTGCTACAACAAAAGGTCCAACTAGTGATGATTCTGCGCGCGTACGTCCGCATATGCGCCGAGGTAAACCACGCAAAGCATATGTTGCACCCAAACATAACTTTCCGAACAGCGAGAAAAGTGGCATGCTCCTTAAGCAACGTTTTGCTCAATTGTTGCTATGAGCTGCCCGTACGTAAAGTGGTGATGAGATACGACTTGACATACGTTCGCTTATGCGCTGTATGGGCACTTACGTTCACTCCTGTTTGCGTATGTCAAAAAGTGCCTTTTTTGCTCTAAAACCGGTCGGTTTTGACAGACGATAGTTAGTTAGGGCTAAAAGTTGAATCCATTTCGACCTGAGCTGCGCTTGGCTGCGCATAGCTGCGACATGTCGACGCAGGGTGTACTCACTGCTATGGAAAATCTATATCTTTGAGTATAAAGATATTAAGAGTCGCAATAACGCAAGCAGACTGTCTTCATTTTACCAAGATTTCACCCATACTAGGTCTCTTCCCGTACCACCATTAATTACAATTAATCGCGATTAATTGCAATGAAGCTGTTCCCGTACTCCGTTTTACTGAAAACTGAAAATTTCCCCTCTCTCAGTAAAATTCAGTAGGGTCTGAGCTACTGAAAAATACTGAAAAGTGTCAAATGGTGTGGTGCGAGTAAATAGTTTCAAATGTGCGTGGCAAGCAACATATTTTTTGCGTAATTTTGCTATGAAGGTCGAATATTTTTGTGGCGATAATTTATCACCGCTCAGGATAACCGTACAATCACTATTGTTCTTCCAAAAACCGAAAACTGACACTTTTGTCCGTCAATTTTCAGGAAATGCAATGAGAGCGTTCCCGTACTTTTCATGAATTTCCCCCACCACATGATTCAGGAAAATTCAGTTACTGAAAGTCCGGGAACAGACCTACTATGAAAATTTACGAACATTCGGACAAATTGTTCGGGGCGTAGATGAGACTCGTTTCGGGTGTAGGGGCTTGGCGCGGAAATTTGAATATATATAAATGTTGTGCGTATGAATATTCAAGTTTCAATATTCTTTATACTAAATAAATAAAGAATTAACTAATATACATATATATATATATATATATATATATATATATATATATATATATATATATATATATATATATATATATATATATATATATATATATATATATATATATATATATATATATATATATATATATATATATATATATATTAGGTGTACAACTTTGCTTCCGCCGTTTTTTATCCGAAATTCGAGGCTTTATTGTAAAAAACTGGTTATACATTTATGATTCAAAGTATTGTCCATCGCTGGCGACTGCTTTCTCCCATCTTTCGGGCAGCATACGAATCCCGCGTTGAAAAAACTGGTCATCTTTTGAATCGATCCACGAATCGATTCAATTTTTTACTTCTTCATAAGACCGGGAATGCTGATCAGCCAGGTTGTGTGCCATTGATCGAAACAAGTGATAGTCCGAGGGAACAACGTCTGGAGAATACGGCGGTAGGGGTAGGACTTCCCATTTCAAAGTTTCCAAGTATTACTTCACCACTGTTGCAACATGGGGTCGAGTATTGTCATGCTGTAAAATCACTTTATCATGTCTCTCGTTGTATTGCGGCCGTTTGTCTTTCAATGCTCGGCTCAAACGCATTAATTGCGTTCGATAACGATTGCCTGTGATTGTTTCAGTCGGTTTTAACAACTCATAATACACTACGCCGAGCTGGTCTCACCAAATACTGCGCATGACCTTGGAACCGTGAATATTCGGTTTGGCCGTTGACGTGGAAGCATGGTTGGGATATCCCCATAATTTTCTGCGCTTGGGATTATCGTAATGAACCCATTTTTCGTCCCCAGTCACAATGCGATGCAGAAATCTCTCCCGTCTTTGCCTTGCAAGCAGCTGTTCACAAACACACAAACGCTGTTCGACATTTCTCGGCTTCAACTCGTATGGCACCCAATTTCCTTGTTTCGGAATCATTCCCATGACTTCCAGGCGTTTTGAAATGGCTTGTTGCGTCACTCCCAATGATCCTGCCAATTCTTGTCGCGTTTGACACGAGTCTTGATCAAGTAATGCCTCCAATTCTGCATCTTCGAAAACCTTCTCTTTTCCACCGCCATGCTGGTCTTCGACGTTAAAATCGCCGTTCTTGAAGCTTTGGAACCACTCTCGGCAAGTTCTTTCACTAATAGCGGCCTCACCATAGGTATTTGAGAGCATTCGATGAGCCTCAGCCGCAGATTTCTTCATATTAAAGAAGAAAATTAAAACCTCCCGCAAATGACGAGAATTTGGCTCGTAAGCTGACATGTTTAATCGAGAATAACTTTATGATACACACACAAATCGACTAATATTTCGATGGCGTTATGTTTACAAATACCTAAGCTTATTGTATGACATTTATGATCTATTTATTTCAACTACCACTTACCGCTACAGCCATCTATTGCAAAACGGCGGAAGCAAAGTTGTACACCTAATATATATATATATATATATATATATATATATATATATATATATATATATATATATATATATATATATATATATATATATATATATATATATTATATATATTTATACTTATATATACATATGTAAATATACATATATTATATATATGTAAATATATATATATATATATATATATATATATATATATATATATATATATATATATATATATATATATATATAATATATGTGTGTGTTATCTGCATGGGCGTGCCGTGGTCTAAAATCTGGCAGTGGCCACGGACCGAAAGGTTCAAAACATGCGATGATTTTGTCTTCCGTAAGGTTCAGGTACTATTCATACAACTTATGTAATATACTAATACATTATATATTTGCTAATTTATTCTTTGTTATTTGCAAATGCATAATGCATTATCAAAAAAACTTCGTGTCTGTGAATACGTATGAGCTACTACCACATGCATTTAATGTGGTAGGTATGAGCTATACAATAATTATCTATGACCGCTAAGAAAGAAAGCTGGTATGAATTATATGGGAATAGAATGGAAATAATTAGAAATATAAGACTATTTTTTCGTTTGGAAGCTAAATGTATTTCAATTTATACTTGAAAAAGAGGATAGCTTAGTTTCAAAATATCTTTGAAAAAATTGGAATATGTTAAGCCTAGAAGGAAGAAATGGATCTCTTGCTTCAAACTTTTGTTACCTAGCAAACCTAGAAAAAGCAAAATAATTTGGCAAGATGAAGAGTGCTGTAACTTACTCTTTTCGAGCCATTTGGTTTGCAGGGATATCTTTGTAGCCCTAACTGCGTGTCCGAGGCTAGATGAAACAGCAAAATATTTGAAACTAGTGCTTTTTGCTGTTTTCCGTTTTCGCGATCCTCTGGAAAATGTAAGATCCAGACAGTTCTTCTCTGCGAATGATTTGATTTTTTTCCAAACTAAATATAAGTCGTCTCGCTCACTTAGTAGTGTTTTAACTGTGCCTTTCACAAAATCTATCCCATCCTTAAGAGTCGCATTTTTAGTTTGTTCTTAACATGTTCGTTATAAAAAGAAAATAGTGAAATATGAAAAGATTTGCTACGAACTTAGGATTACTGATTGAATGAAAGATCCCCAATGTGTAAACTAAGTCGTTGTATTTTCCCTCATTCATTTCTTTTTCTAAAGCCTCTTTCATGGTCCCATAACCATTGATCACATATTTGCAATTGTGAAATCTCATTGACTAAAGCATAGTACTGAGTTCGATTTCACGTGAAATTTTCATACAAAATTTCACGTGAAATTGGTTTCGACGAAAATTTAGCTTGAAAATAAGCAAGTTTGGTACTGTGTTCTTAGCATGAAAAGTTGCTTTGAAGTTGTTTTCGCGTTGAAAACATAGATGGCACTGAAACATGTCTCGAATCATTTCACGCCAATTTAGTTTGTGCAGTTCATTCTTTCAAGCGAAAAAGTGACATTTGGTGTTTCAATTTGAAAATGGAGCAGTGCAAATGTCTTTCCAATAAGAAAATCGATCGAAAAGTGAAATTCTTGACATTTTATCCGTCAGATATGAGCATTGTCTCTGCTTTTCTCCATTGCCAAAATTTTCGCTCGAAAGAATGACCAGATAATGGAGACATGTCAAAATTTCACGTGAACTCGAACTTAGTACTATGCTTAACGAGTTAAGGCTGTTTCTCAAAGACCCATATAGTCAACTCAACTGACAGCTTGGCTGCGCTTGCCTGCGGTAGACGACGTCGCCTTTGAGTATAAAGATATTAAGAGTAGCAGAAACACT
>OZ022263.1:100304389-100501889 GCA_963978885.1 Nemotelus pantherinus | reverse complement strand
AAGAATACAAACTCTGTAACGTAGATCATGAGGAGAAACAACCATAATAGCGACGCGGATGAATTTTCAGCGTCAACATAGGCGTCCAAAGCAATCAAGTGGTCATTTCACCAAAGCACCAGAACCGAAAAACTACGTCTTTTGCGAAAGCGAACCCAAAGCAGACACAAAAAACCGATCTGGGGAAAACTGCAGACGAAAAAATGTAACTTCTACTATTCTATTCCCCACATGAACATCACAATGGCTTGCATCGTACATGTGTACATGTGAACAAAGCAGAAAATGCATCAATTCTTAAGGGGAACGGCTCGTAAGAAGAGGAGCAAAGAGAATCTACAGATAAATCATGAGGGCAAACAGGAGACGCGGATACTTTTGCACCGTATCAAGTTCATTCATTAACAAAGATTTCTGGGTCGTTCAGCGGGTGGATGGGGCAAGGGTTTTTTGAATTTTTCTATCCACCAAGACGCTGCGAACTGAGCCAGCGTCCGCGATACTATTTGAGAACATTGATTGTAAAATTTTTGTGGGCATCATTTAGGCAAAACGTCTAAGTAGATCTATGTGAAAACCACGAATTTAAGCATTGAAGTAAGATCACTTCAGTGTTTTGTGTAGTACATCTCAATGAACTGTATGTTTTGAATGCTTGTATATATATATATATATATATATATATATATATATATATATATATATATATATATATATATATATATATATATATATATATATATATATATGGTATGGCTAAGAGTTCGGCATATATATACTTTGCTTGTAGTCGCTGTAAATTTACCTTGGAAGCTCTGTAGTTGGACTGTTATAAAATGAAACCATTATATTCATAGTAGCTATGGAATTTTGCCTTTTGTAAGAAAATAAATGTTATTCCATTGACTGTTAAATATTGATTGTAAATATTTTGATTGTTACATATTGATTATTTAATCAATTTTTTGGTTTAGCAAGGGAAGCACTGCTTCCTTTGCGTACATCGACGAGCCGCCCCTGCTTCAATGTCAATAAACTAAACTTTGAATGCTTGTTCATGTACTAGTTTTACACTCGTAGAAAACTAAATTCCACAGATCAACAACATTACCAAATAAGAAATTAGCACATAAACACAAAACACACTAATATTTCCTTAAAACATAAGCAAATATTTTTTTTAGCTATTTATCGTAAATATCTATTAAATATAGTAATTCTTCATTCTTTCGATATATCAATCATCTGTCCTTCTACTTGGTAGTTTGTTAATGTTTCATTAACCCGAATATAAAGCATTGACGAAATAAAAATGATCGCAACTCAGAATAATATATTTCGATAGTTCTTAATTTGTCCACTACTTTCCTCCTTTGCCCTAGAATAAATGCACGTGGAGAGACAGTGGCTTGGATCATATATTAACCAACCTTAAACAAAAAGCACTTGAAAAAAACTTTGAATAAAATCAGTTCTAGTGCTATCGTACTGGATTTTGATATCTGGTACAGAACAGCATGTTCGCTACATATACAAAAATGAAAAGGTGTATATATATATATACATATTTATATATGCCTATATATATATATATATATATATATATATATATATATATATATATATATATATATATATATATATATATATACAATATATATATATATATATATATATATATATATATATATATATATATATATATATATATATATATAAATATATATATATATAATTTTCATACAAAATTTCACGTGAAATCTGCTATATCTTAGCATGAAAAGTTGCTTTGAAGTTGCTTTCGCGTTGAAAACGTAGATGGCACTGAAACATGTCTCCAATCAATTCACGCCAATTTAGTTTGTGCAGTTCATTCTTTCGAGCTAAAAAGTGACATTTGGTCTTTCGATTTGAAAATGGAGCAGTGCAAATGTCTTTCCAATAAGAAAATCGATTGAAAAGTGAAATTCTTGACATTTTATCCGTCAGAAAAGAGCATTGTCTCGCTTTTCTCCATTGCCAAAATTTTCGCTCGAAAGAATGACCAGATAATGGAGACATGTTAAAATTTCACGTGAACTCGAACTCAGTACCAGCCTTTAAGCATAGTACTGAGTTCGATTTCACGTGAAACTTTCATACAAAATTTCACGTGAAATCTGTTTCGGCGAAAATTTAGCTTGAAAATAAGCAAGTTTGGTACTATGTTCTTAGCATGAAAAGTTGCTTTGAAGTTGCTTTCGCTTCGAAAACATAGATGGCACTAAAACATGTTGTCAATCATTTCACGCAAATTTAGTTTGTGCAGTTCATTCTTTCGAGCTAAAAAGTGACATTTAGTGTTTGAATTTGAAAATTGAGCAGTGCAAATGACTTTCCAATGAGAAAATCGATCGAAAATTGAAATTCTTGACATTTTATCCGTCAAGAATGAGCAGTGTCTCTGCTTTTCTCCGTTGTCAAAATTTTCGCTCGCAAGAATGGCCAGATAATGGGGAAATGTCAAAATTTCACGTGAACTCGAACTCAGTACTAGCCTTAAGAACAGAGTACAACTCTTGCTTGTTTTCAAGCTAAATTTTCACCGAAACAGATTTCACGTGAAAATTTGTATGACAATTTCACATGAAATCGAACTCAGTACTACGCTTAAAGCATAGTACTGAGTTCGATTTCACGTGAAATTTTCATACAAAATTTCACGTGAAATTGGTTTCGGCGAAAATTTACCTTGAAAATAAGCAAGTTTGGTACTGTGTTCTTAGCATAAAAAGTTGCTTTGAAGTTGCTTTCGCTTCGAAAATATAGATGGCACTGAAACATGTCTCCAATCATTTCACGCCAATTTAGTTTGTGCAGTTCATTCTTTCGAGCTAAAAAGTGACATTTGGTGTTTCAATTTGAAAATGGAGCAGTGTTGTCTTGAGATAAGACGGCACCGATCGCGTTATTAGATGCGTCGGTTGTTAGCTCAAATGGCTTTTTAAAGTCCGGATGTGAGAGTACTACGTCTCGTGATATGAGAATATTTTTGAGTTTTTCGTATGCTGCTGTTGCATCTCTATCGAGAAAAATTGGTTTGTTTTTGGATGAGTTCTTTGATACTCGTCCTTCCTCCCCTCTTAAAAGGGATGTCAGGGGTTTTGTGATTTTCGCATAATCTTTAATAAACCTTCGATAATACCCTGACATGCCAAGAAAGGAACGCAAATCTTTCAGCGTTTTCGGAAGTGGAAATGAAGCGATTGCTTCGACTTTTTTAGAGTTTGTCTTGATGCCATCTACGCTGACTATAAATCCTAAAAATTCAACTTCCTTTTTAAGGAATTCGCACTTATCTAAATTAATTTTCATATTGGCATTCTTGAGAGTCTTGAGGACTAGGTCCAAATAATCGAAGTGCTCTTTTTCGGTTTTACCGAAAACTATAATATCATCTATATAGATGCGGCAGTGTGTTCCAATATGTTGCCGAAGGATATCATCGAGAGCCCTTTGAAAGATAGCTGGGCCATTTTTTAGACCAAAAGGAAGACGAACAAACTCATATTTGCCGTTATTAATGGCGAAGGCAGTCTTTTCGATATCGCGATCTCTTAAGGGAATTTGATGAAACCCGCTCTTTAAATCAATGATTGAATAGTACTGATTTTCTCCGAGATTGGAGAGGACGTCATTAATGTCGGGAATAGGGTATGCAACAGTGATGGAGTTCAATTTTCGGTAGTCGATGACCATCCGAAATTTCTTTTCTCCTGATGCATCCTCTTTCTTTTTAACTATCCAGACCGGTGCGTTATAGGGTGATTTGGAAGGGCGAATGATGTTATCTTTTAAGAGCTGTTGAATTTCTTTTTCAACTTCGTTTTTCAAAGCCATTGGATATGAGTAGGATTTCGCATAGACAGGGTCGTTCATTGTTGTACGAATTTCTCCCTTCACGGTAGTGATGTAGGTCAGACTTCTATTCGGTTCTGAAGATAGATTAGGATATTTTTGAAGAATGTGTCTAAGACTTTTAATTTGTCACTCAGTCATATGGTCAGTTCTCAGGTTCAAGTGATTTACGGTTACGGAGGTTTGTTGCTTAAGGGGAATTTTAATATATCCTTTTATCGTCATGAAGTTATTATCCGTATGAATAACCGCTTGAAGAGCTTTCAGGCTGTCATTACCAATTATTCCTGCAAATGTTTTTAATGGTGATAGGGTAAAGAATTTGATTTTTCCAATATCAGGTCCGAATAAGGGGATAAAATCATGGTGCGTTATATTTATTGGTCCGCCGACGGAGCTTACGTTAAAAGGTTTCTCGTTTTCTATGGGATTCCGGATAAGTCGTGGCTGAATGTAGTCAGTGTCAATAAGGAATTTCAATTTTTCTCCACTCTTCGCAGCATATTCCATCTAGGGAAGCGAAGAGCTCAACAATCTAAAAAATGAACGCTGTCTTGTTCGTTTCCAGAATTCTGGTCAGGAGCGTCTGCAGTCGTATTGTAGTATTCGTTTTCAGGATTCTGGTCAGGAGTGTCTGTAGTCGTATGGTCGTATTCATAGTTATTCGTTTCGTCATAGTTATAATGTTGTTCGTATTGTTCGTTATCGTACATTTCACCAGTGTCAACGGCATTTTGTTCTATATTGAATATTCTTTGTTGTTTATTTGGCACATGGGCCATTTGAGATGTTGATCGTTTTTGAGCGAAGTGTTGGTGTGGATTTTGCGGTCGATTTTGATAATTTACGGCTCTTGATCTAATTGAATGATCGATGTCTATTGGCTCGTATTGTCTGGGTTTTAGAGGTAATTGTCTAAAGTTTGGATTTGGTGCAAATGGTCTATTGTTTGAATAAAAGGGGTTGTGCTGTGCAGGACGACGAAATTGTGGAGGTTGTGGAACACTAGGGTTATGTAGCAACTCTGGGCGAAAATCTTTTCTTGGAATGTGGCTTTGCACGGGTGGATGCTGTGCGTTATTTCTTTTTCGTGGTAGTGGTGGTGGCGCATTGGGGTAGTATCTTTTAGCCGATCCATGTGAGCTCAAAGTATGCTGAGCCCTGTAATCTACATTTTGCAACTTAAGACAAAGATGTAGGGCTTGTGGGAGATCGACAGGTTCTCGAATACTTAGAAGACGTGGGAGATCACCTTTAAGGCCACGCACAAATGTATCTAGTGCCTTGTCTCTATAGCACTATGTCATGTTTCTCAAGGACTCGTGTCCCATGTCCATGAATGACAACTTGTTCAGGATAAGGGACAAGTGATGGTACACAATTTGGTAAAATTCGTGTATCGTATGACTACCTTGCACAAGGATAGTCATCTGGTACTCAAGAGTACCTATATCGCGCTTATCCGCGTAGTGCAATGTTAGACATTTTGCTATTTTGGGCCAATTTAAGGGTGTGTTGTAAGACTCAAGGGCTATATCGGCCTGTCCTACAATTTTGTTCCGTATAACGGACAAAATACCGAAGTATTTTGGAGTGCCCTGCAGGTGTTGGTAGATTTGTAATATCCTCTCCACGCTCTTTTTCCATGAGGAAAATTCGCCTGGATCACCTGAGAACGTGCGTAAGTTTTTAACCATGTCCGGGATTTTATCCATATCGGATAGGTCCCTTTCATTGCCTATGTTTATAGGGATGTCATGATCCTGATTCGGATCTGACGCGGGATTCATGTATGAATCGAAAATTTGCCTCCCTTGGATACGTAGGGTCTCTGCCACTAACTGGGTGATTAGTTGAACGAGATCCTCGTTGTTTCGGGGATTGTTTTGTGGATTTAGAGGCTTTGCAAACGCTGAGGCTTTCCACCATTACGGGTGGAAGTTCGTCGATGTTTAAGCGCGCGGGCCTAATCAGGTTGTTTTGGTTGGCCATTGTCTTATACACGCACAAAAAGGGTATTTGACCAACAAAGGTTTTCGCACAATGAAACAGACGAAGAATAAGGGGATTTCCAACAACAATTAAATCCACAAAGTAAAAACAGATACTAGCACTAATTTCTAGCAAGATGAAACGATCACGAATACTTTGCGAAAAGATAACCAATTTCACTTTGACACTTGTTACAACACTTTTCACTTAATTCTTATTCACTAGGTAGAAAATTCAGGAATATCACACCCAAAAATATTTAGTGCGTAAAATATAATAGTTGACCATTAAAAAAATATGTAGATATATGTAGGTATATATTTGGTTAATGCTATTTTAGTAAAAAAAATTCTTTCTAATATTTTATGATTGATGAAGAACTATTTATTATTTCTTTTTATTTCTTTGAAAAATTCTTTTTAACATTATGTTTTCTTTCGATTCATTGAATATCACTTTTCCGATAGTTTAAAATTGTAATTATTATTCTTTTTTTCAATTTATTGAATATTCAATATTACTTTTTGAAATTTATTATTATTTCTTTCAATTTATTGAATATTACTTTTCCAATATATTGAATATTACTTGTTAAATTGCAATCAAGGTATATTATTATTATTATTTCTTCATTCAATAATAATTAGTTCTCATTAAAACAATTAGTAAATCTTTTCCAACTATTTCCATTAATATTTCATTTGGTACTAGATTAATAACAAAATTCGAACTTACAGAATTGCTACAAAGTTCAACGTATGCATGCTGCTCCCTGGAGTCCTCGCAGATTCTTAAGTCTGCTTTTACTAGGTGTCCAATTGGTTGCTGCGTTTGGGTGGACCGCTGTCCTTCGCTGCTGAGGGCGGCTGTTAACATCTTAACTCCTTTTTGCCGGTTTCACGGTTACTGGGGGCCTCTTTTCCCTCAAAAAACACCACTGAAACCTGCTTGGTTATCGCGCGGTTTTCGATAGTCGTTATCGCGACGGTACTTGTAATAGCGATTTTCCCGTATTCTAAGAAAAACTGGATCACTGCCCCAGCTTCAGAGAGTGACTTAGCGAGCTAATATAGGCTAACGCTCGACCAGTTATCTTAGCGCGATTACTACTTACTCGTAGTACTATTACCGAATATTTACTTTCCGTGGTGTCGCGAAGCGTGGTCCCTGCTCGGGCGCCAGTTAAAAAATTACTTTCCGATTATGTTAAAAAATGCTCTTTGAGCTTTATTCAAATGAATGTACAATATAAACTGAAACTTATTCTAGTATCGATGATTGCTTTTATCCGATATTTCTGCTGATGCAGCGTCTACCTTAACTGCATTTGGTTGATCGTGATCGATGCATTTTTACCTGGGCGCGTGTTTGCTGATTATGCGGGAACGTGTCGTTAATTTATATATATATATATATATATATATATATATATATATATATATATATATATATATATATATATATATATATATATATATATATATACATACATATATATATATATATATATATATATATATATATATATATATTTATATATATATATATATATATATATATATGTACATATATATATATATATATATATATATATATATATATATATATATATATATATATATATATAAATATATATATATATATATATATATATATGTATCTATAAATATATATATATATATATATATATATATACATATATATATATATATATATATATATATATATATATATATATATATATATATATATCTATAATATATATATATATATATATATATATATATATATATATATATATATATATATATTTATATATATGTTGATATAGATATAAGTATATATGTGTATATGTATATATATATTAGTTAATTATTTATATAACGTTTCACTTCGTATATCAACTATTTAGTTTCGCCAAAAGAATATTGAAGCTTGAATATTCATATCAGATTTACGCACAACATTTATTTATTTTCAAATTTCCGCGCTAAGCCCCTTCACCCAAAACGAGCCAGTCATCTACGCCCCGAACAATTTGTCCGAATGTTCGTAAATTTTCATAGTATGGGTAAAATCTTGGGAAAATGAAGACAGTCTGCTGGCTTTATTGTGACTCTTGATATCTTTATACTCAAAGGACGTCGCAGTGTGCTTCAGCGGTTAAGCATAGTACTGAGTTCGATTTCACGTGAAATTTTCATACAAAATTTCACGTGAAATTGGTTTCGGCGAAAATTTAGCTTGAAAATAAGCAAGTTTGGTACTGTGTTCTTAGCATGAAAAGTTGCTTTGAAGTTGCTTTCGCTTTGAAAACATAGATGGCACTGAAACATGTCTCCAATCATTTCACGCCAATTTAGTTTGTGCCAGCCCCTGGACACGGACGGGATAACTTTCCACCATTAGCCCCTTCAAACCTCTCGCGCACAAAGCATGTTAAAGGTGCCTTTACGCCATTTCGCTCTCATTGTCAAATTGGAGGGGAACTACTTGGATTTGACCCGATTTGACAATGAGTAGACAAAAAATTACTACCATCCCCTTCAATGTAAATCTTATGGGCATGTCCACTCCATTTCTACTATCTCACTGGTTTGTGCAGTTCATTCTTTCGAGCTAAAAAGTGACATTTGGTGTTTCAATTTGAAAATGGAGCAGTGCAAATGTCTTTCCAATAAGAAAATCGATCGAAAAGTGAAATTCTTGACATTTTATATGTCAGAAATGAGCATTGTCTCTGTTTTTCTCCATTGCCAAAATTTTCGCTCGAAAGAATGACCAGATAATGGATAATGACCAGATAACTCAGTACCAGCCTTTAGAAATTAACTTTCTTGGAAAATAACCTTAAGATTCTACCAACTGTATGCGAAATACTATATGTTACTCCTTTATCAATGCTTCTTTCAGCTCTTCAATTTGAAATTCATTCAAGTTTTCTGGCTCATCATACTGCTATATTATGAACCAAACCGAAGTTTACGGTAGAAACGTAGCAACCAAGTTATAGTAGCAAATTTTAAAAACTACTTTCACGTTAAATTCTGTTAGACTGAAAGAAAATAGGCGTAATTTTTCTAAGTAAAACAATTATGTAATCTATTTAATAGTTGTTTATTTCAACCATATTTCCTTTACACGAATACATAATTTTCATCCATGCATTTCATATCACGCACACATGCGGTGCTGAAAATTGTTTAACGTCGCACTAATTCAATTAACCAACCAGCTAATTAAAGTGTATCCTAGTAAAATTATCTGCAAAAAAAAAAATCGAATTGCTGGAAAATCATTGCTTCTAGCTCTGTACGAACTATCCTACGCATAAAATTAGTAAATTTGTCGACAGAAAGTGCCGACGTAACTATTGAAAAAATTATATAATAGCCCGTTCACACTAGGCTCTAAATCAGGCGATTTCGATCAGCTGATCGCTTTAGAGCTAAATCAACTTAAATCTACCTGATTACCCATACATTTTTTTCGGCTTCCGACCGAGTTAATCAAGTAGATTTAGAGTTAATCAAGTACAAATCAGGTACTATTGTGAATTTTTCCCGGCTGAATTGTTCTCAGAGCGTGCTTAATTCCATCCGTGAGAGGGAGAGTAGATTTCAACGAAATGTCATTCGAATTTCGTTCAAAAATAGCAAAAATTGGACAAAAAAGGAAAATGTGAGTTGTACAAAATGAAAAGAAAATGCTCTTGCATGTTTCTGCACCATTTTGAACAACTTTCATGAAAAAAAAATTGTACACACAAATTCGAATGACAGTTCGCTCTCTAAATCTCCTCATTCTAAATCACTTCGGGTAGTGTGAACGCCTACTTGATTAACTTGACAGATTCTAAATCTACCTGATTTAGAAGTGTAGTGTGAACGGCATATAAATTCAAATTAGACGCGCGTTCAAAATGGCCAAAATGGGGTGTGTTCAATGTGCATGCTATAGCAGCTATTGTGCAGGTTTACAGCGGTCGGACCAAAAGTAACCTGACCTAATGCGCGGACTAAATGAACTTAGTCCTCAGGTGTATACACCAATCTGACCTAAAATTTGCTTAGGTGGAATTTAGTCCTCGTTCGTATATGACAGCTGTCATTTAGTTTAATTTTCCTTCATGCACTGTATTTATCGTTTCATTTGTCTCTCAAACATGTTTATTTCAATGATTTTGTGTCAAAGGGGAATGTTATGAGCTTATATTCAACACACATACATTATTAATAGTCGCGCAAAAATCAATGTTTAGGTCGCGTGTGTTTACAACGATTATAGTCCACGACCTATATTTAGGTCAGGTCGCTTGAAATCGTGGACCGACCTAAATTTAGGTCAGTCCGCGAGTGTATACACCACGTGGACTAAAAAATTTAGGTGGAATTTGGTGTTTAGTCCGCGGACTAAACGTTCGGTGTATACGATATCATTAGCTGCTATTTTAGCAGCTCTGGCTGTCCACTGTCACGAAATAGCTACTTTCTGATGCTTGCTATTTGACAGTCGGGCTGTCCAATATTCCGGCATAGCTGCTAAGGTAGCAGCTATTTGCTGCTCGCAGTCTGGAGGATAGCAAGAAAGTAGCTAAGGCAAAATGGCCGTGCGTACACAGCTGACATGCAGTTCAAACGTCATTTTCAATTGGAAATTGAAATGAAAAGAAGTTTTTGCGCTTTTGTGACACAGGAGATGAGGAATAAATTTAAAAATAGTGACAGCATAAATTAAATACGGGCTTTTAAACATTTCAACTCAGCTCGAGTTAAGTCAGCTTTCACACAGTGCAGCTCATCTTGAGTTTTTAGCAGGCGAGCATAAAGCACAAAAAGTCGGGTGCACTGATTCATGTGCCATCAAATTTTCAACGATTATTTTTTGCTCTTTTTCACATATATGGCGTCAAAAGCCGAAAAAAAGTGATACGTTTTTAATATGTTAGGAAAATTTTAATGGTTTCTGCAGCTGTATGTTGAAAAATCCTAAATTTTATACAATTTCCAAAGTGCAATGGAAGTATTGAACTAATCCACGAAAACACAAATATTAAAATAAAAAAAAATTTGAAATTTTTTTTTTTTAATTTGCTGACCTTCGTAGCAGCTCTTGGCTGTCCAATATCCATAGCTGCTTCACCTAGCTACTTCAAATTTTGACACTTGCTAAAGTGATGCTATGCTATGCTTTTGAAGCAGCTATAGCATGCACATTGAACACACCCATGATTGCTTTTCGTGACCAAATCACAGCGTAAAGCATAGTACTGAGTTCGATTTCACGTGAAATTTTCATATAAAATTTCACGTGAAATCTGTTTCGGCGAAAATTTAGCTTGAAAATAAACAAGAGTTGTACTCTGTTCTTATGGCTGGTACTGAGTTAATCGTGAAGCTAAATTTTGACATGTCTCCATTATCTGGTCATTCTTTCGAGCGAAAATTTTGGCAATGAAGAAAAGCAGAGACACTCCTCATTTCTGACGGATAAAATGTCAAGAATTTCACTTTTCGATCGATTTTCTTATTGGAAAGACAATTGCATTGCTCCATTTTCAAATTGAAACACCAAATGTCACTTTTTAGCTCGAAAGAATGAGCTGCACAAACTTAATTGGCGTGAAATGATTGGAGACATGTTTCAGTGCCATCTACGTTTTCAACGCGAAAGCAACTTCAAAGCAACTTTTCATGCTAAGAACAGAGTACAACTCTTGCTTATTTTCAAGCTAAATTTTCGCCGAAACAGATTTCACGTGAAATTTTGTATGAAAATTTCATTAACTTTTATTTACGCTAGTTATGACAAATTTTAACATCTCCGACTTACATCGATATAATTTACTTGTAAAGGTTATTTAATTGTGATCATGGTTCCCTTCTTGTCTATAAATCAGCATAGACAACGTATATCGCCTCTAAAGCTTATCAAAGCAGAGAATATTGATACGGGAAACTCGATCGTTTTGTGGAATAAGCCTCCGAAGCCGAATCAAGCGTAAATAAAAGTTAATGATTTCCAACTGCAAGTGGTCACATCAGTCAAGTATGCACTGTGTGCTGGTGTCTGATGAGAATCAGTGCATACTTTCGAAACCACTTTGTCAAATAAAAATTTTCAATGCAAATAAAAAAAAATATTTCAATTTTAATCATCCCGCAAAAACCGACTACCCTCCTAGAGAGTCTCACCAGCACATTTGTCAATTACAAAAAAGACTCCTCTTCTCGGAAGTCGGATGCCTATTACCAGAGACGCCTGGATAGAGTTAATACGCGAGCCCAAGAATTTTGGGAAAATGACAAAACACTTGCTTTGAACAAGTTACCGAAAGAATATTCCTGGCTTGCAGAAAGAGTACAAAAACGACTTTCTGCGAATTTATTTTCATATATTATAATATATTCAGGTACGCGAACAGACCTTAAGTTTTCAGCACCGCATGTGTACGCGATATGAAATGCATGGATGAAAATAATGTATTCGTGTGAAGGAAATATATATCAAATAAACAATTTTTAAATAGATTACATAATTGTTTTACTTAGAAAAACTACGCCTATTTTCTTTCAGTCTAATTGAATTTAACGTGAAAGTAGTTTTTAAAATTTGCTACTATAACTTGGTTTCTTTCGTAAACTTCGGTCTGTTTCATAATATAGTAGTATGATGTGGCAGTAAACTTGAATGAATTTAAAATTGAAGAGCCGAAAGAAGCATTGATGGAATAGTAACATATAGTATTTCGCATACAGTTGGTAGATTGTAAAGGTTATTTTCAAAGAAAGTTAGTTAGTTTACTTCCGTCTCTTAGTAAAATTTTTGAAAAAGTAATTCTATGTAGACTCCAGGAGGTGATATCACTCAACAAAGTCATTCCAGCTCATCAGTTTGGATTTCAACCGCATCTCTCAACAAACCATCAGCTGTATAGAGTATGTAGGCATATTCAAATGGGATTCGAAAACAAACAGTCTAACGGTCTAATTGCGCTAGATATAGAAAAAGCTTTTGACTCGGTATGGCACAACGGACTAACATTCAAGCTCTCTAAGCAACTATTTCCTACTTGCCTAGTAAAAATAATTAAATCCTTCTTGACAAATAGAAAGTTTTCAGTGAAAGTTGGGCAAATGTATTCCTCATCATGTTTCGTTCCCGCCAGGGTTCCTCAGGGTGCCGTTCTTAGCCCAACTCTATATAATTTATACACTTCGGACGTCCCAACGACTCCAGAATGCGCTATTGCAACCTATGCTGATGACACTGCGGTGTACACAACTGCGATCAACCCAGATGTTATTATCAACAGGCTCCATAACCACCTGACATTACTTGAAAAGTTTTACAGCAAGTGGAAAATTAAAATCAATAAACAAAAAACCCAGGCTATATTCTTTACAAAGAGGCGCGCTCGTCGTTTTCTTCCAAATCCCTCCATCAATATCCTAGATAATCTAATAAAATGGTCGGACTCTATCAAATGCCTTGGCATCCGGTTAGATAAGAAATTAACATTCAAACCTCATATGGATGATGCATGTTCAAAAATCTCCAAGGCAATATGCGTGCTCTATCCCCTCATTAACCGTAACTCCACCATGTCAACCGCGAACAAACTGCTCATCTACTGCCTCAGTATGCAGCCTATATTACTTTACGGCTCCCCTGTCTGGTATACTTGTGCCAAAACAAACAGGAAAAAACTACAAACGCAACAAAATAAGTGCTTAAAAATAATTTTAAACAAATCGCGTTTCTTTTCTACAAAGCAACTCCACCGTATTAAGCCCTGAAATGTATTCGACGCGAAACGGAACGAAGTGTCAAATCCCATACAAAATCAGCCTGGCGCGGAATTTCGTTTCGTTTGGTTTTGCTCGTCAGTAATGTGTTCGAAGGCGTATAAGAGTCTTCGAAGACAACGCAATGACTCGCTCTGAGATGGCGCTGCACAATGTATAAGTTACATTTCGCGGCCATTTAATGACCCAGGACCTTAAATTGATGCGAAAAATGTGACAGCTCATAATTTCATTAGAGTTTGCGGATGTTTTATTGAAAAATTGGTGAAAATGGATGGATGAACCGCGCATCCTTGCAACAATAGTTTTTGTTTTGCCGATATTATCATTTTTGATGCCGGTTAGTTAAATTTATATGCACCGAATTCAAATGTAATGCACTTGTTAAATGTCATCAGTGGTAATTTATACTGCCCCCGGTGTCGGGGTGCGGAACTTTACTTCGTTCGATTCCGCACAGACGTTTTCGCTGCATTTCGTTCGCCGAATACATTACTAGGCTTTAGTAAAATCAAATATATAAATAATTCTGCCAAACAAAACCTACATCAATTTCTGCGGAATTGCCAAAAATTGAATCACCCACTAATAGCATCCTTAATTTCTGACTATGTCTATTCCTAGTTTTAAGTAGTAAAGCCTAGTAATGTATTCGACGAACGAAATACAGCGAAAACGTCTGTGCGGAATCGAGCGAAATAAAGTTCTGCACCCCGGCACCGGGGGCAGTATAAATTGCCACTGATGACATTTAACAAGTGCATTACATATGAATTCGGTGCATATAAATTTAACTGACCGGCATCAAAAATGATAGTATCGGCAAAACAAAAACTACTGTTGCAAGGATGCGCTGTTCATCCATCCATTTTCACCCATTTTTCAATAAAATATCCGCAAACTCGAATTAAATTATGAGCTGTCACATTTTCCGCATCAATTTAAGGTAGCTGGGTCATTAAATGGCCGCGAAATTTATCTTATACATTGTTCAGCGCCATCTCAGAGCGAGTCACTGCGTTGTCTTCGAAGACTCTTATACGCCTTGGAACACATTACTGACGAGCAAAACCAAACGAAACGAAATTCCGCGCCAGGCTGATTTTGTATGGGATTTGACACTTCGTTCCGTTTCGCGTCGAACACATTTCAGGGCTTTATAGGAAATTAGTCGTAGTTTATAAGTTCCCAAAGGTTTTTGTGAATTTTCCCTTGTAAGTTGACAACTTCTTTAAATATGTATGCATTTTTAAATAAATCAACTCCAATATAAACTAGTAAATACATATATAAAAACAAAAGACATAGTCTGAACTCTAAATTAAGAAATTATCATTTGTATTTGTATTTGTACAAACTAAGATCAGCCATAAATAAAGTATATCTATCTATCTATCAATTAGACTGAAAGAAAATAGGCGTAATTTTTCTAAGTAAAACAATTATGTAATCTATTTAATAACTGTTTATTTGATATGTATTTCCTTCACACGAATGCACAATTTTCATCCATGCATTTCATATCGCGTACCCATGCGGTGCTGAAAACTTTAGGTCTGTTCGCGTACCTGAATATATTATAATATGTATATTAAAATAGATTCGGAGAAAGTCGTTTTTGTACTCTTGCTGCAAGCCAAATTTCGCTGCAAAAATAAGCCAGCTGTCAAATTCTTGTTACTGCTGCAGTTTACAGAAGTACGCGAACAGACCTTTTATAACGTCGCACTAATTCAATTAACCAACCAGCTAATTAAAGTGCATCCTAGTAAAATTATCTGCAAAAAAAACCAAATGTGCTGGAAAATCATTGCTTCAAGTTCTGCACGAACTATCCTACGCATAAAATTAGTAAATTTGTCGACAGAAAGTGCCGACGAACTATTGAACAAATTTCAAATTTCCAAATAAAATTCAAAACATACGCGCGTTCAAAATGGCCAAAACGATTGCTTTTCGTGACCAAATAAATAGCAGAGCATTTAATTCCGGCACCTCGTGCCTGAAAAAACTCTCCACTTGTGCTGCAGAGCCACCTACGAGCAAAGAGCAACACTGAAATTCTGACACTTTTCAGGCAATGTTTCATGAAGGCCATGGTTTCAGGTCGGGCTGCGTACCGATTTTCTCAAGTGACCTGAAAAAAATTCAGGTGCCGAAATTCAGTCACTCTTTTCCCGAGCATTTTAAAGGGGAACAGGAATTCAGGCTCGGCAGCATACTAACCTTTAAGGTTAGTACGCTGCCGTACCTGAATTCCGGTCACTCGGTTTTGCTATTTATTTCTACACGAAAAAATTTTCGTGTAGAGAAGTGAAGAATATTACAAAGTGACAGTTAATTGTGTAGATGTTTGGTATTTGTATTTTGAATTTTCAGCCAACCGAATATTGGATAGTGGTTTCGCGAGTTTGCTGTTGATGTACGGCGCATGTTCTTGGGACGCGAAGTTAATGCCACATTCTGGTGCTCAAACTTTAATAAATTCTAGGTGTAAATTTTCTCCATAATATACTTGTTGAAAATTTTAAATTGGTTGTGCTGCAGACTACAGAACCATATTAAACATCGCTGTTATATTGTTTTCCGTCAAAAGTGCAAGCCTCCAGCCCGGTTCACCTTTAAATTGTTCCATAACAACGTTAACACCGCATTACGGCATGGGATTTAGAATTTAACTTTCTTTGAAAATAACCTTTACAATCTACCAACTGTATGCGAAATACTATATGTTACTATTCCATCAATGCTTCTTTCAGCTCTTCAATTTTAAATTCATTCAAGTTTGCTAACTCATCATACTGCTATATTATGAACCAGACCGAAGTTTACGAAAGAAACCAAGTTATGGTAGCAAATTTTAAAAACTACTTTCACGTTAAATTCAATTAGACTGAAAGAAAATAGGCGCAGTTTTTCTAAATAAAACAATTATGTAATCTATTTAATAACTGTTTATTTGATATATATTTCCTTCACACGAATACATAATTTTCATCCATGCATTTCATATCGCGTACACATGCGGTGCTGAAAACTTTAGGTCTGTTCGCGTACCTGAATCTATTATAATATACTAAAATAGATTCGCAGAAAGTAGTTTTTGTACTCTTGCTTCAAGCCAAATTTTACAGCAAAAAGAAGCCAGCTGCCAAATTCTGTTACTGCTGCAGTTTGCTAAAGTACGCGAACAGACCTTTTATAGCGTCGCACTAATTCAATTAACCAACCAGCTAATTAAAGTGCTTCCTAGTAAAATTATCTGCAAAAAAAAACCAAATGTGCTGGAAAATCATTGCTTCAAGTTCAGCACGAACTATCTTACCCATTAAATTAGTAAATTTGTCGACAGAAAGTTCCGACGTACAACAAATTTCAAATTTTCAAACAAAATTCAAATTTGACGCGCGTTCAAAATGGCCAAATTGATTGCTTTTCGTGACCAAAGGTCTGTTCCCGTACCACGATTAATTGCGATTAATCGCGATTAATTGCAATGAAGCTGTTCCCGTACTCCGTTTTACTGAAAACTGAAAATTTCCCCTCTTTCAGTAATTTCAGTAGGGTCTGAGCTACTAGGTCTGTTCCCGGACTTTCAGTCACTGAATTTTCCTGAATCATGTGGTGGGGGAAATTCATGAAAAGTACGGGAACGCTCTCATTGCATTTCCTGAAAATTGACAAACAAAAGTGTCCGTTTTCGGTTTTTGGAAGAACAATAGTGATTGTACGGTTATCCTGAGCGGTGATAAATTATCGCCACAAAAATATTCGACCTTGATAGCAAAATTACGCAAAAAATATGTTGCTTGCCGCGCACATTTGAAAATATTTACTCCGTTTGACACTTCAGTATTTTTCAGTAGCCCAGACCCTACTGAATTTTACTGAGAGAGGGGAAATTTTCAGTTTTCAGTAAAACGGAGTACGGGAACAGCTTCATTGCAATTAATCGCGATCAATTGTAATTAATGGTGGTGCGGGAACAGACCTACTGAAAAATACTGAAAAGTGTCAAACGGAGTAAATATTTTCAAATGTGCGCGGCAAGCAACATATTTTTGGCGTAATATTGCTATGAAGGTCGAATATTTTTGTGGCGATAATTTATTACCGCTTAGGATAACTTTATAATCACTATTGTTCTCCCAAAAATCGAAAACTGACACTTTCGGTTGTAAATTTTCAGGAAATACAATGAGAGCGTTCCCGTACTTTTCATGAAATTCCCCACCACCTGATTCAGGAAAATTCAGTAAAATTAAGTTACTGAAAGTACGGGAACAGACCTCAAATAAATAGCAGAGCATTTAATTCCGGCACCTCGTGCCTGAAAAAACTCTCCACTTGTGCTGCAGAGCCACCTACGAGCAAAGAGCAACACTGAAATTCTGACACTTTTCAGGCAACGTTTCAGGACGGGTTGCGTACCGATTTTTCCAAGCGACACGGAAAAATTTCAGGTGCCAAAATTCCGTCACTCTTTTCCCATGCATTTTAAAGGGGAACCGAAATTCAGGCACGGCTGCGTACTTACCTTAAAGGGGAACAGGAATTCAGGCTCGGCAGCGTACTAAGCTTTACACTCAAAACCTCTGGATATCACTTCGTCTGTTCGCGTACTTGAATCTATTATATACAGTCAGCGACAAAAGTCATGGCACCTGAGTGCACTTATCGTTTTGCAGATGCATATCTTCTAAAATATTAAAGCCATTCCGTTGTGTTTTAGAAATACTAAATATTTATTAATATAGATTATGAATATATAAAAACAAATCAAATTTAACAAAATTAATAAAACAAAACAACTTCGTTTATACAAAAATTATACTTTTGCCGCGACAAAAGTTATGGCACTTGATTAGAAAATTGTATCTTTTAATAGCTGTATACTGAGATTAATATTTAGTGGGATATCTTTTGGATTGTATTACCGCTTTCAAGCGCCTTTGCATTGATTGGACTAATTTTAGCGTATATGAATTGTTGGTATTAGCCCATTCTTGCCGTATAATGTCCTTCAGTTGTGTTTTTGATGTTATGTCATGTTTCCTTAAGTTTTTTTCTAATTCACTCCAAAGATTCTCAATCGGATTGAGGTCTGGTGACTGAGGAGGTGTAGCCAGCATATGAGGAGTGTTATAGATTATCCATTGTTTCACAATGTATGCTGTATGCTTGGGATAATTATCTTGTTGAAAATAAAAATCACCACTCAAACCCAATTTTTCCGCACTATTTTGCAAATGTTTCTTCGAAATAGCTAGATATCCGAAACGATCCATTGTGCTTTCTTTAAACTCCATATTTCCCGCACCGTTTGCAGACATGCATTCGCATATCATAACGCCACCGCCACCATGTTTCACTGTATGATGTACATGTTTCGGCAGTAAACTTTCGCCTTGTCGACGCCACACTCTTATGCGACCACCACTTCCAAAAATATTGAATATCGATTCATCGGAAAAAATTACCTTGTTTCAGAAGTCAGCTGGTGCATTTAAGTATTTTCTGGCGAATTCTAGACGTTTTTTTTATTTGCCTTGTTTATGAACGGTTTCTTGCGAACGACACGGCTTCTAAGTCGATTACTTCGTTGACTCTTTGAATACTCCTTGGAGAAATTTTCTTTCCAAATTCAACTGAAGCTGCCTGGCTTAGTTCACTTGCAAATATTTCTGGATTAACCTTGACTTTCCGCATTGTAATTCGTTTATCGTTGTCGGTTAAAACTTGGGGCCGGCCCGTTCTTGTCTTGCTTTTAATTCTGTTTTCTATTTCCTTTCGTTTTATTATATTTCTTACTGTTGACTTACTCCTTTGCATATATTCTCCAATTTCCTCATAAGTTTTCCCATCTTTCCTCATATTTAACACAATTTTCCTTTCTTCACACGTTGTTTCTTTCCTTGACATCTTTTTTAATCACGAAACACTTTAAAAATTGACTGAATCAACGTAAAACTTTCTCAAACTAAAATAGATAGACAACAGGCTATACAGTTCCTGGAAATTACTGTTATTGAATAATCAACCCACTGAGTGCCATGATTTTTGTCGCGGCATTTGTGTACTACGCAACAAATTTTAGGCTTCATGGACAAACGCAATGCAATATTGAAATCCCGTAAATGGGAAAATATAGCTGCTATAATAAAGATTATATTTTGAGTAATTTACTTTTAAAAATTAAAAACCATACTCAATGGTACTTATTGGTTTTCTACACAATTAAAGGTGCCATGACTTTTGTCGCTAAAATAGATTCGCAGCAAGTCGTTTTCGTACTTTTGCTGCAAGCCAAATTTTGCAGCAAAAAGAAGCCAGCTGCCAAATTCTGTTACTGCTGCAGTTTGCTGAAGTACGCGAACAGACCTATTAGGTCTGTTCCCGTACTTTCAGTAGGTCTGTTTGCGTACTCCGATTTATTGCAATTAATTGCAATGAAGCCGTTTTTGTACGTACTAAAACAGAGTACAAAAACGGCTTCATTGCAATTAATCGCAATTAATTCTAGTACGCGAACAGACCTAGTAACTGAATTTTACTGAATTTTCCTGAATCATGTCGTGGGGAATTTCCTGAGAGCATAAAGACATTCGGAGGAGCCGAAGGCATGGCCATTTTTCCTCATCACCAGCGACCCCGATGATAGATTGAAATATGTGTGAATTATTTCAAATATTCAAATTTTGAATATCGTAAGTGAATGATTGTTATATATTTAGTTATTTAATATTTTTTAGCTTTCATATTATAACCGTACGAATTCTCGTACCAGGGAGTAAAAATAAGCTACAGCAGGCTGGATTATTCGTTGCTTTGCGGTGAATTAATTATTTTTCCAGGATAGAAAATGAAAACCGAACACAAATGCATGCGAACTATGAAAATTGTAGAATATACTAATTAAATATTTATTCACCCATGAAACAAAAATTGTTTTATAAGAAAGTGGCTTAAAAATTAGATGTGTTTATGCTGGCTCAAATCTTGGCAGTGCCGAGTACTGCCGTAGGTGATGAGAAAACATTGAATAATATAAAATATCATTTTCGTTTTAAGAACATCTAGAAAGTTTTTACTGAGTATTGTGTGTAAAGTAACTGCAATGAATAAAATCATTAAAATCAAAAACAACTTCAAATTCTGAAAAAGGCAAATTTTATTTAAGATTTTTCGAAATAAATAAGTCTTCTTCACAGTTAATAGTTCCAAGAAGTCTCAACTTTTCTTATACTATAAAGTAGGCTAAATACAATGATAGGTTGGAGATAATATATTTCTAAGTAATAAGATATTTACTGTATTATATTCACACTATCTAATCGTTCTCGACCTACTTCGCTTATCCAGTTATTGGCCTTGAGATTATCTAACAACTCAACTATAGAAGCTGTTTTCTTTTGCCTGCGCTGTTTTTTACGCAAATTTTGGATAATCCTATTTTTTCGTTTCAGCGTATCGTCCAACTTTTTCCTGCAGCTTGATTAAATGCACTGCGGTAATAGGAGCCACTTGGTCTGTTTACGTAGCCTAATTGAAATGATATTGTTGAATATTAAAATTTTCAAAAGTGTATCATGAACGCAACATCAGCATTAAGCACCTAATGAGATTGCAATTCGCTCTTCTTGTCCATCGTTTATCTCATCTTGAATATTGTTGCCGAAAGGTATCTATAGAATTAAGATAATTAAAGAGAAGCATGTTTTGAACATTTTCTTTACTTACTGCATCACTCGAAGATTCTATTCCACTAAAGATGGTTCCCTGTTCGCTTGCTCAGAACTAACGTACTATGACGGCAGCTGTAAGAAAAACAAGAAACTATTACACTTATTCCCTTGTCAATCATCAATTGCTATATACCACGGCCGAAAGATTTGAATAGACCCGGGAAGTATTTTTGATGATCAGCTCAGGAAATCCAAGAGAATAAGTCCAAATGAATATGTGTTGCTCATTTTCTGGAAATCTGGAAAACAATATTTCACACAGCATGCAATACGAATAAATTTTTATATCATATTATTTCCGCTCTGCCCCAAAACTGTATGCGCTCAACTGCTTTGTGTTTTTTTTGACAGCAATTAAAATGGCTACCAGAAAATTCGCGCGAATATGTCGACAATATTTAAAAAGGCTCAAATAGGCACTTTCGGTTATAAAAAGTTTGCGAAATTCACAAAATTTTGCAAAACAGTTTATTCCTTACTTGTGATAAGAAACTCCAAGTGGCCGGCGTTGCAAACTATTGTCACAATTCGGCACAACTCACTTCATTGCAAAGATTAATGCAATTGCACAGTTTTCAAACACTTTTTTCAAATAAAACTCGCGATTTTCACTTCTACACTAACGTTTTTCTGAACCGCACTAGTCGAATCTACACAGAATTAATCTGTATTTAAAATAAACACGATTTTATTTCCGTACCGACTCAAATTGTTGACATTAGTTTAATTGTCATATTGACAGCAAGGATACAAAGACAGGAATTGACATTGAAGATACATGAAAAGTGGTCGGTTTCTCTTCAATGTATTTTTAATGGACATCGCCCCTCCGAATGTCTTTATGCTCTCAGGGAATTTCATGAAAAGTACGGGAACGCTCTCATTGTATTTCCTGAAAATTGACAACCGAAAGTGTCAGTTTTCGGTTTTTGGGAGAACAATAGTGATTATAAAGTCATCCTAAGCGGTAATAAATTATCGCCACAAAAATATTCGACCTCCATAGCAACATTACGCAAAAAATATGTTGCTTGCCGCGCACATTTGAAAATATTTACTCCGTCTGACACTTTTCAGTATTTTTCAGTAGCTCAGACCCTACTGAAATTTACTGAAAGAGGGGAAGTTCTCAGTTTTCAGTAAAACGGAGTACGGGAACAGCTTCATTGCAATTAATCGCGATTAATCGCAATTAATCGTAGTACGGGAACAGACCTATTATCAGTGAGACAGTAGAAATGAGGTCTGTTCCCGTACTACGATTAATTGCAATTAATTGCAATTAATCGTAGTACGGGAACAGACCTTTAGAGTGAACATGCCCATAAGATTTACATTGAAGGGAGTGAACGAAAAAAAACCTTATGGTACCGTACCTTAGTGTACTGTACCGTACATTTTTAACGCCCGTACGCAAACACATTCACTACAAAAAGTACACATACCCTACCTCAGTCTATAATGTTTGCGTACATGTACACGACCGATATACCGAACGAAACAGACACGATGCAAATGTACGCTACGATTGAATACTGTACTGTACAAAGTACACAAACCTTATCCTCTACAATACGGAATGTGTACACCTACACAACCCGTACACAAACGATATACACTAAACGTACCGTACGTTTAGTGTACTTTTGCGGTTCATTTATATGAACTGGGAAAAAATTACAGATAAAAGTGATAATGCCGTAGCCGAAATGAATTGATTATGCTCTCCTGTGAAGTTCAATATTTTTGACTCAGTGCTTTCACTTTAAAAGTGTTTTTCCTTTTCATGTAAATGAAGCGCAAAAGTACACTAAACGTACGGTACGTTTATTGTATATCGTTTGTGTACGGGTTGTGTACGAGTACACATTCCGTATTATAGAGGATAAGGTTTGTGTACTTTGTACAGTACAGTATTCAATCGTAGCGTCCATTTGCATCGTGTCTGTTTCGTTCGGTATATCGGTTGTGTACATGTACGCAAACATTATAGACTGAGGTAGGGTATGTGTACTTTTCGCGTACACTACGCTTAAGGTACGGTATTTTTTCCATTGATATAAAAGTATAGAGGATATGGCGATAGAGAAATTATTGTTGCCATTTTTTGGATTCTTTATTTGTGTTTGTAAATAACCGCACACAACTGAAAAACACAAAGGCGTCGTAATTATTGTATTTACGAGTTGGAGGGTGATAGCTAGGTTGCAAAAGTAACATTCCGGTGTATTTCCAAATTGAAATCATAAATATATCCTTAAAACCATATTTAAAAGATTGTTTTCCAAATTCAATTTATGCATACAAATGGCAACCCGAAGGACACTAAATATTTGATGTTACTACTTTTGAAGATGCATTTTTTATTTGAGTGCGGATGAATATTTCGCGGTTTCAGTGATGTATCCACGACCGTAAAAGATTTTATAATGATTCAATTGCGGGATTCAAGACAGTTAAGGCTACGATTTTGAAATAACCTACAGATTCTGCACACAAGAATTGCAAAACATTCATATATATATATATATATATATATATATATATATATATATATATATATATATATATATATATATATATATATATATATATATATATATATATATATATAGATATATATATATATATATATATATATATATATATATATATATATATATATATATATATTTATATATATATATATATATATATATATAGATATATATTTGTACACATTGGCGATAGAGGCGCAAAAACTCAACGATTGTCACAGCTTCGCACCTCCCTCCTCTTTTCTCAACCGGGCTTGGGACCGGCTATGGCAGATTTACAGTGCACGTTACATAATAAACTGTAATTTTTATTTAATTACCATTTTACTATTTCATTTTCCATTTTTCATATACCTGGGCATATGCTGAAAATGACCCCCTTCAGTACTAAGTTTAGTACCCGCTTTGACCTACTTCAAAATTCAATATGTCACACTGCCTAAAATGTAAACAAACCGGGTGATGTTTTCGTTCTCGCGACGATTGCCAAGCTACTATTCACGCAAACGAAATAAACAGGCGTATTTGGGATTTAAACACTTCACGCATTCTCTAACAATAGTTATATTTTAGTAATGTTAGACCGCTCACTCATAAACTATGTTTTATTTCACCACAACCAAACCGCACAACTTAAAACCTCCTTTATTTAATTATGTATCCACATTAACTTAATGAAATAATCACTGGACACTGCCACTCATATGCACAAGCCACTAAATGCAAAAATTCTTTGAACGCAGCTCCCGATCACGAATTATAAAACGTTTTCTGAATGCGCGGCTTGAAGACGCTCGATTTTTTGAAACTCAAATTGACAGTCCCAGGTACTGGAACGATGCTGGAACACCTGGGAATGTCAGAACACTGCGTTCTCACTAGCGAATCCATTGATATAAAAGTATAGAGGATATGGGCATAGCGAAATTTTTGTTGCCATTTTTTGGATTGTTTGATAGTTGTAGTGAATACATGCATCTGGCATAAAAATACAAAGGTGTAGTGATTATACGATTTCGTATAATTAAAGGGGCCAATATATTTTAAATATATTAAAATGGTGTTTCGATTTAACTGGAAGAATTTAATAGTAAAATACATTCACAATATCTATGAACGGTTAATGATGAAATACGTGGAAATTTTATTTATTAACATTTGTGATGAATTCAAATAAAATAAATTGAATCAATGATTTGAATAAATTTCTGAATTTTATCCCGAGAAAATGCAACACAAATCAGTGCGCGTTATTAAATTTATAAACCAATGTTATTGATAATAATAACTTCTGTTCAAATCATTTATCAACCATAAACTCAGAATATTTAAAATGCATTTTAAAATACGAATCTTACCACAGAACCAAATCTTAAGTTACCAGCCCCCCTCCTCCTTTTGCAACCGGGCTTTGGACCGGCGTTGGCGGATTTACGGCTTCCCTTGGATAATTTAATTCATAATATAATCCGGGTTATTATTTAGAAGCATAGAGAATAGTTACATTCGAAAATATGTGAGAGATTAGATCTGTTCGCGTACTGCAGCAGCAACATATTTTTGCAGCTGGCTTCTTTCTGTGGCAAAATTTGGGTGGCAGCAAGAGTGCTAAAACGACTTGCTGTGAATCTATTTTAATATAAGGTGCGTTTTTTTGCACACCCGAGCAGATCCAAATTTGTTAAGTATATTGAATACAATAACAATTTTGTTGTTGTATTCAATACACTTAACAGATATTGATCTGCTCGGGTGTGCAAAAAAAACGCACCTATATTATAATAGATTCAGGTGCGTGAACAGACCTATTAGAATCTTCAATATGATTTTCCTTCAATATGATTTCGCGTAAGTTTTTGCTAGTTAATTTCAAATACAGCAGATTGTAAAATATTTTAAAAATTCAATCGTAGTTTCCATTATCTGGGAAAAAAACACAATATAACTTATTCCCCAGAACATTTATCACTTCCACTTACTAATGCAATTTGCACTTTTTATAATGATGCAATTGCGGTATCCAAGACAGTTAAGGCTACGATTTTGAATACATATTCTGCAAACAACAATTTCAAAACATTCATTTAAATATAGACCATTTATAAGAGTACTAAAGGACATTACAATACATTTACGTGTGCATGATCTTTGCATATCTATATATATATATAATATAAATATATATATATATATATATATATATATATATATATATATATATATATATATATATATATATATACATATATATATATATATAAATATATATATATATATATATATATATATATATATATATATATATATATATATATATATATATATATATATAAATATATATATATATATATATATATATATATATATATATAAATATATATATATATATATATAAATATATATATATATATATATATATATATATATATATATATATATGTATATCTATATAGATAAAAATGTATATATACATAAATGTATATGTATATGCATATGTATATATATATATATATATATATATATATATATATATATATATATATATATATATATATATATATATATATATATATATATATATATATATATATATATATATATATATATATGTATATATATATGTATATATATATATATATATATATATATATATATTTATTTATGTATATATTTGCACATATTTGCGATAGAGGTGCAAAAACTCAGCTATTCTCACAGCTTCGCACCTCCCTCCTCTTTTCTCAACCGGGCTTGGGACCGGCTATGGCAGATTTACAATGCTCGTTACATAATTAACTGTTATTTATTGGCTTCAGAAACTACAATTTTACTATTTCATTTTCTATTTTCATGTACCTGAGCATATACTGAAAATGCCCCCTTTCATTATTTAGTTTAGTACCCGCTTTGACCTACTTACAAAGTCAACATGTCACACTGCTTAAAATGTAAACAAACCGGGTGATGTTTTCGTTCTCGCGACAATTGCCAAGCTATCATTCACGCAAACATACGCGTGTTAGCTCTTGTGGTGGAAGGTTGTAGCCGGAAAATTGCTGAAAAATTTTTTGTTTTTTTCCGAAGGACAATTTTTCTCTGGAATTGATAATACGTTTATCAGGTGTCTTAAACTGCGGTTTCGTGTTCGTTGCGTTGTTTTGAGTCACTTATGTGTTTGTGTTGTCTAGAGTAAAAATTTGAGGTCAAACCCACCATAAACGGGTGTTATCGTAAACCGATGGCTGATACGAATCGTCATAAGCCAACATAATCCTTGTCAAAAGGGATCTAGTATTAATAAAAAAAAAAAAAAAAAAATTCACGCAAACGAAATAAACAGGCGTATTTGAAATTTAAACACTTCACGCATTCTCTAACAAAAGCTATATTTTAAAAATATTAAACCGTTCACTCATTAACTTTATTTTCTTTCACCACAACCAAACCGCACAACATAAAACCTGCTTTACCTAATTCTGTATACACATTAGCTTAATGAAATAATCACTCGACACTGCCACTCATATGCGCACGACACTAAATGCAATATTTTTTTGAATGCAGCTCCCGATCACGAATTATAAAGCGTTTTATAAATGCGCGGCTTGAAGACAATCGATTTTATGAAACGAAAATTGACAGTCTCAGTAACTGGAACGATGCTGGAACACCTGAGATTGTCAGAACACTGCATTCTCACCCATATTAATAAAATTGTTTCTGGCAACAGTCACGGACAGTATACGTATATGCTATTCGCATATCCTCTATACTTTTATATCAATGAGCGAATCCAATCCCGGGATCCCGGATCCCGGGATCCCGGGATCCCGGCCAATTTCTGGTCCCGAAAATCCCGGGATTGATGAGTTCTAATCCCGGGATTTTCGGGATCAGAAATTGGCTGGGATTTCGGGGCCGGGAGTCAAGCATTATCGGCAAACAAGTTACAGCAAGACTCGAAAAGTGCAAATAGAATCCATATTTATGAGAAAACAATTAGCTCACATCAAAATGCGTAAAGAATAGAGCAAAATAAACCGATGTAACAGTTAACAAGAGAATACAAAGGGGTTTGTAAATAAATAAGTATGGACTGTTTCGCATTTAGTGCATTCGTTACATCGAATGATTTGAGGAAATTAATACTAGCGAATGCATATACAGATTTACCAAAATCCTTAACAACAATCAAAAAAAGGTTGTTGGCTATGCAAGCAGGATAAAGAAAATAATAAAAAAAAAGATATAACAGGCTAGTATCTCAGGTGAACGGTTCAGTTTGATGTTTGATGAATGCACCTTGACTGCAAATAGGCGCTTTATAAATATAAACATCTACTTAGTAAATTCTTACTGGAGCTTGGTGGGAGTAAGAATATCAATGACAACTGGAAACTACCTAGATATGAGTTTAATGTTTCTCTAGGAAAAGACATTTTTACCATCGTAACTGATCGGTCAAACGAAATGCGAAAAGTAGGCAGACTAGTTGGTACAGAGCAACATATTTGTTTGGCGCATAGCATCCACTTGGCAGTTTGCGATGTTCGCTATAATATGAGGTCCATTCCAGATTAAAGTGATTTCCCGATAGTCTGAACGACGACCACGAAGATTTGGATGGTCCTGAATCAGCTAACTACGTTGAAACCGGTCGCCTGCAAGACACGCTAGATCAGAAGAAAGACATCAGCGCATGCATAAAGAAAGTTCGTTAGGTAGTTTTATATTTTAAAAAAGCTCCAACGAAAATAATAACGATCTTTAAAACTATGTCGGATCCGAGCAAGGCATTTAACTGTCTCCTTTAAATGGATTGTAAAACAAGATGAAATAGTCTCTTGACAATGCTCGAATAGTTTCCCACTTTGAAAAATAGTATACATTAATAGGCCTGCAATATTCAGAGCAATTAGAAGCAACAGAGTTTGATTCAATTCAGAAAATTATTGAAGTTTTACTCCCTGTCAAATTGGCTGTGACGGCCTTTAGTCGCAGACTTGCAAATTTATGCACTGCTAATACTTCATCAAGATTTGTATTTAGGATGTTAGGAGAAAAACGGTCTATTCTTCTGCATGCTATGAAAATTGCAATATTGGACCGAATAAAAGAGCGTCAGTGTACCGAGCTATCTGGTATGCTAAGCTATCTCCAGAATCCACATTGTACCAGCAAAAATTTACCAAGTGAAATAAAATCTCTATTTTTGAAACCAAGCTACGCAAATATTAAAAAAAATATAACTTCAATGATCTAGATGCTGAACCCTATGCTTGGTAGCCAAAGAAATGAAAAGAACCCAGTAGATACCCATGTTGAATCAGAACAAGGTAGTCGTCAATTAACGCTACAAGAAGAGCTGCAAAAGTATGAAAACAATCAATCATGAAATGCCGCAAGAAACTAATCTAATTAAAACCATTGCAAAAGAAATGAATCTTTTCGAAAGTGGTGGCACTTGCATAGTTTGGAGCAAGCGTACCAATATTTCTCGACCGTTTCCGCGGTGTCCAACATCGGGAATAAATTTAGAAGCAGGCTTGGAGACGATACTTTAGATGCTTTGCTATTGCTTCAATGTTACTTCCGAAAAACCCAATGAACTTTGGCCGAATTTTTTATGTGTTACTTTATTATGTATCTCAATTCTAAGAGTTGTGTTTTGTTGTTGTGGTTTTTCGTCGTGATTTTTTGCTGTAATTTGTAATAGATGTAATTTTTAATATCTGTCTTCATACTGTCATCGTTTTGGATAATTAAAATTAATGTTTTTATTTGCATCAATAATATAAAAAAGTAATTATGCAATTTTTTATACAGTTTTGAGCTTACTTATTGTTGTAGTTTTGAAATGATGGCAAATAATATAATCTGTTTACTAGAAACTTGACTTATTTTGTTGCGTTGTATTATGAATTTCAAATCCCGGGATCCCGGGATTTGAGATTTTTTAATCCCGTAATCCCGGGATTGAAAATATGGTTCGGGATTGGAATCCCTAGTTCTCACCCATATTCATACAATTGTTTCTGGCAACAGTCACGTACAGTATACGTATATGCTATTCGCATATCCTCTATACTTTTATATCAATGATTTTTTCGTTCACTGATTGAAGGGGATGGTCAGTGAGGTTGTAGAAATGGAGTGGACATGCCCATAAGATTTACATTGAAGGGGATGGTAGTAATTTTTTGGGTCCTCATTGTCAAATCTGGTCAAATTCAAGTAGTTCCCCTCCAATTTTGAAATTAGATCGAAATGGCGGAAAGGCAACTTTAACATGCTTTGTGCGCGAGAGGATTGAAGGGGCTAATGGTGGAAACTTATACCGTCCGTGTCCAGGGGCTGGGGATGGTAGTAATTTTTTGTCTGCTCAATGTCAAATCGGGTCAAATCCAAGTAGTTCCCCTCCAATTTGACAATGAGAGTGAAATGGCGTAAAGGCAGCTTTAACATGCTTTGTGCGCGAGAGGATTGCAGGGGCTAATGGTGGAAAGTTATACCGTCCTTGTCTAGGGGCTGATCATTATTTTTTATATTTTGAATCTTGTATCGAATTAGGTGTTTTTTTTTTTGCTCCGATGCAGAGTAGAGTACAACTATGCCGCAAAAACAACGATCTAGTATAAAACAGCAGTGCATTCACTAAGACTGACATAGGTTGCTGTATTTGCTGTGATAGCCCGCAACGGTAAAACTTGAGTTGATGCCCCACACAGCTGTTACATGAATTTGCCGATAGATGTCGGGCTAATTTGTTTGTGTTTTTGTGGTTGTGCGTTTGCTTTTGGGGCTTCTTTTCTTTCTTTTTTTTCTTTTTCTTAATTGTTTTATCTTCTTTTTTATTTTTATGTATAATTTTGTCTGTTTTTCTTCATTTTTTCAGCCCTTCTTCCACCTTTTCGCCCTCTGGTGGTCGGATTTCCCGGGTGTGGGGCATCAAGTCCAGTTTACCCCCCGCAACAGCTGAAA
This sequence comes from Nemotelus pantherinus, assembly GCA_963978885.1. NCBI lineage: Eukaryota > Metazoa > Arthropoda > Insecta > Diptera > Stratiomyidae > Nemotelus > Nemotelus pantherinus. Next base: position 100,470,929 of record OZ022263.1, on the reverse strand, counting down.
ATAAAGAATAAAGGGAGAAAATAACGAATAATCGATAGAAAATAGAAAAAGAACGGGTAAACTGGACTTGATGCCCCACACCCGAAAAATTCCACCACCAGAGGGCGAAAAGGTGGTAGAAGGGCTGAAAAAATGAAGAAAAACAGACTAAATTATACAAAAAAATAAAAAAGAAGATAAAACAATTAAGAAAAAGAAAAAAGAAAGAAAAGAAGCCCCAAAAGCAAACACACAACCACAAAAACACAAACATATTAGCCCGACATCTATCGGCGAAATTCATGTAATAGCTGTGTGGGGCATCAAGTCCAGTTTTACCCTTTTTTCTATCAGCACATTCGGGTAGGCCATGATCTGGACTTGATCCAGTTTTACCAAATTGTATTCGTCATAGGTAGTTCACGTGCTGAAGTATAGAATGTGCGGTAAAACTGGACTTGATGCGGGTAAACTGGACTGGTAAAACTGGACTTGATCATGGCCTTCATATAAAAGGCCTATCGCAAAAGCAATTAACGTACAAGATGGCGGACCTAAACTACTTTTCCCAACCAGTCCGCACAGTGATGTTTTTTATGGTTATAAAGAAATTCACGAGATCCACCTACAGCAGATATGAGGAAACTCATATGTCATGTTAATCAATGTTTTTTGGAATCTTTCACAAGCAATTTAGATATAAAAAGTCTTTAACATCAGACCTCAATTCATCGGGACACTTATCCGAAATATCGTTTGTATAGAAGAATTTGCAGATTATCAAAATTTGATGATTTTTGAAGTGGAATAAATCCTACCAACCACAAACGGCAATTGTTTACAATTCACATTGCCGAGAGTAGGTGGTAGGTATTCCAAATTGCAAAGTTCTCGCGTATACAGCACAATAAACACATCACTTTCACGACACTTATCCGAAATATCTTTTACGCGACAAAAACTTCTAAACCAGTCTCCGGATAATAGGAAAATAGACTCTATTCCCTGATTCGACCGAGCAGTACCATTCACATTACTAATTGTCAGAGAAATTTCAAACAATTGTCATTGTGCAATTCCCAATAAATTTTAATAACGAGAGGACTACACCATTTTAAAAAGTAGCTTAATATCTGTCAGCTTAATATCTGTTATATGAAGGCCATGACTTGATGCCCCACATAGCTGTTACATGAATTTGCCGATAGATGTCGGGCTAATATGTTTGTGTTTTTGTGGTTGTGCGTTTGCTTTTGGGGCTTCTTTTCTTTCTTTTTTTCTTTTTCTTAATTGTTTTATCTTCTTTTTTATTTTTATGTATAATTTTGGGTAAAACTGGACTTGATGCCCCACACAGCTGTTACATGAATTTGCCGATTGATGTCGGGCTAATATGTTTGTGTTTTTTTGTGGTTGTGCGTTTGCTTTTGGGGCTTCTTTTCTTTTTTTTTTCTTTTTCTTAATTGTTTTATCTTCTTTTTAATTTTATGTATAATTTTGTCTGTTTTTCTTCATTTTTTCAGCCCTTCTACCACCTTTTCGCCCTCTGGTGGTGGGATTTCCCGCGTGTGGGATGGTGTGGGGCATCAAGTCCAGTTTACCGGAAAAAAGAAAAGCTCATACGAAGTTGTTTTTTTTTTCTGTGAGATGGCTTTGGTTTTTTGAAGGTTAAGTTGGATGTTTTGGTAGTTAGTAAATTAAAAAAAGCTTGCATAATGTGTAGAAAGTTAAAAGAGATAATTTTCTGTTAGTCCTTCTACTATTTTCTATCGATTGTGGTAGTGTATATTCGTTATTTTCTCCCTTTATTTTGAGCTGTTGAGTGGTACCACAGCAAATACAGCAACCTATGTCAGTCTGGTAAAACTGGACTTGATGCCCCACACAGCTGTTACATAAATTTTGCCGATAGATGTCGGGCTAATATGTTTGTGTTTTTGTGGTTGTGCGTTTGCTTTTGGGGCTTCTTTTCTTTCTTTTTTTCTTCTTCTTAATTGTTTTATCTTCTTTTTTATTTTTATGTATAATTTTGTCTGTTTTTCTTCATTTTTTCAGCCCTTCTACCACCTTTTCGCCCTCTGGTGGTAGGATTTCCCGGGTGTGGGGCATCAAGTCCAGTTTACCCTGTCAGTCTTAGCGAAAGCATCAGCTGTTTTGTGATGGATCGTTTTTTTGCGTCATTGTTCTATTCTGTTCAAAAAAACACGCCAATTAAAATAGAATTGGAGAAACAGGAAGTTCATTTCTTCGAATTGGAATTTTTTTAACTTGCTAAAAAATTTTGAGATACATATTTAGTTGGAAATAGTTATATATCACAGGAGAATTACAATCTTTTACAAGCGTAGCCAGTCTTGATAAATTGATATCGCAATTGAATACATCTAGCTATAATGGTAAACTTTAACTTGACTGTAAATACAAAATGATTTATTTTGAATATTTTCACGTTTTTTTTTCCAAAATAAAACACAAGCACTTTATATTCAAAAATCTGACTATATTAACCATATTATAGGACAACTGAAACATGTGATTTACATAAATAATAATAAATTCATCACTTCAACATGTGCTCGTACGAAATGTTCGTGTCCGGTACAACATCTTGTTTGAGCGCCTGCTGTGATAAAAACCTCAACAAATAAAACGGTCCACCAGGCTTATCATTGGTTCCAGATAATTTGCTACCTCCAAACGGTTGTTGCGCTACTACTGCACTAGTCGATTTCGTATTGAAATACAAATTCCCTGCGGCGTACTTTAACTCGTTCAAAGCCTGGCACATGAATGTTTCATCCTCAGCGAAAACCGATCCAGTCAATGCATACCTGGTTGTTCCACGAACCAATTCCAATGCTTTTTGAATTTCTTTTTCTTTATAAGCATATACCGTCAATATTGGCCCGAAAATCTCTTCTCGCATGATTTTATCCTCCGGGTCTTCTGTTAATACAATTGTTGGACATATGTAGTACCCCACTTGATCGTTATAGAATCCGCCAGCAAGAATTGTCAGCTTGGGATTTTTCTTAGCGTATTCAATATATTGGACGATTTTGTCAAATGCTCTTTTGTCGACCACCGCACCGGCAAACGTTTCGAAATTCTCAACATCACCAACATTTAGCTGGTTGGTTTTGTCGACAAGTTCCGGTAAAAGCTTTGAGCATAAGGACTCAGGCACGTAGAGTCTGGAACAAGCTGAACATTTCTGACCCATGTATTCAAATGCTGACCGTATGGTTGCAGCAACAACTGCACGTAAATCTGCTGATGGATGAACAAAATGAAAGTTTTTGCCTCCACATTCGCCTAGCAGCCGTGGGAAAGTATTGTATTTTAAAATGTTCTCCCCGACTCGCTTCGAGATGTTTTGAAATGTCGGTACTGAGCCCGTGAAATTAATAGCTCCTAGACACGATGAGGCAGTGACTGCGTCTCCGAAAACTGGTCCTTCGGCAGGGACGAAATTAACCACACCAGCGGGCACTCCGGCTTCTGCCATTGCTTTAAAAACGATCCAATTGGATAAGATTGCAGTGTGAGATGGCTTCCACAGGACAACATTTCCACATAGAGCAGGTGTGTATGCTAGATTACCTCCAATAGCAGTAAAGTTGAAAGGACTTATGGCAGCCACAAAACCATCCAAAGCACGAAGATGAATGGCATTCCTGGTATTCTCTTCGACGTTCAAAGGTTGGTATTTGAGAAGCTCCTTTAAGAAGAATGCATTGAATCGCATGAAATCCACGAGCTCACAAGCTGCATCGATTTCTGCCTGCTGAACAGTTTTTCCTTGACCTATCATGGTTGCAGCAACCAACTGTTTTCGATACTTACCAGCCAGAAGGTCGGCTGCTTTTAGCCAGACATCAATTCGCTCCATCACGGGAACCGCATCCCATTCTATTAGTTTCTCTAAAGCCGTGCTAATGGCTTTTTCGATCATTTTCTCGTTCGCTTTGTAAAATTTTGCTATTTTCTGGGAGTGATTATGCGGCATTACTTGATAATCAACTTCACCTGTACTCATTTCTACTCCACCGATGACAATGGGTACCTCGGATTCGGTATGACTTAGTCGACGGAGTTCACCTTCTAGCTCTTTACGTTCTTTGGATCCTTTTAAGTACTTGAGAACGGGCTCGTTTTGAACTTGAAAGTCAACGAACTCATGGCTGCATACTATAATGTGAGCTTTTCTTGAAATTAGTCTACAGGCTGGTGCCACTGAGGCAAAAATTTGGTGGAGGTTGGTTTTAAAAACATGCATTATAGTTTGCGCAGCGACTACTTTTGTTTGTTTGCATGCTTGACGGCCGTGCGTTCGATGACATTTTATGGATTGGACTAGTCAAGGCTTTCTGAAAGGTATGCTGCCATGACGAAAGATACGAATAACAAAACATACTTGTTTTAGGCTACTCTATTGTTTCTGAAAGTACGATATGTAGCCTTTTATATATCCCATATTTCTTGTATATTTTCATGCAAAAAACATTTACAAATGTAAGAACATAAATTGTACATAAATTCAAATGTATTTATATAGCTTGCCACTAGATGGCGTTAGGATAAGTTAACATGTAGGGACCGCAAGGTTGGCTACAATGCATACCGTAGTATCGAAATTTCCCGCATCGTGCCGACACCATCGCTTTACAAGAACGTCACCAGTGAAGTAGTAGAAATGGAGTGGACATGCCCATAAGATTTACATTGAAGGGGATGGTAGTAATTTTTTAGCTACTCATTGTCAAATCGGGTCAAATCCAAGTAGTTCCCCTCCAATTTGACAATGAGATCAAAATGGCGTAAAGGCAGCTTTAACATGCTTTGTGCGCGAGAGGATTGAAGGGGCTAATAGTGGAAAGTTATACCGTCCGTGTCCAGGGGCTGAACGTCACGACCTTTCCTTCTTCTTCTTGCGGACGCCGTCGAGAGTGGTCGTGTTCAAGTGTTGATATTTAAATATTTCTTGTTACGATAACAAATCTTCGAAGAATTCTACAAGGCCATAATCGCGATGGCAAGAAGCCTTCACACTATCTCCAGGACTTGAAAAACCTGGGAGGAAATCATGTTAGCGATGCCATTCTAAGAACACTGCTTTTAGAGCAACTGCCGGAGCAAATACGAGTGGTATTGGGCATTTCCAGTGAACTGGACGTTGAGAAGCTCGCTAAGATGGCCGACATGATGCTGGAGCTACAACAGCCGCCTAATGTGTCCGAAGTGCGAGAAGCGACGCCTGAAGTGTCACGTGAAAACGTCATCACGCAACTGGTCAATCAGCTCAGCCGATTAGAAACACGGTTCCGAAGCAGATCTAGAGGACGATACCACGGATCGCGATACAGATCTAAATCCAGAGAGACGAAGAATGGCAGATTGTGTTACTTCCACAAAAAGTTCGGCGGTAGGGCGAGAAATTGTCGTTCACCCTGCCAGTGGAAAAGTAACAAGCCAGCGGAAAACTAACTTCGTCGTCTCGTGTTAAGGCGATCGGAGACGACGGAACTGTCATAAACCGCCTAATTATTGCTGATAGAAAAACTGGCATGCGCTTCCTCATTGACACCGGATCAGACTTATTGGTTCTTCCAAGACATTTCTCACCGAAATATACGGAACCGACGAATATTAAACTGTATGCTGCGAATAATACGATAATAGCCACGTATGGACAAAAAGTTTTATCGTTAGACTTTGGATTTCGACGCCTTTTCAACTGGAGCTTCACCGTCGCAGACGTCTCTCAGCCGATAATCGGAGCGGACCTGTTGAAACATCATGGAATTGTGGTAGACTTGCGAGCCCGGAAGGTTATCGATAGCAGAACTAACCTCTCCCGTACCGCCAACATCAGCGAAAAGCCTACTCAACAAGTCTCAACGATTGCAGATAACATGGCATATGAGGATATACTGCGGAAGTTTGTTGATGTTACGATCGCCTCTAACGTGAAAAAGGTAATCAGTCACAACTTCTTTCATCATATTTGCACGGAGGGACCACCGATTGCGCAGCGAGCCCGCAGACTTACTCCCGAAAAGCTCAGAGAAGCTAAAGCGGAGTTTGACTTCATGATCGAGCAAGATATTTGTCAGCCGTCCAGCAGTCAGTGGGCCAGTCCACTACACCTTGTGCCCAAAAAGAACGGTCGGTGGAGACCATGCGGCGATTACAGACGCCTGAATGCTGCCACCGTCCCGGACAAGTATCCGATTGCACACTTGCACGATTTTTCGCAACGGCTAAATGGATGCAAGTTATTTTCAACATTGGATTTAATACGAGCCTACAACCAGATTCCTGTAGCGCCAGAGGACGTACCAAAAACTGCTGTCATAACGCCGTTCGGCCTCTATGAATTCAAAGTTATGACCTTCGGACTCTGCAACGCAGCGCAGACGTTTCAGCGTTATATCGACTTGGCGCTTCGAGGACTTGATTTCGTTTACGCCTACATCGACGATATTCTTGTTGCTTCAAAATCTCATGAAGAGCACCGACAGCATCTCGAAATAATTTTCCAGAGGTTACGAGAATATGGACTCTCTATCAACGTTTCGAAATGCGTTTTTGGAGCAAGTTCGGTAAACTATCTGGGATATGCAATTGATGAGCATGGCACGAAACCGCTTCCAGAACGAGCACAAGCAATTTTGAATTTCAAAAAACCAGCCAGCTTCAAAGACTTACGAAGATTTTTGGGCGCAGTCAATTTTTATAGACGCTTCATCAAAGACGCGGCGAAAACTCAATCCGCTTTACATGAGTTACTGGCTGGAGCCAAGAAAAACGATACACGTTTAATTAATTGGAACTCGGCAGCCGAAACAGCTTTTGAGCAATGTAAAAAGCAGATCGCCGATGCAGCACTTCTAAGACATCCGATCGAAAACGCTCTTTTAGCAATTCAGTGCGATGCATCGGATACATCTATGGGCGCAGTTCTCGAGCAGCTAAATGGTGAAATTTGGGAACCATTAGGATTATTCTCGCGAAAGTTCAGTGACGCCCAGCGTAAATATAGCACGTACGATCGCGAACTTCAAGCCATCTACAGTGGAATCAAATTCTTCCGATACATGTGCGAAGGTCGACAGCTAGTCATCAAAACCGATCATAAACCGATCACGTTTGCTTTTCAACAGAAAGCAGAGAAATCTTCTCCACGGCAACTTCGACAGTTGGATTTTATCGGCCAATTTTCTACGCATATAGTTCATGTCGCTGGAAAAGATAATTTGACAGCAGATGCCCTATCGAGAATCGCCAGTTTACAGATGCCAGTTGCAATAACTACAAACGATCTAGCAATCGCGCAGCAACAGGACGACGAACTTCCATTTCTTCTGGAATCAAATACAACGCTAGATTTGCGCAAGCTTCGAATTGACGACACCGAAACTACGATTTATGGTGACGTCTCGACAAGACATATTCGTCCTTACGTTCCGAAAACTCTAAGGAAGAGGATATTTGATTTAAATCATGGCCTATCTCACCCCAGTGGTCGAGCGACGAAAAAGATGATTCAACGAAAATTCATCTGGCCAAGCTTAGCCAAAGATGTAATTGGCTGGGCACGTACATGTCTCGCATGCCAACGCAGCAAAATCGGCAGACACATCAAATTTCCTCCCGAGCATATTCCAACGCCGGATACCATATTCAGTCACGTACACATCGATATTGTCGGTCCTTTGGTACAATCGAAAGGCTATTCTTATGCCTTAACAATGATCGATAGATTCACGAGGTGGCCAGAAGCGGTGCCAATCAAAAATATTACAGCTGAAGTCATCGCCGACGCTTTTTATTCGTCATGGATAGCGCGATTTGGAGCACCTACGATTCTGACAACAGATCAAGGCTCACAATTTGAAGCTGCATTATTCAAGGCGCTTGCACATTTAAGGTCTGTTCCCGTACTACGATTAATTGCAATTAATTGCAATGAAACGTACTAAAACGTACTAAAACGTACCGTTTTAGTACGCTTCATTGCAATTAATTGCAATCAATCGTAGTACGGGAACAGACCTTTAGTCGGATGCCAGAAAACCCGTACAACCGCCTATCATCCACAATCTAACGGCATGATAGAGCGGTGGCACCGGTCTTTGAAGGCAGCAATTAGGTGCCATAACACACAAGATTGGGTGGAGGTTTTACCCACCGTCTTGTTGGGGTTACGAACCAGCTTGAAGGAAGATATCGGCACAACAGCAGCAGAGCTAGTATACGGAACGACGTTGCGAGTTTCTGGTGAATTTTTCCCGAACGAAGAGATGCCTCCAGACCCGAAGATTTTCATTGAAAAATTCCGTCAACATATGAGACGAGTGCGAGCTACGCCAACGAGTCTCCACGACAAGCGCAGAGTTTTCGTACATAAGGATCTTTACTCTTGCACGCATGTTTTCATACGAGTTGACCGAGTGAAACCACCACTAGAACATCCATACGAAGGACCGTACAAAGTTCTCAGCAGACCATCGGATAATGTTTTCACCATAGACGTACAAGACAAAGCAACAAACATCAGCGTTGATCGAATCAAGCCAGCGCATATGGAGATACATCCAGATGACGGGAATAGCACAGCTCCACCAACTCTCAGGACATATGCAGGACCTAAGGCTAAATCTACGAAAACCGTCCGATTCGCCAACTGTTGACGTTACAATGTCAAAGACACTTGGGGGGAGTATTGTAGGGACCGCAAGGTTGGCTGCAATGCATACCGTAGTATCGAAATTTCCCGCATCGTGCCGACACCATCGCTTTACAAGAACGTCACGACCTTTCCTTCTTCTTCTTGCGGACGCCGTCGAGAGTGGTCGTGTTCAAGTGTTGATATTTATATATTTCTTGTTACGATAATAAATAGTTTGTACATAGTAGTTCATCTGTTTATTATTCTAGTGCCCATAAACAGAAGAGCAATTGTCAAAACAGAAAGAAGAAAAGAGCATTCAATAAAGTACAGTCGTAGAAGGTGGACGTACGCGTTTTTGTTAAAACACCACGTGATATTTAAGTGAAACGGAGTTTACAAAATCAGGTGTGGGGTCTGTCCATAATGGCAAGGCCCAGTACTAGAAACGAACTAATGGAGTCGCTTAATAGAAGCGGCGTGAAAGTCTCAAAAGGAGCAACTACGAAGCAATTATTAAAATTGGTTGAGGCCACGCGGGAAACAAGAGCTGCAGTGAGTGCTAGGGTTTCAGGGGCCCCATTATTGGCGCGTGGCTCCCAAATGCCGTCAAGTAGCGATAAGACGCCGCCGAGGGAAGTTCAGACGCCGCCGAGTGATAAGACACCGCCGAATGATGGGACGCCGCCGAAAGAGGTTCGGACGCCGCAGATGGAAGTTCAGACGCTGCCGAATGATAGGACGCCGCCGAAGGAGGTTCAGGCACCGCCGAATGATGAAACGCCGCCGATGGATGGGATGCCGCCGAGTAGTGTCCGAATGCCGCTGATAAACACAAGCATGCGATCATTGATGTATGAGATGCAGATGCCGCCGCCATACGACGCATTTCCGTTGTCGTATCGAGGCGGAGAGTCAATGATGCCCGCTGAACAGCTGTCCGCTGCGCTGATGTCCGCTGCCATGAAGTCTGCTGCCATGAGGTCCGCTGCCGAGATGTCCGCTGTTCAGATGCCGGCCAGTGCAAAGGGTCCGCCGATGTCCGCTGCCCCAACACCGCTGCCGTATTATAATGATGAAAGACTCGATGATATGCCGCCATTGCAGAAATTGAGGTTTGGAAAAGAAAATGATAATTTCGTCAGGCCAGTTCAGGAAAACCCAGATGAGTTGGGAGAACTGGATAAAGAATTGATGACATTGCGAAAAAAACAGGAGATACTAATGTTACGACAAAATATCCAGAGCCTGGAGAAGAGCCAGGAAAAGAATCAGCTGACCGAAGAAAAACCAACCATGACGCTTCGGGATCTTCGGGATGTTATTCCCCTTTTCGACGGAGCACAGTTAGGGGACTACAATGTTCATAAATTTTTAGGCGATTTGGAGGGAGTGTTTAAGACAATTAAATGCAACGAAGCATTCCGACTTATGGCATTGAAAAGCCGTCTGGTTGATGCTGCCCAGGACTGTGTAGCAGGAAGTACCGCCATTACGTACGAGGAAATAAAAGCAGAGTTAGTAGGGGAATTTGGGCAACCGATGACCACATTAGATGTATTGGAGCGATTAAGAGCGAGAATATGGAATAAGGAAGCCGAGTCAATGCATCGATATGTTTTAATCATGAAGGGGCTGGCCCGCAACAGCTCGATAACAGAACCGGAGCTGATAAATATAATCATTGATGGAATGCAGCTGTCGAAAGAAGATACCACGCTGCTCCTGGCTAATGCGAGATCGCTGGAGACACTAAAAGATGCGGTGAATACGCATGGAAAGCGTATAATGCTAAACATTCAAGCATGCCAGAAGATGAAAAAAATTAATACCCCCGCTGTCCCCGCGGCCCCATTTAGACGAACGATAGCTAACCAAATGCAAAGCCGAAGTAGGATGCCAGATGCTGATAGGAGATTGAGAAACGAAGTAGAAGGTACAAGTCAAATCAGATGCTTCAATTGCTGCCAATTCGGCCATTATAAAAATGGCTGCCCGTACGAGAAGAGACCCAGTAATTCATGTTTCAATTGCTGGGAAATTGGACACAACCATAGAGACTGCAGGAGTCCGCCGAAGAGGCTTCAATTATTACGAAACATGGCAGCGAGTATCGAGTGCGAATACAGACGACCCTATGATGCAGAGGAAGAAGATGACACCACGTTGGTAGGAGAAGTTTCAACCATCAGTGCGATGAATTATGTAAGTGCTGTTTTTAAGATCAATTGTGGGCAACCTAATAAACTATTATCTTTGTTTGATACGGGTAGTCCCGTTAGCTTTGTGCGAAAGTCGAATGTTCCGTTTGCAATCCGAGACGAGCAGATGATTACAAATATGAAGGGAATCGGGAGTACAAAAATAAGACCGCTGAGCAGAATCAAATGCCAGATTGAATTTAGAAATAGAACACATGTTGTGGATTTGTTTGTTTTGTCAGATCAGGCCATAAGCCTCCCGCTTATTCTGGGCAGGGATTTCTTAAGACATTTTAATATCAAGTTATGTCAAATTAGTAATAGGATACAAAATGTGAAAAGTGAATTAAAACCTATATCGTTAATGTCGCCTCTTTATTCAAATAAACCCACAATTGATTCCCCACTAATTCTTTCTGATATTGGTAGCATTAATTGTTTGAAATATAATGCTGCTGAAACTAATCCATTGGGGAAAAAGAACAAAACAAAAATAAATAGGTTAATGGAAAATAATCTGAATGGAGACGCTTCGGTGCTGTTAGCAGGTGTTGCATTGAACAATGGTCCAAATATACGAAATGATGAGATGAATATGGGAAATATCTGTCTAAACATAGGTGACCAGCTGTTGTCAGATGAAAAAGGGAAAATTAAAGAGGTTATTTATGAGAATTATGTTGGCTCGCCGAAACTAGATATGAAACCTTCCAATTATGAGATGAAAATTAAGTTGCTGAACGAAGCACCGATTTACTCAGCCCCTAGACGGTTGTCATATAGAGAAAGGTCCGAAGTACAGAAACTTTTGGACGAGATGCTAAGAGATAGAATAATAAGGCCCAGTGATTCACCATATGCCTCTGCAGTAGTACTAGTTCCAAAGAAGAATGGGGAAACTCGAATGTGCGTGGACTACCGAAGTCTAAACAAAATAACCGCTCGGGATAATTATCCTTTGCCGCTGTTAGAAGACTGCATTGGGTTTCTGGGAAATAAGAAGTATTTCAGCACTTTAGACCTACGAAATGGATTTTTCCATGTCAAGATGTCACCAGATTCCATAAAGTATACATCCTTTGTTGTACCACAGGGGCAATATGAATATTTAAGGATGCCTTTTGGCTTGAAGAACGCTCCATCGGTATTTCAGCGTTACATATCTGATATATTTGAAGATCTTATTAAAGAAGATAAACTAATAGTCTATATGGATGACTTGATTATTGCCACAAAGTCGATGGATGAACATTTGGAGGTCTTAGTGAGAGTGTTACAGCGTATAAGTGAGCGAGGACTAGAATTGAAGCTGTCTAAGTGTCAATTCGGATTCAGAGAATTGGATTATTTGGGATATCGTGTATCAGAGGAAGGTATACACCCTAGTGGTGAACACATTAAGGCTATTTCCGAATATCCATTGCCGAGAAACATTAAAGAATTGAGGACTTGCTTGGGCTTATTTTCGTATTTCAGAAAATTTGTTCATTCGTATGCCGAAATCGCAAAGCCATTGACAGCATTGACGCGAGAGGGTGTCCCGTTTCAGATGACAGATGTTCACTGTCAGGCCTTTAGAACACTACGAAATAAGTTAATCGAGAGCCCAGTGCTGACAATCTATGATTCGCTGAGTGAAACAGAATTGCATTGCGATGCTAGTTCCTTGTGATATGGAGCGGTCTTAGTACAGAGGCAACCCGATAGTAAAGTTCATCCTGTTATGTTCTTTTCAAAGACAGCAACAGCTGCGGAAAGCCGATACCATAGTTTTGAGCTGGAAACATTGGCTATTGTGTATGCCTTAAGGAGATTCCGAGTATATTTAGAAGGTATCCCGTTCAAAATAGTGACAGATTGCAACTCGGTTAGACTCACTTTAGAAAGAAAACTTATGAATCCGCGAATCGCAAGATGGGCCCTCGAACTACAATCATACGACTATTCACTAGAACATCGTCATGGCGTATCCATGGGACATGTAGATGCTTTAAGCAGATGCCATGAACCACATGGGGCAGTCAAAGAATCCGGAAGTGACGATGTAATGGCCGCTGTCTTTGAGAAGTTAGGGAGTTATGAAGACCCTGATGTAGAATGTCGAATCGTCGCCGCTGTTGATGAAGAAGATGTTAATTTTCAGATACAGCTTACGCAAAGCAGAGATGCTGATGTGGTCAGGATTAGGGACGACTTGGAGGCCGGTCCAATTGATAACTTTGAGATGAAAAATGGTTTGGTATTCCGAAGATTTAGGCATGGTCATCTTGGCCTATATGTTCCGCAGGAGATGGAGGAAAATATTATGAGGCTAGTGCATGAAAAAATTCGCCATATGGGAATAGAGAAAACTTATGATCAAGCTAGACGACATTATTGGTTCCCAAATATGCACAAGAAAATAGAGAAGTTCATAAGAAATTGTGTGAAATGTATTATGTACGCTGCACCGGTGAAAGCTTCAGAGCGAAACTTGTACAGCATTGAGAAAAGGCCGGTACCATTCGACACTTTGCATGTCGACCATTTTGGTCCACTGCCCGCTGTTAGATCAAAGAGGAAGCACATCTTGGTGGTGATTGATTCTTTCACCAAAATGGTTAAGCTGTATCCCGTTAATAGTACCAGTACCAAAGAGGTTATTGCTTGTTTGAGGAGGTATTTTGAGTATTATAGCCGTCCTCGACGTATTATTTCGGACAGGGGAACATGTTTCACGTCATTAGAGTTTGGAGAGTATCTAAAAACCCAAAACATAACGCACATTAAGACTGCTGTCGCTTCTCCGCAGGCCAATGGCCAAGTTGAAAGAGTAAATCGGGTTATCAAGTGTATACTAGGAAAAATTACAGGGCCAATAGAGCACGCAGACTGGACGCAAATGTTATCGAAAGCCGAATATAGCGTGAACAATACGCGCCACAGTTCTACTGGCTATAGCCCTAGCGAGCTGTTATTCGGAGTATGTCAAATGGGCTCAGAAGTTGACGAATTAACCGAGCTTATTGCAGACTTAACCGTTGAACCAGAAGAACGCGACTTGGAAAACATACGAACCAAAGCTCAGGCAGCCATCAATAAATCGCAACGATATAACGAGGATTACCATGCACAGAGAAGCACTCCAGTAAAGAAGTATCAAGTTGGAGATTTTGTGGTGATGCAAAACATAGATGTGACGGTAGGGACAAACAAGAAGTTTGTGCCTAAGTACCGCGGACCATATGTAGTACGGCAGGTGCTGCCTCATGATCGATATAAAATAACAGACGTAGATAAAGCTGCAGTTACAATCAATGCAACCAACATTTGTTGCACAACAAAATGAGTTTGAACCCATGAGAACGTATGAGAGCAGTTACAATGATGCAACACAACTTTGTTGCGCAGCAGAGTTTGCTCATATCTCAAACTTGGCATGGCAACAACATTTTTGAAAATATCCAATTCCACCTGTTCCTATGAGCGTTCGGGAAATCGGAACTGTCAAGTGCCAAATAGATATTGGCCGAGCCCAGGCGAGCCGAGTGTGTGGACGGTCCAGACAAGCGACTTTGACAGGTGTCAGAGGCGCTCGTGCGACATCCGATCGGAGTCGGTTTTTTGGGCACGAGTCAAAGGGATTTCACCACGTGCCCTGCACGTGCCGGCAAATGCCGTCCACGTGTTGACTACGAGCTGTCAAAGGCTCAGTCTGTTAGCCTGTGGATAATCTGCTGTGTGCGATTGCATTTAAATCCAACGTTGTTGCAACTCATTTATGAAACTTAGATGTCTTTTGCTTCATTGCAGAAGTTATACATAGGTTTGTGGTCAATATTATGCAGAAAATTCCCTGGCACAGGAGTTATTGTTTTTTCCAATCCGTATGTTCTGGATAGGATAGTTGTGTTAGGGGTGCAAAAAAAAAACACGCCTAGTATTTCAAATACTAGGTTAATGAAATGAAGGCGCGAAACAAAATATTTTCTATGGAATATTCGTATCATAATGGGGCATGCATTTTCATATACTTTACCGGTTTAATTTACAAAAGCAACTAGCTGCTTTTCAAATTAATAAACCGTAATTTGTGGTATCTTATTTTTGTGCACAAAATTGCAGCACAAGGTCTGCTTGCGTACTATGATTAATTGCGATTGGTTATTGATAATGAGACCGTTCCCGTAAATTTTGCTTGCAACAAGAGTACAAAAACGACTTGCTGCGAATCTTTTTTAATATACTAGGTCTGTTCGCGTACTACGATTAATTGCAATTAATTGCAAAGAAGCCGTTTTTGTACGTACTAAAATGGAGCACAAAAACCGCTTCATTGCAATTAATCGTAATTAATTGTAGTACGCGAACACACCTATAATAGATTCAGGTACGCCAACAGGCCTAATGAATGCGGCGGCAAGTTTCTGGTACGGTTGAACTACACAAATTTACTACCTATCCTATGTACAATTTTGAATTTTTTTAACCGCCCAAACCATTTGATTAACAGCTGATGATTGACAGCTTGCGAAGTTGCGAGTCGCGCCCAACATGTGGATGCGCAGGCTCGTGCTGTCTCAAAGCCGTCCACATGTTCGCGGTCTCGCCCGACTTCGGCTCGCCTGGTCTCGGCCAATATGTATTTCCCACATCATATGTAAATGACAATCAGAATTTGTATTTTTTTGTCTCATTTTCGCTTTGCATTATACTCCGCAGCTTTTAGAGGATAAAATATTCACTGATATCTCTTTCAGAGACTTTAAAGGATCCAAATTATCGAACAGCAATTTCTTTAATATAGCCAGTGACAGATGACAGTAAATGTTGTGTTGCATTGATTGTAACTCAAGCATAATGGTCAATTGACTCAGAGGCCTTACAATGGAATAGTGGAAGCAGCACGGTTACGTAAATGGAAAACAGTTAGGTTTGATCTAAATTAAATATCAGAGAGAATTAACAGTACACATCTAATTTGAGGCTGGTCGTGGTCGACCAGTTTTCAGGTTGGATGAACTGAAAGAACATAAATTGTACATAAATTCAAATGTATTTATATAGCTTGCCACTAGATGGCGTTAGGATAAGTTAACAGAAGGGCAATTGTCAAAACAGAAAGAAAAAAAGAGCATTCAATCATGGCCTTCATATAAAAGGCCTATCGCAAAAGCAATTAACCTACAAGATGGCGGACCTAAGCTACTTTTCCCAACCAGTCCACACAGTGATGTTTTTTTATGGTTATAAATAAATTCACGAGATCCACCTACAGGAGATATAAGGAAACTCATATGTCATGTCAATCAATGTTGTTCTGGGATCTTTCACAAGCAATTTAGATATAAAAAGTCTTTAGCATCAGACCTCAATTCATTGGGACACTTATCCGAAATATCATTTGTGTAGAAGAATTAGCAGATTATCAAAATTTGATGATTTTTAAAGTGGAATAAATCCTACCAACCACAAACGGCAATTGCTTACAATACACATTGCCGAGAGTAGGTGGCAGGTATTCCAAATTGCAAAGTTCTCGCGTATACAGCACAATAAACACATCACTTTCACGACACTTATCCGAAATATCTTTTACGCGACAAAAAATTCGAAACCAGTCTCCGGATAATAGGAAAATAGACTCTATTCGCGGATTCAACCGAGCAGCACCATTCACATTGCTAATATTTACTAATTGTCAGAGAAATGTCAAACAATTGTCATTGTGCAATTCCCAATAAATCTTAATAACGAGAGGACTACACCATTTTAAAAAGTAGCTTAATACCTGTCAGATTGCAAGTCGCGATAGGCCTTTTATATGAAGGCCATGATTCAATAAAGTACAGTCGTAGAAGGTGGACGTACGCGTTTTTGTTAAAACACCACGTGATATTTAAGTGAAACGGAGTTTACACAAATAACATTTTTTAGAGTATTTCAATAATTAACCGACATGTTTAAGGGAAAACAGCTGCTAAGATGGGACTCATTGTAGCATTTAAAATTGCCTAGGACTGCATAACCAAATTGTTTTTCCAGAAATAATAGCAGTGTTTTTTGTTTATCTTCAGTGTGATGTCTTTCATGTACTTTTTGTACGTTCTTGTTAGTTAATTCAACAATTTTTGACCCCTGTTCGTCCTCTGGTGGTAGAAGGGGCAAACATTTGAAGAATACTCAAAAACACAGAAACTAAACGGGAAAATAACATGATGATAGGGGGCACGTAGTCGTGTTTAGCCGAAATGAAATTTTGTTTTGATTTTTAGCCTACACAAAATATTTTTAAATCCAGAACCCATTCTTTGGTAGTAATTAGCTTTATGAAAATTGTACCGAGAAGCAACTGTGATTTCTTAGGTCAACGGGACATATAGAGAAAAGGAGGATGGTGAGGGCCTACTAAAATCAGGTACATCAGGAGATGACAGGTTGAAAATTCGACCATTTAAGTTGTGCATAGCGTTAAACTGCAAAAGAGTGCTTAAGAAAAGGAAAGTATGATTGAAAGCCAATCGTTAAACTTGGATCCTAGACAAGTTACCGCAAACTATAAGTGAGTCGAAAGGAATAACATATGAACGAAAGAAGAAAATTTAACAAAAAAAAAAAAACTTTCATAACCAGCATAAAAACTGCTACAGAGGAAATAAGCAGAGCGGAGTATTAAAAGCAAAGAAAAGAATCGTCGTACAGCAGGAGGAAAAGGATGAAAGTCACGACAGAGTACTCGATAAGTAAGACAACCAATACACCTCTACATTCTGCTTTGTCAGAAACTTTACTGCTGTTAATATTGGCCAAAAGCTAATTTTCGGAGGGGCAAATGCTATCTAAGGCATAGGAAGAGCCAAAAGAAAGGACGAGGTTTTCTGGTGAATGATTTGACAAGTATATTAGCAGGCCAAAAGTTTGCACCCAGTGTTCCTTGTCTGCAGCATTGTTGCTAATATCGATAAAACGTATGATTCTATCAGAGATTTTCAGGAGTGAGTTTTATGCAGTTTGTGAATCGTGCGTTTCTTGACCGCTTTAAAGGTAAGTACGCAGTCTTGCCTGAATCTCGGTCACTCGGTTTTGCTATTTATTTCTACACGAAAAAATTTTCGTGTAGAGAAGTGTAGAATATTACAAAGTGACAGTTCATTGCGCTCAACTTTGGCGGCATGGGATTTAAAAATTAGCTTTCTTTGAAAATAACCTTTACAATCTACCAACTGTATACGAAATACTATATGTTACTATTCCATCAATGCTTCTTTCAGCTCTTCAATTTTAAATTCATTAAAGTTTGCTGCCTCATCATACTGCTATATTATGAACCAAACCGAAGTTTATGAAAGAAACCAAGTTATAGTAGCAAATTTTAAAAACTACTCTCACGTTAAATTCAATTAGACTGAAAGAAAATAGGCGTAGTTTTTCGAAGTAAAACAATTATGTAATCTATTTAATAATTGTTTATTTGATATATATTTCTTTCACACGAATACATAATTTTCATCCATGCATTTCATATCGCGTATACATGCGGTGTTGAAAACTTTAGGTCTAATCGCGTACCTGAATCTATTATAACATATTCAAATAGATTCGTATCATTGCTTAAAGTAAAATTTTGCAGCAAAAAGAAGCCAGCTGCCAAATTATGTTACTGCTGCAGTTTCCTGAAGTACGCGAACAGGCCTTTTATAACGTCGCACTTATTCAATTAACCAACCAGGTAATTAAAGTGCTTCCTAGTAAACGTATCTGCCAAAAAAAACCAAATGTGCTGGAAAATCATTGCTTCAAGTTCTGCACGAAATATCCTACGCATAAAATTATTTAATTTGTCGACAGAAAGTTCCGACGTACAACAAATTTCAAATTTTCAAACAAAATTCAAATTTGACGCGCGTTCAAAATGGCCAAAATGGTTGCTTTACGTGACCAAATAAATAGCAGACCATTTAATTCCGGCACCTCGTGCCTGAAAAAACTCTCCACTTGTGCTGCAGAGCCACCTACGAGCAAACAGCAGCACTGAAATTCTGACACATTTCAGGCAACGTTTCAGGACAGACTGCGTACCGATTTTCTCAAGTGACCTGAAAAAAATTCAGGTGACAGAATTCCGTCACTCTTTTCCCATGCATTTTAAAGGGGAACCGAAATTCAGGCAAGACTGCGTACTTACCTTAACCCTCGTCTCATACACAAAAACTTGTAGTGGAGAAGTACTATCGAGTAATGTTGGGGCGAAATAGTAGTTTCGTGGTTTAAGGGAATTTATGTTGGACCAAATAAGTTGAGGACAAACGAGAAAATCACTTTCTTTCACTTCTAATCGTCGGAAGAATTTCGTAAGTTTGCGTTCTATATCTTTTTGTGAAGAATATTCCACACAGCGATATAGAACCAAGGTTGACTAGAGGGTTTACGGAAACGTGCCTTGGGATGGTAAAGGGATGTCAAGTTGGATATTAAAGCGTAAAAGGATACAAAAAACCTGATAAGAGGGTGATATTCTAAAGAATATACACAATAACAAGCAATAGGCGGACGGGATGTGAAAGACTGCATGCTGAAAATATTTACGAATGACGACCAGAACACCGTCACCATTCGCTCTTTGATTAAAGACTATTCGGTCATGACTGCAGAAGAAGAATTTCATCTCCAAGAAAATACTGATTTTATCAGCTGTAATTTACAAGTAAAGTACTTTCAGTAAGATATTGTGAGAAATGAAGAAGACTATAGAAGGATTTATCCCCTAAGACGTATGAAATTACTATTCAAACCAAATATAAAATAGTTTTAAATTAATTCCAGTCAATTTAAGAGCCGATGCTCATGACAATTTCGAAACAGTTGGAAAGTTAATCATCGCTTTTTCAATAGTTCGTATTTTACACCAAACGTCTTCTCTGTAAAGCTTTCACCTTGTTTCAGGAAGCGTAAGCCACGTTTGTATCTGTCTGAATTCTTCGAAAGCAATCTATTAGAAGGTGGAATCATCAAAAATGTTGCAAACTCATCGCAACCATACGAGAAACTAGAAGTGTTAGTAGATACTTCATTCCATTTGAAAAATTTGAGTACAATGAAAATTAATGACGCACATTTACATCAGGTCAGCAAGTATTTCAACTTCGGAATTGAAAAATATTTCAAAGAAACAGAAAACCTACCCTTCAAAACACGTGACAAATTTGTAATATTTTTTTGAAAACTATAATTCCTTACCAGGTTCTGTGCTATTAGTCTTAATAATAACATTTAGCATATTGTTACTAGCTTTTAGCTTTTCTTTTAAATATTTCCTTTTAAATCATTGTGTTAATCTTTTTAAATTCCTGAAATTATTATATGCAGAAAATCATCCTGTAATTTGCCTGCAATTATATTACAGTATTACTATATTTTTCAAAGTCCGAGATGCATCAGATAATGACGCTGGTATTCAAAAATTGTCTCGTTTTAAAAACTATGATACATAAGAAAATCTTTGCGTTTCGTTATTTTCTCGGCAAAAAATTTTCCTTGTTCAGTTGGTGAACTGAATGCAATGTCGCTTATTGATAATTCAATGCCGGGTGACGTGAATTGCCGAATCGCTTCAATTAGTTTTGTTGCAATTCGTTGACGACGGTTGAGAGGTGATACCCAGATTCGTGAAATGCCAAATCTAAAACAATTACAAACAATTGGAAGAGTTGAAACAAAAAGTTATGGAAACTTTGATTACGCACTATCAACTTACTGCAATGACATTGCAATCTGTAATAAAGATTTGAGGAGATGACGAACATTTCCAAGCAGTGAACGAAAAAAAACTTTATCGTACCGTACCTTAATGTACTGTACCGTACATTTATGACGTCCGCACGCAAACACATTCACTACAAAAACTACTCTTACCCTAACTCAGTCTGTAGTGTTTGCGTACATGTACACAACCGATATACCGAACCAAACAGATACGATGCAAATGTACGCTACGATTGAATACTGTACGGTACAATGTCCACAAACCTAATTGTAATGACACTATCTGGCAACGCCTCAGCGTTGAATACGACAGCTGCTCCTCGCTATGATTACTCGGAGTTGTTAGATAGATGTTCGTAGAATTGCTAGTATTCGATTCAAGTCCTTCAGACGACAAATTCAATGTATTGCTAATTAATGTTAAGAGTTGTATTAATTGTTGTAGAACGTAGTTCGTTCGTAATAAATTCATAAAAGGCTATAATAAATTGGCGACGAGGTGAAGCAATGGATGCAAACCAGTTTAATCAATTTATGCTTGCTTCGTGGGCTAGTGCAAGGCCTGCCAGCGCAAGTGAGTGCAGCAAACTCAAGCGCAAATCTACAAAGTACAACCAGCAACAAGGCTCTGTTGCCAAATTTCGACTCTTTCGGTGAACAAAAGGAATCGTTCAGGTTGTATAAACAACGTTTCCAAAACTATGTCGAAATGAAGGGCATAAGTCAAGACAAAAGCTACTGTGCAAAGCTTTTGATAAATTCAATCGGCGCAAAAGTATACAGCATGCTTGCGGCACTGACGGCACCTAAAACACCGAATGAAATGGAATACGACACCCTAATGTCAATGTTGGAAAAACATTTGTGTCCAAAGAAGAACGTCCTAGTCATGCAGCATCAATTCCTGTCAAAGTACCAGTCAGAGCACCAGTCAATTGCGGAATATGTCGCAGACCTAAGACGCAACATTGGCGACTGCGAATTTGCATCAGAGTGCGAATGCAAGGCATCAGTTGCAGACATATTCCTTCGAGCGCAGTTTATACGCGGGATAAAAGACAATGGAATCAGAGAGCAGCTACTACAGTCTGGCTCGTCAAAATTTGATGAAATTGTTACCAAATCACTCGCGCTAGAAGCATCAAAGATTGACTGCAAAGAACTTGCTCAAAAGTCTACAGCTGCAACGACAACATTGGATATAAACAAAGTGCATAGAGGTAAGCCAGTCAATAATAAAAATAATAATCAAAACAGATCGCAGAAGCCAATCGCAAAATCGGAGCCGACCGCAACATCAAAGCCAGTCAAAAACAAAAATGAACTACACAGAACTGGGAATAAACGGACTTTGTCTGCGTTGTGGAAGAAACAATCACATTGCTAAAGAGTGTCGAACATAGAAATCGAACCTCAAATGCTCCAGTTGCCACAAAAGTGGTCACGTAAGCAAAGTTTGTCTTCGTACACTGCTAAAAAGAAAACACAACGTCAACCATGTGTCATCATCGAGCACTACAGCTCAAACGGCAATTCAACATTACGGAATTCAAAAGATAGTCAACATTCACAGCAATCAGACAGAATCAGATGAACGTTTCCATGCAAGTGTAAAAATCGAGGGGAAACCCATAAAATTCGAAATCGACTCAGGTTCTGGATATACTTTTCTACCCAGAGATCAATTTGCTAAGCTGGAATTGAATGTGCCACTTCAACCAGCGAACATTGCGTTCTCATCGTACACGAAAAAACATATTCGTTCCAGATGGTAAAACTAGAGTAAATGTCGAATATAAAGGCACGTCAATAACAGGAGAAGCGTACGTCGTTCCAGAGGAATACACAGCACTATTAGGCAGAATATGGATCAGGAAAGTCAGGATTAAATTGAACGAAGTCGACCCCCACAACAGTACAGCTACTCAAAGGCATTCAATATTCAGTGTGAACGAAATCGATGAGATTACAGAAGAATACAGAGATATATTCGAAGAGAAAATTGGATGTATGCCCAACTACAAAGTTACACTGAAGCTACGAGAAAATGCTAAACCAATTTTTTCCCGTGAGCGTGAAACTCCGTATGCCTTACGAGAGCGCGTCGAAAAGGAATTGAACACATTGGAAGCAGCAGGAATAATCACCAAAACAAATGCAAGTGATTGGGGATCACCGTTAGTGGTTATTGCAAAAGCTGATGGAGGAGTAGGACTGTGCGTCGACTATATAATGGATAATGGAATATTATTTCAAGGACAGCGAGTTGTAATTCCAGCTTAACTGCTATCTTCTGTTCTACAAGAGCTTCATCGCACGCACGTTGGCATAAAAAAAAATGAAACAGCTTGCACGACGCTACGTTTACTGGAAGTCCATTGATAAAGAGATTAGAAGTCCATTGATAAAGAGACGTATGATACGACTATGTTCAGCATGTGCTTCAACACATAAAAGTCCTACAAACGCACCATTACACCCGTGGGATGAACCGGACGGGAATTGGCATACATATTGACTACGCAGGCCCTTACCAAAATCATTTTTTTCTTGTTGTCATCGACGCAAAATCAAAGTGGGCTGAAATTGAAACATGCTCATCAGCTCCATCTGCAGCATCACCATGGGAGAAACTTATGCATGTATTTTCAAGGAACAGATTTCTCGACGTCATGGTTTCAGATAACGCAAGTATCTTCGCAAGCGAAGATTTCCAACGAATGTGCAGGAAATCGGGGATATTTCAAAAATTCATCGCCCCAGGCGATCCAGCAACAAATGGATTGGTTGAAAGGAATATACAAACGCTCAAGCAAAAGCTTGCAGCGATGTCCAGCGAAACAAAATCGGTACAGAGTAAAGTGCAAGAAATTCTATTCAGATATCGCGCTATACCTCTCAACAACGGAAATTCACCGGCAGAGCAATATCTACATCGCCGTATTCGCATCAACTTAGACGCACTCAAGCCAACAAAATTTGCAAAGACAACAATTCCAACACATCGAGCACGACAATAAAGCGTGGGAGACCGCGTAATAAATTCATAAAAGGTTATAATACTTATCCTCTACAATACGGTATGTGTACGCCTACACAACCCATACACAAACGGTGTACACTAAAATTACTGTACGTTTAGTGCACTTTTGCGGCTCATTTATATGAAACGGAAAAAAAATACTGATAAAAGTGATAATGCTGTAGCCGAAATGAATTGATTATGCTCTCCTGTGAAGTTTGATATTTTTGACTCAGTGCTTTCACGTCTGAAGTGTTTTTCCTTTTCATATAAATGAACCGCAAAAGTACACTAAACGTACGGTACGTTTAGTGTACACCATTTGTGTACGAGTTGTGTACGCGTACACATACCGTATTGTAGAGGATAAGGTTTGTGGGCATTGTACCGTACAGTAGACAATCGTAGCGTACATTTGCATCGTGTCTGTTTCGTTCGGTATATCGGTTGTGTACATCTACGCAAACACTACAGACTGAGGTAGGGTAAGTGTACTTTTCGCGTACAGTACGCTTAAGGTACGTTATTTTTTCGTTCACTGTTTCCAAGTAAAGAAGCATTGAAGTTGACAATGCGCAACTGACTCGACCTAACTTACTTGACATCGAACGTGTCTTCTGTGCAATAATCGACTCCACTCATACAGATATATCGATTGGCGGACTTGATCGGCTGAACCAAGCTGAAACCAACAATTTCGCTGCGTCGCACTGCAAGGTAAACCTGCGAATAAAAAAAAACCATTATTAGTCAAATCTCTCGATTCAAATTAATTCTTATTCAAATTTAGTCGCCCGGTGACTCACCACGAATGGCATTGGAACTATGTTCGACACAATTCCTAGCTCTTTATCAATTATATTTAAAATATCTACGATTCGCTCTAATCGCTTCGGATGTATATTTTGATGCGTAAGACGAATAATTCGGCCACCGTATCCCCATTCAGGTACGAACAAAACAATATCTTCGTCGATCCATCCCTTGAATTTTAATATTTTTAGTGACCGGTGGTAGATGGTATGTAACTTTTCCTCTTCCGGTTCGTGTACCGTGTACACAAGACCACATTCCGGACATTTGGTTGCTCCGAATTCTTTTTGGCCGGCATCAATTTGATACTGATTTGACCCGAATCCGCCAACAAAAGTTTTGGGGGACTTCTTTCGCGTCGACTCCGTGCTCAGAGGCTTCACTTTTCCCGAGTAAAAGATTGGATAATATTTCGGGTCCATTTGGTTGTTGCTGCGATTTTCAGCATCCGCAATATCCGCTTCATCCTGCTTGTCTGTCATTCGACATTCAATTTTCGATTCACACTGTCGGAGATCTTGCAGTGGAATCGTGGGAGACAGTTGACGCCACTGGGCTTCGTCGTCGTCGGACATCATTGATTCCAGCGTAGTATGGGAAGTGTCGAATGTGTTGTCCGCCACTGTTGAAGAAGGAACCTCCGCCGCGACGGAGAATGGATCGATGCTCATACATGTGTCAACGTGGTTTTGTAGGTCTGATTTCGGATCATTTTGGCAGTCGATGTTACTGGGAACCATGTAGTTCTGCAAAATTTTCGATGTCTTGTCACGATGCTTTTCGGGCTCGGCTATGAAAATTTTAAAGTTTTCCTCATTGCAAATTTGATTTTTAATCAGGAACTCTAGAAGTGTTTTCTGCTGCTCCGCAGCTACAGGATCGTTTGTATTGTAAGGCAGTCTTTGGCGGAAATTGTTTGCCTCCTGAGAATCCGTCAGATTTAGATCAATGGAGTCTGACATTTCCGATAGCATATCGTCCTCATTTACATTCGGCGCGACTGTATGTATGCTGTTATCAGTTTTTGATGGTTCGACTCTGATCAAGCTATCCACAACTCTTGCGGCCGCGTCTTTATGATTTTCAGGGTCCATGATGAAGATCTTGAAATTTTCTTCGTTGCAAATATTATACGAAGTGAGAAAATCTAGGAGAAGCAGCTGCTGCTCGATAACAGTAGGATCTGAGGTTTTGTACGGTATACGCTTACGGAATTCAAGATGGTCGTCTTCAATGGGGGCCGTTTCGATTTTATCTTCGATAATTGCCGAGGACATATTTGCGGAATCGTGATCAAGTAAATGAATGATGTCTTTGACTGCAGCTTGCTCATTAGAAAAGTTGAGTTCTTAAAAACAATAAAGCTATTATGTGCTTGTGAAATAAGTTAATCGGCACTCTACTTACTTGACTTGGGCAATCCCAATTTCTTCCCAAATCGATTCCCTGGTGTTGGCAGCAATGAAATACGCCCCTTTTTTACAGTTGCTCTCATGTTGTTGATTGTAAATGCGTTGCGTACACCTTTGGCTTTACTCTTGAAGAATTTCTTCGGCTTTGACGGTTCATTTGATTCTTCTTCATCTTTCCCTGATTCATAGTTATCCTCTGTTGCAATAGATTCGGTATCACACTGTATACTTTGAATTTCCATTCTAGCAATTTGACACTCGTCGTCTTCACAATCTGAAAATAAGTCATCATCAGAGCACATACTGCTCGTATTTAGCGGCCGCGACTTCTCCATCGGATTTACAGCTTTGCTCAGAATCTTGTGCACCTCCTCAGCCTTTTTATTATACGCGCGTTTTTCTAGGATCTTTTTGAACTTCTCGCCTTTCAGTGATTGTAAAATGGTATCGATAGTCTGACCAGTTGGTTTGAACTGCGGTCGAGGAATTTTGTGGGACACATTGTTTGCTAGCCGAACATCATTCCGGGACTTTGATTTTGGCTTTCTTAAAGCGCTATTTGATGATGCAGACGACCTCCCCTTCTTGAGAACCACCGGGAGCGAAAGACGATGTTTACCCAATATCGGTGAATTGTCCGGTGATTTGGTCTGTGAAGAATAGAAGGTTTCGGCTGGGATTGAGAATTGCTCGATGGAGGTAATAAAATTTTTATTTGTACTAGGGCTATCAGTGTTTGAATTCGGGTCTTCAGGTTTTTTGCTGCAAGTTGCAAGCGAGGTAGGGGACGATCCAACCAATTTCAGTTGTTTCTTCTTCGGACTGTCGGTTGGGGATTGATTTTGTTTTGTTTTGTCTTGATGGCGCTTAAAGGCAACATGTTTCACGACTTCTTCATCGGAAACATCTTCATCCACAATCATATGCTTTGATCGATGCCATTTGTGCGACCGCAAACTAAGCGTATCCTTAAGTAAATTTCCTAAATCTTCTCCAGCATTGTTGTTCGTGTTTCCAGCACCCGGGCTTGGAGTTTTCATAGCTCGATTCGGACTACTCATTAATGACTTCTGCACGACGTCTTTGTTCTTTTGATTACGCGGTGAATTTCGAGTTGTCGGTACATTAGCTTGGTTCAACCTGTTCAAAGGAATGCGATTCTGCATTTTAAAGATATCGGTAACGTCATTTGGAAGCTTCTTCACACGTGGACGAAGACAAGATTTGAGACGATTCTGGACGTGAATTGCCGATTCAAAATCTAACGGCATCATACCATCCAGGATATTCATTTCGGTTTCCATGGGTGGTGTCGGAGTAGAAGTTGGTGATTGCTTGTGTGAGGGCGAGAATAAGTTTTTCTTACGATCGGACATTTTTGGCGTTGGGACGTGTGATTGTCTCGAGCGGGTGGCACGAGATGTTGGCGTATCCATCTGAAAATCCAAATAGAACGTAAATTACCTCTAAGTTTTGTTTACTTTGCGAAATTCTTATCTAAGCCTACGGAACATGGTATTTTTGTAGCTCAATTTGTGAATTCATTACAGCAATATTAAATAGAAATTATATTTTATACCATTCAATACTACTTAATATTAGTATTTAAGTCATAACGTTCTACCTTGAAGTAATGACTATCGCACTGAGTTGGCTTCGATGATTCTTGCAATAAGAGAACTAATGCATCGTCACCCTCACAACTTGTTTACTTTATCTTTTCCACTTCAATTTTTATACTATCTGCAACATTTTCGAGAAAAATACTTTAGCACTTTGTTTGAATGGATATATACACCACATACCTTTTGTAAAGTTTTATGCACAATATATCAAATTTCTCCCGATTTTATTACACCACGCACTACATTTAGCACTTGTCTATTATTTTTGTGATTGTCTGATGTGTTGACGTTAAAAAAGGCGCGAGAAGTTTAACCCACTGAGATAGTAGAAATGGAGTGGGCATGCCCATAAGGTAGTGTCAAAGATATAGAAGAAGTGGATTGGATTGGAACTGTGGGATTCTGTGCGGCACCAGTTTTTTTAGTGTGCGACATTCTCTAGCGCAAACATACATTCCAAAGGACGTTGGTAATGAAAAATTTGTCATAAATTTGGGGGCAGGCAATAGGCGCGGAAGTTTGAATTGTCATTTTTATGATGAATACATGTAAAACATAATGTTGGAGGAAACAAGCAATGCTGTAAATTTAATTTGGTTCATTGAGTAGTGTAGATTAATTAAATAAAAAGTATCTTATTTAACATGAAAGAAACTCTGCGGAAATGTTTTTAGCAGTTTATGATGAAAGTCCAAGGAAGAAAAAGTAGGAATTTATAATGTATATTATATTGAAATGCGCTTCGCTTACTGGCAGATGTACCACACCAAGAGGTGGGAACAATAAAACCATAAACATAAATTTATTGCTATATATCATTTAAATTTTATCTCATTCTATCCTTAAAATTAGGTATGTTCCCGTACCACGATTAATTACGATTAATCGCGATTAATTGCAATGAAGCCGTTCTCGTACTCCGTTTTACTGAAAACTGAAAATTTCCCCTCTTTCAGTAAATTTCAGTAGGGTCTGAGCTACTGAAAAATACTGAAAAGTGTCAAACGAAGTAAATATTTTCAAATGTGCGCGGCAAGCAACATATTTTTTGCGTAATGTTGCTATGGAGGTCGAATATTTTTGTGGTGATAATTTATTACCGCTTAGGATGACTTTATAATCACTATTGTTCTCCCAAAAACCGAAAACTGACACTTTCGGTTGTCAATTTTCAGGAAATACAATGAGAGCGTTCCCGTACTTTTCATGAAATTCCCCACCACATGATTCAGGAAAATTCAGTAAAATTCAGTTACTGAAAGTACGGGAACATACCTATTAATTCAAACACTAATTATTTTAATTGAAATTCTTGATTTCTGAATCATTGTGGTCCAACCCGAGCGTATTGTTACTTGCGGCGGTATTTATAGTCGTGTCGCATGTGTCTTGGGTTCTCGAAGCCCCCTCATCTGGCTTCCGGATGACTATTGTGAATGTCCGTTACCATGTGACATCTGATTCATGGTTTGGATTCTGGAATGTTCCGCTTTTGCTTTCTAGAGGGCTCTATGGGCTATTTAAAGATCTATTCTGTTGTCATGTGAAATGGGACTTTGTCTTATGCTTGAGTTACAATCAATGCAACCAACATTCGCTGCCAAGTTTTGTTGGTGGAAAGAGTTACAATCAATGCAACACAACATTTACTGTCATCTGTCACTGGCTATATTAAAGAAATTGCTGTTCGATAATTTGGATCCTTTAAAGTCTCGGAAAGAGATATCAGTGAATATTTTATCCTCTAAAAGCTGCGGAGTATAATGCAAAGCGAAAATGAGACAAAAAAATACAAATTCTGATTGTCATTTACATATGACAGTTCCGATTTCCCGAATGCTCATAGGAACAGGTGGAATTGGATATTTTCAAAAATGTTGTTGCCATGCCAAGTTTGAGATATGAGCAAACTCTGCTGCGCAACAAAGTTGTGTTGCATCATTGTAACTGCTCTCATACGTTCTCATGGGTTCAAACTCATTTTGTTGTGCAACAAATGTTGGTTGCATTGATTGTAACTGCAGCTTTATGCTTGAGTTACAATCAATGCAACCAACATTTGCTGCCAAGTTTTGTTGGTGGAACGAGTTACAATCAATGCAACACAACATTTACTGTCATCTGTCACTGGCTATATTAAAGAAATTGCTGTTCGATAATTTGGATCCTTTAAAGTCTCGGAAAGAGATATCAGTGAATATTTGATCCTCTAAAAGCTGCGGAGTATAATGTAAAGCAAAAATGAGACAAAAAAATACAAATTCTGATTGTCATTTACATATGACATTTCCCATTTCCCGGACTCTCATAGGAACAGGTGGAATTGGATATTTTCAAAAATGTTGTTGCCATGCCAAGTTTGAGATATGAGCAAACTCTGCTGCCAAGCAAAGTTGTGTTGCATCATTGTAACTGCTCTCATACGTTCTCATGGGTTCAAACTCATTTTGACGTGCAACAAATGTTGGTTGCATTGATTGTAACTCTAGCTTTAGGTTCTCGAAGTTTCTCAAACTGTCTTCGAGAGGGTTATTCTACGTTTCGCGTACTACGATTAATTGCGATTAATCGCGATTAATTGCAATGAAGCTGTTCCCGTACTCAGTTTTACTGAAAACTGAAAATTTCCCCTCTTTCAGTAAAATTTAGGTGGAATGGAGAAAAATTTGAGGTGGTATTGGTGGCGAACAATAGAGAAATGGTTATGTATGTGACGAATAATGTAAATGCGATAAAAGGTATGCAGGTGAATAATAGGTGATTGAAAATGAGTAGAAGAGAAAAGTGAGAATATGCTGAAATGTTTAAAAAAACGATAAATGTTAAAAATTTCTTGAGTAAAGTACAAGTTATGCGATTTAAGCAAGAGTGTATGAAAATGCGTAGAAGTACAAAATGCTAATATTTAGAAGAGTAAAAAATTTAAATATTTGAAAAAATCAAACTTCGATGACGGATTGGAAATTATCTCCACACCGTGCTTGCTAACTGATAAGTATTCCATATGAACAATTGCGGTTAGGGTTAAAGTTTGTAATTTGTGTTCTCACAAGTAAAAGTGTTTTGAAATTTTTCGGAAAAAAGTTTGCAGGATAAATAACAAAAAATGTTGCTGTAAATGCATATAATCTACAACTAGATATTAATTCAGCGATATATGCAATATCTAAGTTTTTGTCTGCATCATGATGCATAGTGATGAAAACTTTATTTCAGAGGCGTAGCTATTGCTTGAAAATATAGCAAACTAATGGGTTGCAAGTAACAAGTAAATAACTTGCATCCACACCGCATGAGCCGATTAATAGATTAAATATTATAATTTGTAGTTACAAATTCTTAATAAAATGTTACTTAATTTTGGCACACAAATTGCAGAGTTTAATAACGTGAAACGCGCCATATCAATTGCTCTTAATCCGATAGAATATGTATTTTGAATTAGCCTAACGAATATTTTTTAGACTTGAATAATAAAAGTAAGAGTCGCAGTTCAAAGCATTGTTTGATTCATAAATTGTAATGTATTTATCCGGGTGTGGCTGAAATACTAAGGTTGTTAAGTAAAAGGTTCGCAAAAGTGGAATTGATTAACGATCTATCGATCGTTTGTTGCTATTGTAACGAATATGAAACACTTTTATAAGCAATAATTTTTATTTCCACTAAAAACTCTTTAATCAAAGTCATATAACAATCGACAAAACCTACTTTTCGAAGATAATTTAAAAACGGTCTGATTTTTTTTACTGATTTTATAAAGCTTACAAAACGATGATTTGGATCGAGTTTTGTTTGACTAAATTCGTTTCCAGTAGCACTCAAACTGGAAACAACCGTGAAACGTTCAATTCGAAATCGATGAACGGAAGCTTGTGGGCACACCTATCCAAGATCTTGGGATCATATGAGATGCAAATAATATAATTTTTTTGTTAAATGCTCAATGAATAAAAGGTTGTTGAGTATAATAATAAATGGAATTGGGTGTATCATGTGCAGTACTTTAGGTTCAAGTTGAATCCGTTTTTACTGTAATTAATTTAATTATTATGGAAATGTATGTAGATATCTTCTAACATTGCACACTGGTTACAGTTTCCCGATGTGCCAGTTAGTAGGCAAATTATTGTTTTAAGACTAAAGAAAAATATGTAATCTGCTATGAATGTGTATATATGCAACATGCAAGATTGATGAGATCTAACAGGGTAGTAGCAAAGACGTTGACTCTATGATGCATGCGCGTTTGCACGTAAAATTGAATGGAAACGAAATAAATGTAGGGTAAAAA
Organism: Nemotelus pantherinus; assembly: GCA_963978885.1. Classification (NCBI taxonomy): domain Eukaryota; kingdom Metazoa; phylum Arthropoda; class Insecta; order Diptera; family Stratiomyidae; genus Nemotelus; species Nemotelus pantherinus. Next base: position 100,439,168 of record OZ022263.1, on the reverse strand, counting down.
ATCAGTTATTAATATTCGATGTGATTTTTGAAGAATACTGGTGAATATATGAGAGCAAAGAATCACTAGGATGGAAGAATTCATAGAATGAATGGCTACTAGTTTCGAAAGTATGCACTGTTTCTCAAAAAATCAATAATCTCCCACTGCAAGTGGTCACATTAGTTAGACATACACTATGAGCTTAGTTAAATTTGAATTTTTGATCGTCCCATAATTAGAAAACAATTCTATTTGAATATGGTAATTTCACATTAACGTTTAGAAAAATCTTCTTTTTGATAACCGACAGAGAAGTTTAAAGATGAAATAGCTCGACATCGCCAGAAACCAATAAACATGTTATTCAATAAGGACATAATAATTCACCGAAAAATCACCGTTGTACGTGAACACGTCATCCGATTGAGCTGGAATACTCAAGATACAGTGGTATATATGTGGAACAGGTCCTTGTTTCACCAAATGTTGGCTATCTTTAGTGCTTTGGCACCGGCTGCCATTTAATTGATATTTTAAGTGATCTTAAAGCTCTAACAACAAATAAATTTTATAAAAACCAAGTATGCGAAATAAATTTTTGAACGTATTTCAAACAGGCATATACGTTTTTGATGTTACATTACGCTATCATTTAAACAAAATTTTAAGCCTATGTGTACACTAAGCTCCCGCTAGGAGTGGCGTGAAATTGGCTGCAATGAATCCATCACTGCAAACGTGATCGCAGAAGTCACGTGAACAAAATTTAATTTCAGACTTCAAAATAACATGTGTACTACATATAGAATAAATTTCAGCAACTATGTTAATAATTCTGTGTTTTATTTAAATACAAAATTATTGTCTTTATTTTTAAACCCCTGTATATAAGCTAACATTCCGATGGCATCAATGCTGTATTTTAATCATATCTTGCGGTCTCGCAGTCATAGTTGGTGAACGGTTCGGGTTATATCGTGATACGTTTGATTTTGATAGTTTTGATTTCAAATATTTAAGTTCGTGGAAAAAGAGTAAGAAGTGCAAATATAAATGCAAATTTATTTTTCCTTTTCAATATATTCGCCTGGTACTCCAATATATATAGTTTATCATCCACCTTCTCAAAAATGTTTTGTCTTTATCGGAAAGGTATGCCGAATTCGCAACCTTCACTTCGTCGTTGGAAAACTTCTTTCCACAACATTTTTTTTTTTTTTCAATTTTGGGGAAAAATAATAATCGCCGGGAGCCATATCATGGCTGTAGAATGGGTGATGTAAAATATCGAGCCCACTTTATGCAGGGCAGTAAACGAAAAACTACTCCTGCGAACAGGCTCGTTGTCGTGGTCAATTTTCTTTTTTCTTTGATGGCTTCTTTCAACTATTGTAGAATTGAAGCGTAGTATTCTATAGTTGTGGAGACGACTTTGTTTTTAAAATCTATCAACAGCATCCCCTCTGAGTTCTATCAACAGTATCCCTTCTGAGTCATCTGCCATGACTTTTCCAGCAGATGGTGACACCTTGAATTTCTTCGGGGGTGGTGTGCGTATTTGTGTCACTGCATATAACCTTGTTTGGACTCAGGATTGTAATGATCAATCCAAGTTTTGTCTCCAGTAGCGTCGTCTTTACTACACCTTGCACTACATCTTATTCATGCCAGGATGATTTGTATAATATTTCAAATGGTTGTATCTGGCACTGCAAGCATTTCTGCGAGCTGTTTCTTTTTGAGTATTGCATCTATCACTTTTTGACTTTTTAGGCAAAATTCGGAGTGGTCACTTAGATTGGCCGTCCTGCTCGTGGGTCGTCTTCTTTTTTGGTTTAAAAAGACAAATTGGAAAGGATGCCATCTTTTTCATTATGATTTGAGCCTACTTTCCTTGTTTGGCAAGGATCTTTAAAACAGTGTGGTACTCGATTATATTTTATACTTTCTTCCAGATTGAGTTGCTTGGTCGACGAAGGTTCAAAAACTCATGGCTCGATGAATATAAAACTTGCAATTGATACTTATGATACGTCTCTGAAGCCATAATTTTTCATTAAACTACCCCCATTAACGATCTACCTGCTCAATTCGCGAACTTAATGACCCACCTTTCAAGTTATTAATACTGTAGATTAAGTTACATTGGGAATATATTGTACCGTTCAATTACACAAATCATTATAAATGATTAAATGATGATTGAATAAATATTCTGCTAACTTATGCAGCGTGTGTATAGGTTTAGGGCGCATGATCAGGATTCTCACCATCAGTCTACAGCTCAATTCCGGCACATGACACTCAGCTTTTTTCTTCATTGCATATATTATATTTTACCTTTCATCGGGGCTCAAAATGCATACATCAAATTTAGTTCAGTTTGATCTGAAATTTAAATTGTTGGACCGACGAAAATTTCTGTCATATTTTTCGTAGTATGGGTTGGATTAAGCGCCAAGCCTAACTGTTGCAAGAGTATCCAGAAGAATCAAATAGAATAATACTAATATGGACGAAAACATAATTCATTATAAGTGCATGCATTGAAACATAATTCTTAATAAATGCTTTTACTGCACAATAACAGACAAAAGTCTAATTTGTTCTGATTTCACATGCACATCTGTAGGACAGTTTGCTGTGCATTGCAAATTAAGTAAGAATCACGCAAAATATTAGCTAGACTCTAAAACAACTTTGAGACAAGTGGCACTAGTTTCGTATAACTTTTTCTCATTTTCTTCCATCAAATGTACGTAAGTAAAGAGCTGGTGAGATTTTACAAAAGAAATTTTAATTTGGGGGCCAACATAATAACGATTTCGATCGAATTTGCTTGAATTAATTTCAACTCAGCGGCCCTCCTTCTCGCCATCAGCCGTTCAATTTGGCATAGCTATTCTCTTCATTTAATATACATTACAACATAATCTAATTTAAAATTTAGTTTAAAAAACACAATTAACAAAAAAAAATCTAATTTTTAATTTTCATCCGCATCTGTTAGATAGTTTGTTGTGCATTACATTAATAAATTAACATAATTAATTAACACATTAATAACACAACTTTGAGACAAGTGTTTGATTTTCCACATCAATTTCTAAAAAACTGATCAAATTTGCTTATATTAATTGCATTTCAGTAGCACTCAAACTGTAGAAAGCATAAAAATGCAAAATTTCCCCGGTTTTTGACTACGAAAAATCCGAAAAACCCCCGTGTGTTTTAGTTCTAAAAGATTATAGTCTCCGATCAGCTACAGCTTCTCAAAATGTGTCTAAAAATGGTTGAGTAAACGACGCGAAACCTACGAAAAGGAGGGACCGATTGGCCAATAATGTGCGAAAATGGCGAGAATGGAGGAATCAAAGAATTTTTTTTTTTTAATTTTAAATTAATTAGTTTAAAAAAAGACACCCCCAAAAACAAGCGCAGCACAAAGCATTGAACAGTTGCTTCAAAAATCGTAAAAGAACTTTGTACTTTGTACCAAATCGCACACTCCCAAAACCACTCAAAACTGAATGATTTGGCTAATCGCCAAATCTTCATCTCCGTTTTCGTAGTTCGCGTCGTTTACTCAACCATTTTTAGACACATTTTGAGAAGCTGTTGCTAATCGGAGACTATAATCTTTTAGAACTAAAATACACGGGGTTTTTTCAGATTTTTTGTAGCCAAAAACCCAAGAAGCTGGGACACACGACGGGTAAGCTGCGCCCACCCAATTATGTGCGAAAATGGCGAGAATGGAGGAATCGAAGAAAATTTTTTTTTAAATTTTAAATTAAATTAGTTTAAAAAAGACAACCCCCAAAAACAAGCGCAGCACAAAACATTGAACAGATGCTTCAAAAATCGTAAAAGATACTTCGAAAATCGTAAAAGATACGAGAAAGTCGTTAACAATTTGACCGATATCCCATTTAACATCGAAAAAATGCCTGGAATTGATACTCAGGATACTAAATCTTAACAAATCTAGCCATAGATTAAAACCGATAAACCAATGCAAGCTGCGGGCACATCTATCGAAGATCTCCGTTCATATAAACTGCAACTTATATATTTTTGGGCATTCAATGTGGAATGAATTAAATATTTATGAGTACAATAATAAATGAAAATGTGTACATCATGTGCAGTACTTTGCGTCCGAGTATTTCGCTTTTTCCGTTAATTAGCACGTACATATGCATGCTGTTCGGAGTGGAAATGTATTAAGATACCTTATTAGTTGGACTTTGAATACATATTGATTTTATAATGTTGTACCCTGCCTGCAATTTCCCATTATGTAGGCTTGCAGTCAAATGGCTGCTTTAAGGCCAATGAAAAAGTTGCAACTGGGTATTAAATTTTACAAGATCGGGGTAGGCTATTATAAATGAAGTTGACTCGATGGTGCATGCGCACAAATATGAATGAATAGAAACTAAGTGAATTTGGAGTAATAATGTAGTATTGATATTCGATACGATGTTTATACAACCTTTTCACCTTCGAGCATTAAACTAAAACAACCAGTCTTCCTTGCACATGTTTTTTGAGTTGAGGTTTTTGGATGCTCCAGCAAAATTCCTAAGCAAATGAAGAATGTGAACAATGACTCTGATTACTCACGTTTTTTGTTTGTATTTAGCGGGCTTTTATGGCATAAACCGTCAATAGTTCAAATTCTCAGGCAAGAGCATGACTAAATATTAAAAAAGGATATATATTTTTGCTAATCATATACATGGTTAGAGAAATATACATTTTTACTACTCAATCGCCAATTTAAAAACTATTTTACATTTTTTTTATGATAATGCCAAAGCTCAGGGGATTACCATTTGAAGCAAATGCTTAGCTATGGCGGCAAGGAGACACAAATAAGAGATATCTATATCAATTATTCCATTATTCTCTTTTAATGTGCCACATTATTTCTTGTTTTCTAAAGCTCTGGTGCTATGCCCAGTCGCCACTAAAACTATGATATGATAATTAATGCAGTGCTGGCATCATGCCCAGTTTGTGGCTATTAGAACAACACAAATACAGCCATGAGCATACAGCGGGATTCGAAACCACAGACAGTAGATCTAATTGGTTATAGATATAGATCTAATTGGTCGGAATGTGTTCCGATATTATGACTTCCATCATTTTTTCTCGTAGATTTTCCCACAGAGAGATAACCTTTTTCAATTTTAAGATTGCTTATATGTGGCAATTTAAAACACACGGAGGATCAATTTTTTGAAAAGAATTTCACGTCCCTGCTCTAGCTATAGCGGTGTCCACTAATTCATCATAAATCAGAAATGTATATTTTTTATAGGCATAAACTCGTCCTGTAATTTCGTTATGATCTGATGTTTCTCTCAGAAGCTATGACCAATAAAATCTTTGAAAAATTTCCTTGTCTACTTTTAAGCAATCAGCGCCCACATAGAATTAAAAATTACCAAACCGTTATCATAGCCAATCATTCATATCCCATACTGACTTCACTATAATTGTCTTTACATAGACATATAGAAAAATAATCATTAAATGGTCGCTGCTGCCAAAGTGTAAAAATTTCATTTTAACTTGACATGGGCCTACCTAAAATTTCAGCTCGATTGCGTTACGCACATTAAATAATCTCACTTAATCTTTTTTCTGATTTATATACACATATAAAGAAAGGTCCAGGTAAATTTAGTACTATCTTCGAAAATCAGTAAAAATATATGTTGAATTATTTCATGTGACACCAGTTTTACTCTTAATTATTTTTAAATTTAGTCTGGCACCATTTTTAATTCGAAATTGCGTTACGATATTCAAATACTTATTTTCATCAATTTATGTGATTCGCCAGACCTTTACATATAAAATTCATACCTTCCAGCATTACATTATCACTCTAAATTTACTCAGTTTCTATTCTCCCATCCGTGCGTACCAACATATTTCTTCATACATATATCAATAAAAATATAAAAGATATTGGGACAGAGCGAGCATTGAACAACATTACAATATCAATATTTGTGATCTAATTACTTTTCCATTTCTAATTGCATGCAAATGTTCGTGTTAATTATCGTAAAAAGCGAACTTAACACCGAATCCAAAGTACTGCACATGATATACACATTTCAATTGTTGATTGTACGATAGTTAAAAATATAACCCACATTTAAATGAAAGACATTGTCAAAATTATATTGGTTGCATTTCATATGAAGAGAGATTTTAGATAAATGTGCCCAAAGCTATCGATTTTGCATTTTTTTTTAAATATCTGAGCTAAACTTTTCATCACCCACCAATACCACCAGCATATGCATTTCAAGCTGTGGGCACCGTATGAGATTTCCGAAATATGTTCTCATTACGCAACGCACGACGTTTTTTTTTCTATAGTAATGTTTAATACTATAGAAGTAACATATTCATTTCAGGCATTTTTTAAGTTTAATCATGGCCTTCATATAAAAGGCCTATCGCAAAAGTAATTAACGTACAAGATGGCGGACCTAAGCTACTTTTCTCAACCAGTCCGCACAGTGATGTTTTTCTCTGGTATTAAAGAGATGCACGAGAACCACCTACAGGAGATATGATGAAAATCATGTCATGTCAATTACACTGAGCGGGAAAATAACATAAACAAATGTAGATTGCAACGAATAAATAAACTTGACCGAATTTATTTCAAATCCGCTATTGTATGTTACATATTCATTTTGAGTTTTTTGGCGTAGCTTAATGTTTGTGTCGGTGTTCGGGATAACCTTTTCATACTAGGAGCGTAGATAAACGATCATTCTCGAGCGGGGCTTCGTGAAAAATACCAATTTCAATTTTCTCCAAATCCAGTTAAAGTTCCACAGTTCGAAGGCGTTTCGTTAATATTGAAGATGTTTGTTGTCAGGAGTTCTTCACAAGTATACCTGTGATATATCTTGGAAAAATGTAGTACACACTGATTCTACGAATGCTCCGTTTTGTCAAACGGTGCATGTACATTATGTCTGATATTCTAAGTTTCAAAATTTTCTTGTTTTGTAATTGTTACATAGAAAAATAGACAACTGGAAAAAATAAGCATAGTTTTCTAAAATGTTAATCGAGTTTTAAACGTTTAAATTTACTTGCAAATGATAGGCCCTCAAGTTTCAAATGAAAAATCAGCTGCGACCCGAAAGTATTTATAATATATTTATAAACGTTTAAATTTACTTGCAAATGATAGGCCTCCAAGAAACTTTTGAATTAAAAATCAGCTGCAACCCGAAAGTATTTATAATATAATATTTATAAGAATTTATAAACTTTATTCTTCCTGTAGAGTGATTAGATAAATGTTTCCATATGCTCAGACGAAATGTCGTTTGATTGAATCAAATTGATCTTCATTTCTGCTTTAAATGACTTATTTAAAAACCTACTTTTAGCAGTATTACTCTAACGTTGACTTGTGTCTCTCGATCTATAGTTATGGCACCGTCAGCACCTAACCCTCAAGTACCGACATCCGGTCTAAATCTTTACCCAACGATAGAATGAAGATATGTAGCGTAAATGTGGTTGAGAGTGGCCTTAGCACAACTTAGAACCAGACCGAAGTCCAGAACCAAGAGTGCTAAGGTCCAAAAAGTGGAATGGCTACTGCCTTTCAAGAGGCAAAACAAAAAAAAAAGAATTGCCCCGAGAGCAGGGTGCCCTAGAAATGGCCGTGAAGGCCCCTCGTCCGCATTAGCGGAGCACCCTTTAACCAACCCCGACGGATGCTGGGGTGCCGCTTTGCTAGCTCGCTGCGGCTGGGGTGGGTTCTTGAAAAATGGGGATGGTTTGATCTCTAGAAACGGGATGCTACGTAATATTCATCCGTCATGAATTCGTAGCCGCAAACTGGTATATAAAATACCCAGGGACAAAAGGGGGCATAGTTCCGTAAAGGAAGCCACCCAGGCTCTGCAACATGGGCTGACTAAGCAGACCCAGTGCTCGTGACAAAACACGGAGCCAAAAAATTGAAAATCTAAAACGGGAGAAGAAAAACGCGCTACCTCTCTTTTCAGAGGAACCCGGGTGAGGCAGACAGCCCCAGGCTCCCGATGGTAGTGGAGCCCTGACCCCGATGGTCTGGGGTCCTCCACCCTCCGATACTGGCCATAATACAAACAAATTCCAAAAAGCTAATCAAAAATACCAGAAACTAACTGTTATGTTGGGCCAATATCCCTCTCTTAAAAGAAAATGCTGAAAAAGACCACGAAAACTATTTATTCATTGGCCAGCCTAGCCAGGCGCAGACCCTGAAAGGGAAAGAACTTCCCGGGCTTTCGCCCAATAAGAAGGCCAGCGGTTAAACTTTAAGTAAACATTTTTCTATTGGATTAACATCAAAAGGAACATAATATCTTTTCACAGAGTAAGTTACCAGTACAAAGAATTCGTTACTACTAGTATTACTCTAATATGTGCGGTTTTATTTCTTCATAAGCGTCTCATCCTAACTTTATTCCGATATATTTGTCTTTTCCTTTTAGTTTTTTTTTTCTTTTCTGTCCTATCGAAGGGTTTACGAGCTCTTAGGATCAGAAAGTTGTTGCAACAATTTTCGTCGAACTACCCCAATAATAAACTTTTAACCGAGGGGCTTAGCTAAGAGATACTTCCGCCGAACCGAGGTCAGATAACGTTCATGGACATGAAGATACGCTATTAGAAATATAACATCCGAATCGAAATAGAACCGCTTAAACACCCGTATACAGCTTATACGCCTACTGTGATTATTTATAACAAAAATAATAAAAAATTAATCGTCAAAATCCAGTATTTTAGCGAAAACGCAAAATACGACAACCAGTGCATTTATCGTTCCAATCTCCAAAGTGGTCACCAATTTCTCTCTTTTTTTTTTTCTCATGCCACAATTTACAGAGAGAGAAATTTACAAACTATGAACTGCCTCTCGTGAATATTTTAGATTTCAATTTTGGTAATTACTGGTTTTTTTTTTTTTTCTTTCTTGCGCAGAGATGCGTCCTAAACTAGAGTACCGACTTAAGAACGTTTCCAATATTTGTCTTACTTAATTCGCATCGCTTATACCTATAAAACGTAATTATTACTGGCAGAGCTGATTTATATATAACGAAAGAAACGAATCATTCTACACCTATACGTGTGTGATTACAAAAAAAAACTAAATGAACGAACAAAAACTATTGTTGCATGCACGAACAAACATGTTTCGACGTGTCGGCGGCCGGAAGAGCGACAACCGTTAAAGTGTCTGTCTCATCATGTGTTCTTGGAATAGAAACAATCTATAAATAGCCAAAAACCGTAAACAATCTATAAATAGCCAATACACAATAACAATCTATGGATAAAACGTAGAATAATCGTCTAGAACGTAAAAAGGGAACATTCCAGAGCCTCAAACCCATGAGTCAGATCTCGCATGGCAACGGAAATTCCCATGAATCATAGAGCCCTCTAGAAAGCAAAAGCGGAACATTTGAGAACCCGAGACACATTTGGCACCACTATAAATACCACAACGAGAAGTACTAGCGATCATTCAGTAGATAGCGAAGACAGCGAAAGGCTGTTACTTTGAAAAGCGATACAGCGGTTCTAGTGTATCCGGGCGCGATTAATTAAAAGCGATAAAGTGCGAGTAATTATACTGCGATAATTAAATTGAAAAAGTGTTAAATTGTAACGCGAGATTATAGTAGTGCGAATATAAAGTGTAAATAATTAATAGTGTTTATAATAAAAGTGTAATTAGTGTTTTAAAAGAAACTGTTTTATTTCACGAATGTGAAGAATATCGAACCTACGGAAGGTGTTTAACGGTAGAACACAACAACTGGTGTCAGAAGTGGGATTCTTTCGCGTTCGTGATTTAAAAAGTGACTTTTAGTGAAATTACGGACAGTGAATTTGTATGAACAGTGAAAATTAATAGTGCGCGGACTAAATAAAAAGTTAAAAGTTTCGGACAGTGAACATTGTTAATTGTGCGGACTATTTGAATTTTGTGAAAAATTGAGTGAACTAAACTGAAAGTGTTAGAAGTTGTGCAATTAAAGAACAATGCCGAAATTAGTGAACGAGCTGACATTGGCAGAATTGAAAGTGGAGTGCCGGAAACGTGAACTTTCAACAACTGGGAACAAGACGGCGTTACTGCCACGGCTCAGGGAGGCTTTGAGTACCGAAGGTAACGATCCGGAAATATTTGAATTCCCGGACGAGGAAATCAGCCCGGAGTTTGTTCAAGAGGAACAAAGCAGCGAAGAGAAAAATCCTATGATGGATTTGCTGCTAAAAATGGCATCCGACATGAAGCAACAATCCTTGGACATCGGTCAAAAACTCGAACAGCAGGCTGAAGAGAGTAAACAACAAGCCACGAATCTGGATCAGAAACTTGATCAGAAGCTCGACCAGCAAGCCCAGAAGCTCGACCAGCAAGCCGTTGACATTAAGGAATAGTTAGAAGAACATGCGAGGAAGAGTGAGGAGCAGCTGGTAGAAATCAGACAACAGTTCCAACAGCAAGTTTCAGAAGTTAAACAGCAATTAGAGAGTCGAATAACGGAAGTGGAACAACAGTTCGACAAAAAGTTGGTTGGTATTGAAGAAGGAATGGACCAGATGAAATTGGATCTTCAACGCGTGAAGGCCGTAGGAATTGTGCCAACAGAATCAAGTGGCATCAAGGCACTTAAACCACCAACTTTTGATGGGCAAACTTCTTGGACCAACTACAAGAAGCAATTTGAGGCTGTTGCAAAAGTTAACCGCTGGAACGATGAAGAACGTGCGACCTCACTGATGGTGTCTTTGAGAGGATCCGCGATGGACGTACTGCAAACCATGTCGGTCGACAATTACTCCAGTTATTGCAGCCTGGCGAGTGCCTTGGATATGCGGTATGGCGAAGACCACTTAAAGGAAATTCATCGTGCGCAGCTGAGGACACGCACACAGAAACCGGGAGAGACCTTGCAGCAGCTGGCTCAGGACATCGAGCGCTTGACACTTCTGTCTTATCCTGCTTCAAATCCAGATCATCGGGACGAGACAGCGAAGGACGCTTTCATCCAGGCAGCTCGTGATGAAGAGCTCCAACAAGCACTTCGATTGACAAATAATCGAACGCTGAGGGATACTTTGGCCTACGCTCTCACTTACGAATCGGTAAAACGGGCATCACGTAGTTACGTTAGAGTGCGTGAAGTGTACGAAGAGTGTGTATGCCAAAGAGCCGAGGTCAGCCGAGAATCACCGACAAGCGGAGCTCCACAATGTTGGAACTGTGGAGAAAAAGGGCACTTGAGGCGTGACTGCCGAAGGAAATTGAAGACAAGGTTTTGCGAAGGGTGTGCAGCGCGATGGCGACAAAGGAACGAGGCTGGTTCAGTGAACGTAGCCGTCTCTTCTTCGGAAGCGGCGGGAAACCAGTAAGAGCCAACATCATGGGTCGGAGGTTGGCTCGTGGAATTGTTGACCCCAGAACCATCATCACAGTCTCTAGGCTCTATCGACACGAGAACAACTTAAGTCTGCAAGGAAAAATCGAAAACAAGCCTTGCAATATCACCATCGATACCGGAGCAATGAAGTCGATTTTGCGGATGGACTTGGTGAAGGCATGGAGGCTTGGTTACGTTGGACGATATGTACTTCGTACAGCAACGGGCGAATCTGCACCAGTTCACGGAGAAATAACGCGCCAAATACAGCTCGGTGATTTGGTGTTCCAGCATCGGTTCCTTGTGGCAGATAGAACCGACGAATGTATACTTGGAATGGACTTCCTAGGCCCTCATGGCTTCAGCCTGGATTTGGGAGACAGGGTGATCAAGTGGAAAAACGTTGAAATACCGTTGGTAGGAAACCGGAAGGGAAACGACCGGATAAGAATCGTCGTCTGCGAAAACACCAAAGTACCGAAGTCGTCGGAAAACATCATCTGGGCCAAATTGGATGGTGATCCTGGGGGCCACCAATTCTTCATCGTGGAGCCAACGCAAAACCCAGCAGTCAGCAACCTTATGGTGGCAAAAAGCCTAATCACAATTACGGAGGGGGCTTATGTTCCTGTAAGGGTGCTGAATTTAGCAGAGCAGGAGAAGAAACTTAAGAAAGGAGAAGTAATCGCCGACTGCCAACCAGTTTCTTCAATTACTTCTTTGGAGATAGCCGAAATAGAATCTGAACACAAAAAGATACCAAACAGCAAGATAGGTGAGCTAGCAAAGAACATGCTACAGTCTTCGGAACTAAGCGACGAACAGTACCAACAAGGAGTTCAGCTAATTCAACGCTATGCTGATATCTTATCGACTCGAGAGGACGATTACGGAAGAACAAGGTTGACTACTCATCGAATCGATACACGAGATGCATCACCGATTCGGCAGGCTCCCCGCCGCTTACCACTAGCCAAACAAGCTGAGGTCGCCGATATGATACAGAACATGCAAGAACAAGGGATCATAGAACCTTCGAATAGCCCTTGGACGTCACCTGTTGTCTTAGTCAAAAAGAAGGATGGCAGTACACGGTTCTGTGTTGACTATCGACGATTGAATGATGTTACGAAAAAGGATAGCTACCCATTGCCGAGAATGGATGACATTATGGATACTCTAGCCAGTGCGAAGTGGTTTTCAACGTTGGACTTAAAGAGCGGATACTGGCAGGTCGAAATCGAGAGGAGTGACCGTGAAAAGACAGCCTTTTCCGTGGGAAATGGGCTCTGGCAGTTTGTTGTAATGCCGTTCGGACTCTGTAATGCTCCTGCGACCTTTGAACGACTCATGGAGCGAGTACTGCTTGGACTAAGTTGGAAGACATGTTTGGTGTACCTGGATGACATCATTGTCATCGGCAGAACGTTCAAGGAACATCTGAAAAACCTGGAGGACGTATTCGAAAGGTTGCGAGCGGCTAACCTGAAGCTAAGTCCCAAAAAGTGCAACCTTTTCTGCAGTGAAGTGAAATACCTTGGTCATGTGGTTTCTACTGGAGGAATAAAAACCGACCCTGCAAAAGTTGAATCCGTTAAAAATTGGCCAGTACCTAAGGATAAGCATCAACTTCGGAGTTTTCTGGGATTGGCAACGTACTATCGCCGGTTCGTAAAGGATTTCGCTACCATCGCCAAAAGTTTACACCAGCTGACGGAGAAAAATCAGCCGTTTAACTGGAACCACCAGTGCCAAGCAGCGTTTGAGAAGCTTAAGCAGGAGCTTTGTGAAGCACCAATGCTAGCATATCCTGAGCCGCAGAAAACTTTCATCGTGGACACTGATGCAAGTAATACAGGTATAGGTGCCGTGTTATCGCAGCAAATGGATGGTCAAGAACGAGTGATTGCTTACTTTAGCCGGGTGCTATCCAAGCCAGAGCGAAATTACTGTGCCACCCGAAGAGAGCTGTTGGCAATAGTCGAGGCCACTAAGCATTTCCACAAATACCTGTACGGTCAAAGCTTCGTATTGAGAACCGATCACGCTGCTCTGAGATGGCTGCTCAACTTCAAGAACCCCGAAGGACAAGTGGCACGATGGATTGAAAGGTTGCAATCATACAACTTTAACATAGTCCATCGAAAAGGTACTATGCACGGAAATGCTGATGCTCTCTCCAGACGTCCATGCAAGCCGGAATGCAAGCACTGTCATCGGTTAGAAGAAAAGGTAGTCGATGCCGAGGTTAAGTGGATATCCGTGTCACCAGCAAGGGGATGGTCGCAATCGGAACTATTGGACGAACAACTGGCGGATGGAGATCTACGAGAAATCATAGCCTGGAAGGAGTCTGCACATCGACCTGAATGGCAAAGCATATCGAGTCGAAGTCCTACGCTAAAGAGCTACTGGGCACAATGGAACTCCCTGCATCTTGAAGGAGGCCTACTTAAAAGGAAATGGGAAACCGCGGATGGGTCAGCGCATCGAATGCAGGTTGTACTTCCTCGGAGCAAAGTTAAGGATGTTTTGCAGGAAGTACACGAGGGCACGTCAGGAGGCCACCTGGGCATAAACAAAACACTTAATAAAATAAGAGAACGATTTTATTGGGTGCATGCACGCGAAGATGTGGAGGACTGGTGTAGGAAATGTGCAGCCTGTGCATCTGTGAAGGGACCCAGGAGAAAGCCTAGAGGTGAGCTGAAGACATATAACGTTGGAACCCCTTTCGAAAGGATCGCTATAGATGTGGCAGGACCGTTTCCGGTGTCGCAACAAGGAAATCGCTACGTGCTGGTGGTATCCGACTATTTCACCAAATGGACAGAAGTTTACGCTATTCCAAATCAGGAAGCATCTACAGTGGCGGAGCAAATCGTGATTAACTGGGTTAGTAGGTACGGAGTCCCAAACGAGCTACATTCCGATCAAGGTCGAAATTTCGAGTCGCAAGTGTTTACTGAGTTTTGCGATGCTTTGGGCATAAAGAAGACGAGAACCACGCCACTTCACCCACAGTCCGATGGAATGGTCGAAAGGTTCAACAAAACCTTGATTGAGCACTTGGCCAAAGTGGTAGAAGACCATCAGCATGATTGGGATCGTCATATCCCATTCCTCCTGATGGCATACCGAACAGCGACGCATACTACAACTGGAGAATCACCGTCACGTGTCGTATTTGGACGAAATATTCGACTTCCAGCTGATGTTAAATTCGGAATACCACCAGAAGATCCGAAAACAACAACAGAGTACGTTTCGGAGCTGCGGCAACGGCTAGACTCCATTCACGAGGTAGTTAGGGACCGCATAAACCTAAACACGGACCGGATGAAAACGCGATATGACCTGAAGGCAAACTCGGCCGGATTTCAAGAAAATGATTTAGTCTGGCTGTACAACCCCCGCCGGCGGAAAGGCCTGAGCCCGAAACTACAGCCAAAATGGGAAGGACCATACCGCATCATTAAACGGCTCAATGATGTTGTTTACCGAATACAGCAGCATCGAAAACACCGGTCGAAAATGAAGGTTGTGCGCCTAGACCGACTTGCCCCGTACCATGGAAATAACGCAATGGATGACGACGAATCTGTTCGGGACGAACAGGTCTAAGGAGGGGGTAGTGTTGCATGCACGAACAAACATGTTTCGACGTGTCGGCGGCCGGAAGAGCGACAACCGTTAAAGTGTCTGTCTCATCATGTATTCTTGGAATAGAAACAATCTATAAATAGCCAAAAACCGTAAACAATCTATAAATAGCCAATACACAATAACAATCTATTCGTCTAGAACGTAAAAAGGGAACATTCCAGAGCCTCAAACCCATGAGTCAGATCTCGCATGGCAACGGAAATTCCCATGAATCATAGAGCCCTCTAGAAAGCAAAAGCGGAACATTCGAAAACCCAAGACACATTTGGCACCACTATAAATACCACCACGAGAAGTACTAGCGATCATTCAGTAGATAGCGAAGACAGCGAAAGGCTGTTACTTTGAAAAGCGATACAGCGGTTCTAGCGTATCCGGGCGCGATTAATTAAAAGCGATAAAGTGCGAGTAATTATAGTGCGATAATTAAATTGAAAAAGTGTTAAATTGTAACGCGAGATTATAGTAGTGCGAATATAAAGTGTAAATAATTAATAGTGTTTATAATAAAAGTGTAATTAGTGTTTTAAAAGAAACTGTTTTATTTCACGAATGTGAAGAATATCGAACCTACGGAAGGTGTTTAACGGTAGAACACACGCACAACGATTTTCTTACAAAAAAACAGTTCTTAATTCTGTAATCTATCTTTTGACTTCATCGTTCCATTGTGTTTTTTTCATCCAAAAATTTTTAGTATGGAACATACTTTACGGGAGCCTGTTTGAAAAAAACGACATAGAAAAACGACATAAAAAAGCGTTATCAGAAAGCGTTCCACGAACATTGGCTGTGTTGGTGTGTGCTTGGTTGCTATAAATAGCGTGTATGTATGTATATATGTGTAGATATATATATGTATGCTTATTTTATGTATGTATGTATATGTATGTATGTGTGTGTGTGTATATATGTGTGTATGTATGTATATATGTGTATGTACATATATGTATGTATGTATGTATATATATGTACGTATATATATGTGTATATATATATGTATATGTATGTGTATATGTGTGTGTATATATATATGTGTATACGTATATATATGTATATGCACACATGTGTGTATATGTGTGTATATGTATATATATGTGTGTATGTATGTGTGTATGTATATACATTGTACATATATTGATTACATATACATTAATTCCGGCAGTCCGGTCAAGCAAACACCCGATGGTGCAAAAACGCTTATCCAGATATCGCGTTTGTATTGTTGTTAGGCTCGTAAAAGTATGTTCCATATTTTTCATGTTTTAGCCTGGTAAAAATGCGAATCGCGAAGCGATTCGGACATTGGGTCCAGGGGTGGCGTAGCCCCCCGGCGCCAAGTTTTTTTTTTCCTTTTTTTTTGTATTTTTACATTATGATGTATATCTGGATTTCCATTAGCTACTAATTCGCACTACGCGAAATGAATAAACTTAACAAAGCCTGTGGAAAATTATACCGATACAAACTTTACTGATACAATCAATTTGGTCAGATGAAGGTTTCTCCATTTCGTATAGCGAGCCAGTGCGCCTGGAATCACAGTGCTTGGTTTGAACCAAGCGAACAAATGATTTACAAACTAAATAAAAATAAATTATTCAGCGGAATTCTATTAAATCTGCCAGAAACTAGTGAATAATTATGCTTCCTTAAATGTATTAATTATCGCCAACACATGCAAAAATTATTCATACAATTACTCTTGAATAGTCATGAGAATGCCATGAAAAATCATCGGAATTCTTGTGAATCCATAGACCAAGATTATAAATAGTAGCGTTCAAAGAAAATAATACACCCGTGAGACAGCAATACCCATCTCTCAAATACACGTATGTTGTTTACGATTCACAGTTTTTCGTCATTTAGAAGTACTTTCAAAATTTTGATCTCATTCTTCTTTTTCCTTTTTCTTTGAGCTGTTCGTTTGTTCAATCTCGGTTTCACGGCAAGTTAAGGGAAACAATATAAATGTGTTCGCATAAATACCTGAATACATTGGTAACAAGCTTGATCCAATCGGGAAGATATCCGTATTATGTCACTGTTTGTTGTTGTTACATTAGAAACTAACCTGCAGCGTTATGCACTCCAGCCTAACACCATCTATGTGCTGTCCAAATTCACTGCAAGGAAATGGCGGATATCCAGATTCGAGTTCCAAGCTGCCAAATCTATTGGGTCAGTGAGGTGAATTGGCAGCAAGAGCAAGCGCGGAACATCGTTGTCAGACAATTTGACAGCTGATGCCATAATCTTCCGAAGGCGACGGGTGCGCCATCGCGGTGGAATGTGTAACAGTAGCCTTCGCCGTTGACCGCGCAAGAATGGGGCCCATCACTTTCCCTCCCAAGGCCCCAGCACAGCTCCCGAACAAGTCAATCAACCCTCTATTCAAAATATCTTACCGAGATGTAGCCTAATCACCCCTGCTAGTCTGCTTCTGATTTAAATCTCTCGTCGCTTCGTCGGCAAGCCGAATCGTATGAATAACTCTTCCGAACTGCTTCAAATATGACTGCTGGTTGCCTCAATGAGAACAATTCAGCGGCGGAGCCCTTTGGTGCGCCCTTTTGGTGTATTTAGTGGAGCTTTCGGTTTCGGGCAACGCTAGGTGATGCTCAGCTTGCGGCACAAATCACATTCACTGGTTTGACTCACCATCGGTCCCTGCGGTTTTTTTCATCACAGCCACTTTGGTGACAAGGTCATCCACATGGCGCGTACGGAACAAGGTTTGAATATGCTGAACTCCAGCTCAGCGGTAATTCGTATATGCTGATGCTAGCCTCCGGCGATTAACAACACTAGAAGTGAATTAACGTTCTTAGCACTTTGAGTTTAGGAGACTTTTATAGGGTTTTACCTTCAAGTTAATGAGTTCACTACTAACAAACTTTCAATTCACTTCCTTGGGCTGAGGATTTGCCTCAAAATGCACAAATCAACACTTGCAATGGTGTACTCCAAGCGAAGAAACATTACAACTTGTCTCGCCCCGACCTCCACTTCTTTGACTCACCACGGCCACGTTCCGTCACCTACTCCCAACCAAGACTACTCGCCACAGCGACACTCAAACGACTGTGCCGAATTAAGCGCTGCAGGCTCGTAATGCGCGATTGCACAGCAAAACAAAATCCCGTTAGGAATTTCGTTGCTGTGCGAATACAATAATAAGGTCGCCGGGGACGTACGGGACTTATTATTGACTCACATTGAAATTGGTTTTTTCAAATTCGAATTTGTTGTAGCGTCTCCGATCACATACAGTGTGGGTCGAAGGTATGTGTCCAGTAATTTTTGAATACAAAAAATATAAAAAAATTACTGGATGCTACAGATATCTAAACAAATCATATCAATTCAATATTCTTCAATCTTCATATAAACAAATCCATCATATCAATTCAATACTGTTCAATCTTCATATAAACAAATCTATCATATCAATTCAATACTCTTCAATCTTCAGATAAACATATTTGTTTATCAAAATAAAAATTTCTAAGATCAAAGCGAAATTCGCACAGATCAGGTTACAGAAATCGCATCTAGCAATTTCTGCAACCACAGCAATTTCAACCCTATAAAAGAATGTGGGATCAAGAAGACAAAATACACACAGAGAAAGTAAATCATAAAAGATAGAAGCATCAAATGTTTTTCTCAATCCAAGGTACAGTGAATATAATAATATAAAGGTGGAAAAAATACAACAATGAATAATAATAAAAAACTAATCATTTGCAAAAGAAACGATCGAATAATAATACAATACAAAGAACATGTAATAGTGCTATATAAAAATTACTACAAAGTGAACGATATAGAGTTTATATATTCAAAAGTTGTAAATTAAAATTCAAATTAAAAAATACAAAAGTGAAAATGATAACTTGTGTTTTTTTATAAGCTCGACCACTGAACTTAACTCTATATGGTATTCCTCGACTTTTCATATCCCGAATCGTAGCGTTCGGTAGCCGTCCAGACACTGAAATCGAAATACCCCGGCAAAATCGATCTAGAAGTAAAATTCTCATTAGTATCATCGTTGGAAATGAGATGCGCCGTCGCTCACTTATCCGTTGCCATTTGGTGACCCAACTATCTTCTGGGCTCGTGACCGCAACTAACCCATCGAACTTATATTGCTGGTGCAGTCGTACACTTGATCTTCATTATTTTTCATTCAGAGAAACTCCGCAATTATCGCAGCTGTCATATTCGAACTGTTCAAAAGTCTACCAAAGCAAACTAAAATTACAGACGTACATAACTTTGAATGCAGAGTAGAGCATTTATTTACCTTGACTATCGAACAGACCAAACATGCCCGCAACCCTCGTAGGTCTTTAGGAATTGTATCAAAAGACATTATTAACTATTGGATAAACACGTACTTTGCTTCGCAATTAAGCCAAACGCATAGAACCGAGCCCACCGAACAGCATCATTCACTTTATTATTATGCTTCAAATACATATTGGCCCAAGCTAAACCTTCTTGGGTTGGGCCACCAAATACCAATTCGAGAACAGATGCTACTGTCCACACCATGGCCGGAGCTGGTGAGCTTCAGTTGTTTATTGTTAGCCTGTCAAATCCGTTTGGTTGGTGCATGTTAATGCCCAAATCCCACTCAGATCGGAATGCAGGCCAATATCGACCAATCGTAGCCATCTCACACCAAGAGGGTGCTCAGGATGAAAATATCCAATATAATCAAGCTCAGGATGAAAATATTGTAAGTTATACATTTATATATATTTATATTACATTTATATTCATTTATTTATTTATATTTATTTATATAGTTTCATGCAGTTTTTCTTCCCAAAAATCAAACAATTAGGTTTATAGTAAAATAAATGTATTCCAGTCACTACTTTTCAACTATCATGTTCAAATACACTTGATTAATATTTAATCTTCAACTCCCTAGTGTTTCGAAAATTTTCAAAACTCTTATATTGATTCGCACATTTTTCAAATACTTGGGAGTTAAAAAGTAAATGTGAATTAAGTGTATTTGAACATGATAGTTCAAAGGTAGTGACTGTAATATATTTATTTTACTATAAACCTAATTGTTTGATTATTTGGGAAAAAACAGCATGAACCCACATAAATAAATATAAATTCTCATGTATATTTTTAACTTTTTACTTCCAACAAATTCCATAGCTTTTCAAGTATATTTAATTTAGACATGACCCTATTTCACAAAAATTTCTATTTTCAGATTAAAATTACGAAGATTCAATTGCTTCCTATTAGAAGCGTAGCTCCACTTTTAATTCTGTCGTTAGTAATATTTTTCCCAACATCTCATGGAGCAGCGGTTGTGTCAGTGGATTTGGGTAGTGAATGGATTTACCAATAGGAAACGGTTCCCATACTACGAAATAGTTCCCGACGAAGTAAGAAAGACAGTTGTCTTTAAAAGGGGCGACGAATTATTTTCAGTGGAAGAAATTGTCGCCCAGTTGAACTAGAATTTAATGATTAAAACTACTAACAATATATTTTACTTCTTATCATCTAGAAATTTAAGCTACTAACAAACTAAATGGAACTTATATGCATAGTATGTACTTTTGTATTATCAATTCTTAACATTATTAATATTGATAAGCAAAAAGATACTCCTGTCCAATTGGCAGAAAATAAAGTTACTTAAATTCCTACAATTACTTGTTTTCTTAATTGAACATAACACTACCATGAAACCAGGAATACATTTAAAATTTACTTTGCTAAGAATTAACGACAGTGTTTGAAATTCTTATATTGATCCTCTTGAATAAGGATTTTATATGAAATAGTATATACATATTGCAGTTTAAGCCTTAAACGTAGTATTAATGATACAGGCAAAGATGCTACTGCGTTAGCAAGAGTTAGCAAGAGACTACGTTAGCAAGAGATAATGTAATAAACTTATATAAAAAACAAATTCAAATGTATATTTATGTATATTTAAACATTTGCCTTATTGCACGTTTGTTGCCTTAATGTTTCAATTAGTATAATTGGTGCATTATGTGGGAAATCCCTTCATAACAATCGTGCAAAATATTGTAAATGCATAGAATTATGGAGGAAACTCAATTACATGATGAGTTCTGCATGTTTGTTCCTCATATGTGCATGCTTATCCCTAAATGTAGCAATTGCAATTGTATTGTACAAATGCGCGGCACAATACAATAAATATGTACAGATAATATATAAATATATAATATCTTTGGAAAAATGTAGCAAATAGTAATTGGACACTAAAATTATAGTCCAACAACTTTGATTACAAAGTGTCAGTAAAGTAAATCTGGCTTAAGTGCTTTTAAGCAAATTCGTTTTATCACATTGCGAATACATTCATACAAAATCCGTTAAGAACTTCCCGTAAGGTACATAGCCATGCTTGCCGGACAGCGTAGCTGGTGCAATTTTCACTATTAAATTAGGAGCTAAATGTAATGTTATTACAAATTCAGTATTTTTGATTGATTTCAATTTATTAATCCAAATGCTGTTATTTTTTTCTAAAACTAAAAATCTAATGCTAGACCTAACTCTGTCCAATAAACGTAGCAAAATGTATCTGATATATTCTTGGTTTTGATTTCAAAATTTATT
This sequence comes from Nemotelus pantherinus, assembly GCA_963978885.1. Classification (NCBI taxonomy): domain Eukaryota; kingdom Metazoa; phylum Arthropoda; class Insecta; order Diptera; family Stratiomyidae; genus Nemotelus; species Nemotelus pantherinus. The sequence continues at coordinate 100,417,383 of OZ022263.1, read as the reverse complement.
AGAAAATGATTTTGTTGATTTTATAAGCAAACTATATTTTTCCATTGGTGATGTTTTATCAAAAGCTGTTTGTTTTAAATCAAATGCCACGGATTAGATTTAAAAACGATTTCAATAAACGTTAAAAGCAAGCAACTATAAATGCATGAAATGCACTAAAGAATGATGCTCTTAAGCGAGGTTTACTATATTATGATTATTAGCATGCTCGTCTTCCATAAATCTCACTGTAGCCTGGTAAATGAGACTGAAATTTGAGCAGTCATATACATATGTGTGTATGAAAAAGTATTGCCAGGAAGCAATGGGGTTTAAATATGCAACCATCTCGGTATACTATGAGTACTTTGAAAAGCTGTGTATTGGGGATTATCAAATTTTGTGTTGGGAAAAAATTGATTATAGTATCGTATACAGCGGACGTTTAGTCCGCGGACTAAACACCAAATTCCACCTAAATTTTTTAGTCCACGTGCTGTATACACTCATGGACCGACCTAAATTTAGGTCGGTCCACGATTTCAAGCGACCTGACCTAAATATAGGTCGTGGACTATAATCGTTGTAAACACACGCGACCTAAACATTGATATTTGCGCGCCTATTAATAATGTATGTATGTTGAATATAAGCTCATAACATTCCCCTTTGACACAAAATCATTGATACAAACATGTTTGAGAGACAAATGAAACGATAAATACAGTGCATGAAGGAAAATTAAACTAAATGACAGCTGTCATATACGAACGAGGACTAAATTCCACCTAAGCAAATTTTAGGTCAGATTGGTGTAAACACCTGAGGACTAAGTTCATTTAGTCCGCGCTTTAGGTCACTTTTGGTCCAACCGCTGTAAACCTGCACTATGAGAATCTACCTATGTATTCTAGCTTCTCCAGTTCCCAAGGCCTAAAATGGATTTTGCCAGGTCATCTTTTTTTTGCTTTGATATTTGACCATTGCAAAAAATGTGTATAACCCTTAGATAAGGCACGCATTGGCATGTTGATAACATGGATGACGCAGGCACTAGCAGAGTAAATTCTTGTGGCCAACATTATTAAATATAGGTAGTGCATGGCAGACCTGCTCCTGTTTGCGTGTACACCATGCAGCCTTCCGAGCAAATAATGTGGTTCAGCGTTTAGTAAAGGAAACAAGCAATGTCTGATATTTTAGAAAAACAGCTCAAATAATCTATGTGGCTCAAATTGGAGAGACCATGAAAATCTTCAAATCTTCTGGAAGCAGAGGTAGACTTTTACCAGAAACATTTTTGAGCATTTAGTACATGAAGCAGAAAAGCTTGTAAAGTTTCTGAAATTAATACTGACATGTATGTATGTGCATGCTTATATATACATACAAATTTGTGCATATATATATATATATATATATATATATATATATATATATATATATATATATATATTTATATATATATATATATATATATATATATATATATATATATATATATATATATATATATGTATGTATATATATATATATATATATATATATATATATATATATATATATATATATATATATATATATATATATATATATATATATATATATATTTATTTATTTATTTATTGTCTAAATCAACAGATACAAATCCAATTAAAGATTAGACAAGGAATAAACTTATATGTAAAAAGAAAAGAGACTATAAATTAAAACTAAACAAAGTATAATGAGGCGGTGAAATTTAATCATAATTCAACACAGATATGACATTAAAAATTCAGAGTTACTTTATTTCATACGATAAAACGCATCCTCTTAACATAGTTTTAAAAATGCGTAACGATGGCGGAAGAGGACCAATATTCAAAGAATTATGTTGCCTAGGCAAGCGTAAAAGAGGAGAGTAAAAATATGAATGAGTACGAGCAAATGGTACGTTGAGGATAAATGAAGACCTGGTAGAATGTACCGGGTCACGAACAGAAAACTGCGCTCTGGGGATATAAGTAATAGAACCAGTAATCATTTTATATAGGAGACATTCGTCGAAATACACTCTGCGTGAAATAAGGGTAGGGATTTCAAGGATGGAAAGACGCATACTATACTCACAGTAGGGAATACGGAACTTGAGGAATAGTGGGCGAGTAAATTTACGTTGTACAGACTCAACAGCATCAATTAAGAAACGATAATGAGGACACCAAATTTGACAACAATATTCAAGGACACTACGCACCAAGGAGATGTACAGGCGTACACACGAGGAAATATCAGTAAAAGGTCTGGACGCTCTTAGAATGAAGCCGCACAAGCGCGAGGCCTTGGATGTGACACGCAAAATGTGGACATCAAATTTTAATTTAGTGTCAAACACAACACCAAGGTCCATGAAATTATCAATTCGATGGAGGGAAGAGCCAAGGATAGAATAGGGAAACGTGATCCGGGATAATTTACATGTGAAGGACATCTGGAAACATTTAGCAACGTTAAGAGAAATACAGTTGACAGAGCACCAGTTACCCAGAGCAGATAGGTCATCCTGCAGCTGGGAGCAGTCATCCACTGACTCAACCACCCTGAAAATTTTCAGATCATCAGCGTACAAGAGACACGGGGAGCTGATGAGAGAAGGAAGATCATTAATAAACAGGAGGAAAAGGAGAGGACCAAGAATTGACCCTTGCGGGACACCACAAGTAGGATAAAAGGGGGAAGAAGAACAAGAGTGAAACGTTACAAAACAAGCACGATCACGAAGGTATGAGGAAAACCAGCAACGGAGCTGACCCGAAATATTGAAACCATCAAGCATTGAAAGGAGGATTTCGTGGTTCACGGCGTCAAAAGCCTTGGCAAAGTCTGTATATAATACATCCACTTGCTTTTGCTGGTTGATAGCGGAGGCAACAGTATTGGTGAACGAAAGAAGGTTGGAAACTGTTGACCTACCTTTGACGAAACCATGTTGCTCAGAAGCGAGAAGAGGTTCAATTAGAGGGTAAACCCTGTTGTAAACAACTTTTTCGAGAAGCTTACTGAAGCAAGATAGAAGTGATATGGGACCATAATTGGAGACGCAGGATGAATTTCCGGTTTTAAGGATGGGATAAATATTTGCTGACTTCCAGGAAGAAGGAAACGTACAGGAAGCAATACTAAGGTTAAAGAGGACAGATAAAAGAACACACAAGGATGATGACAATGACTTTGCAAATATGTTAGGTAAGCCGTCGGGTCCGCAGCTGGTGCTACTATCTAGGCTAGCAAGCAAACATTCGACCTCCAACGGGTTCGTTAAAAACAAACAACAATTATTAACATCTGGAGAGGGAATATTAGCAGAGAAAGATGGATTAGGTTGAGAGGTATCAGAAGAAAAGAAAAGAGCAAACAGCTCACATATTTCTTTAGGCGAGGAAGCAGACAAATCATTAAGGTGCATCAGAGAAGGGATAGAGGGAGACTTTCTAAGGGAACGGATATAGGACCAGAAGGGTTTCTGTTGACAGGATGATACGGAGGCTTCAATGTGGGCATGATAAGCATTCATCGCATCTTTAACCATCTTTTTAGCAGTATCTCAGTAAGTCAGCCTCTAAGCCGGAGCTTCGAAATCTACGACGCGCCTCGCCTTTGTTTTTAAGAGCACGCATCACGTCAACAGTTAACCAAGGCGGATCAATACTTCTGCAAACACGAAAAGTGGGAGTGTGACAGAAAACAATATTAGACAAGAAATCATAGAACGCATGAAGGCCATCATCAACACTTAGACCTCTGAAAAAAGCAAACCAGTTAACAGCATTAATAACATTGGACATGGAAGTGAAGTCAGCTTTAGCAAAGTTATAACGCAGCGCAGAGGTATTTTTATTTTTAGGGAATGAGGTGAAGGAAAGTTCTATAGCAAGAGGTGGATGGTGAGGATCAGGACTGACATAAGATGAAAGAGCAGCACATAAACGAACAGACGACAGAGGAGAGTTAGTAAGAACAAAATCAAGTATTCTGTTATTAACATTAGGCACATTATTCAATTGTGAAAAAGAGCAAAGAGAGAAAAAGGAAGATGTAGCTAAAGAAATATTGCTCCTCGATAAAATTTCAGTGAAGGTTGTATCCCAGACTAAGCTGGGAATATTAAAATCACCACATAAAAGAACGAAAGAGGAGGGGTAGCAAGTGTTAAGAAAGGAGGAAATCTCCGTGAAAAAACGTTCATAAATTACAATAGGACTGTTACATGGGATATAAATCGAGGATACAAGTAACGCAGTAGATGGAGTAACGGATATACGAATAAGGATACATTCAACAGGCGGAGAAGGCACGAAATCGGTACAGGAGGACACGCTAAGTGTATTGCGAACAGCAACTAAAACACCGCCGCCGTCAGATAAACCACTGGCTGAGCGATCACGATCTTTGCGGAAGACAGTAAAAAGAGGTAAAATTTCATTATTGAATATATGCCCTGTCAGCCAGGTTTCGGTTAAGCATAGTATGTCGTCAGACCCGATAGTTGAGGAAATTTTAAGCTCATTGGTTTTGGTCTTCAACCTCCGAACGTTTTGGTAGTAAACTTTAAGGTTAACCTTACGCTCTAAGAACGATTTTTTGTCGGCGGTTTCCGATGAAAATTTCCAGAGGTTGTTTTTACGAACTCTTTGACAAAACCTCCAGCAGGCCAGAAATGCTTCTTCAGCAAATCAGAGGTTCCGGATGCGAAAGTGATGCAGAAAGAAGAGATCAGCTGGTGATTGAGGTTGTCACGAGTGAGTTTCCTACACATTAGCAACGAGGGAGTGTATCCGAGCTTAGCTTTAATGTATGCTAAGACTTCGTCGGCAGTAGTTCTGTAAGCGAAACGTGATACGAAAACTTTCAAGAGTGGGACCATTACTTCCAAGCAAGGGAGTGATGTACGGGGCTCAGATAGTTCCCTAGATGGTCCAGGCTGACTGAGTACATCAGCATAAGACGTCTGTGTTACCGCAGGAGATGATGCAGCAGGAGTTGAAAGGCTCATCCTGTCAGCAACCAAATTCACCAAAGGTTCGCTCACGGTCACGAGAGCGTGCTGTTGTATCTGGTTCTGTTGCTGTTGTTGTTGTTGCTGTAGTGTATGTTGTTGTTGCGGTTGACGTTGTTGCTGCAATGATTGTTCATGCTGTTGGTGTAGTTGCAGCTGCAGGTTAGCACGCTGGCCGCGTGTGAGCATCTGAGATACATCGCGCTGAGGTTGACTTTGGATTTGAGGGCTGCAAGGATGTATCACCCCAAAGGTCTGAGGTGGAGCAGCAGCAGGAGATAGCGGAGGCAGAAGTTGAGTGTTTAAAGATATTTGTTGACGTTGAACAGCTGGACAATCCTCCTGGTGAAGCTGATCATCGGCAGGTGCAGGTTGAGAGCCTGAAGGTTGCTCAGTCCTAGCAACTGACAAGAGTGTATTTATATCACCACAGACACTCTCAAGTTTTGAGCCCAGACAGGAAAATTCTTTAAAAAGTTTGTCAACTACACATTTGGTTGACTTTAAGCAGTTAACAAATGATACCATGGAGTTGGCTTTACAACGGGAGCAAAACCAATAAACACCAGATGAGGTTTGTCGGACAGCGTCTGCGACATGGGCGTTCATTCCAACACATTTCGAATGAAATGATAGCCCGCAAAAACCCGCACACATCACATAAGGCGATTTATTTGCCTTATCAGCACACTTTGCAGCTGTGCAGAAAGACATAATGTTTTGGTCACACGTGTAAGAAGACCAAAACGTAACCAAAAAGTTGAAAAATTGAGGAAAAATTGAATAATTAAATATATTGATATATATATATATATATATATATATATATATATATATATATATATATATATATATATATAAATATGTAAATATATATATGAATATATTTATATATATATATATATATATATATATATATATATATATATATATATATATATATATCAATATATATATATATATATATATATATATATATATATATATATATATCAATTTATATGTATATATAAATATATAATATATATATATATATATATATATATATATATATATATATATATATATATATATATTTATGTTTATATATATATATATTATATATATTTATATATATACATATAAATATATATATTTATGTATAAATATATGTATATGAATATATATATATATATACACATACATATATATATATATATATATATATATATATATATATATATATATATATATATATATATATATATATATATATATATATTTATTTATATTTATATATAAATATATATATATATATATATATATATATATATATATATATATATATATATATATATATATATATTTATATTTAAATATATATATATATATATATATATATATATATATATATACATTATATATATATATATATATATATATATATATATATATTTATATATATATACATATATGTATATATATATATATGTATATATATATGTATATATATATATATATATATATATATATATATATATATATATTTTATTTTATTTATTAGCCAAACAAGTCATAAATACTTATACATACACAAAAAAATATGAAACATCCAATTATTTAAAAACAAAAAAAAGTGTAAGGTACAAATAAATAACACATTAATAAATAAATAACTAATGGAGTAAACAAATAAGTTTAAAATAGACAATAAGTAAAATAACAAGGAAATAAAAAAGTGTAAGATACAAATAAATAACACATAAATAAATAAATAACTAATGGAGTAAACAAATAAGTTTAAAATAGGCAATAAGTAAAATAACAAGGAAATAAAAGAATAACAATTAAAAACGATAATTAAACAAGAGCTTAAAAGTTATGGTGTACAAATGGCTTGGATAAGGGAAGATTTGTAGGATAGTTTGGAAATCGTTGGGGAATAAAGATTGCTAAAGTCATTGAAGACCCTGCAGCATCTATTCACCGGCTCATTAGCTGCATATATGGTAGAATGTGGATATTCCTTTAGCAAACGATTGGACCTGGTGTTCCTTAAGGGGATATTTATCACAAATTTACTATTAAGGAACTCAACTCTAATAACGCCTCTAATTACGTCAAATGTGAAGCAGGCCGATATCATCATTCTTCTAGATGCAAGTGAAGTTAAGTTTAAATGACCCAGTCTAAACTCATATGGCGGTAAATTTTCGAAATCGTAAGGGTTGTACAGATCTCTTAGGGCGAAAAGTAAAAATTGTTTTTGAATGGACTCGAGTCTGTTATTGTGAATTTCGAAGGCTGGGTTCCAAATAATACAGGCGTATTCGAGAAGAGGGCGTACAAGTGCAGTGTAAAGTGATCTTGTGGCCCACAAGTTTTTAAACTCCTTGGCACGTCGTTTAATAAAGCCGAGCTGCTTATTCGCACGGGAAAGAATTTTGTCGTAGTGCAAGGTGAAACGAAGTTTCACATCCATCATAACACCGAGATCAACAACGCTATCAACACGAGTTAATAAGTTGTCGCCGAGAAAGTAGGTATTCTGCGTAACCATGAATTTACGGCTAAAACTTATGATTTGGCACTTATCAATATTCAGCGAGAGCTTGTTTATATTGCACCTCTGAACAAGAGAATTAAGCTTGGATTGAAGGAAAAGTGCATCAGATTTAGATTCAATGGTGTGGAAGAGTTTGAGGTCGTCTGCATAAAGTAGGTGAGGAATGTTTGACAGGACGTCAGATAGATCCGAAATGAATATGTTAAAGAGAAGTGGGCCAAGATGACTACCTTGTGGAACACCAGAGGTAGCAAATATATTTTTTGATAAAATTCCTTGAAATTTAACGAGTTGTATTCGGTTGTGGAGGTAGGAACTGAGCCAGCTTATTAAAGATCCAGCAAGTCCAAATTTGTGCAGCTTAAGGATCAATATAGAATGGTCAACTCTGTCAAAAGCTTTACTAAACTCAGTGTAGACTGCGTCAATTTGATAGCCTTTCTCCATTTTACACAAAACGTTCGAAACTAGGATTGTCAAGTTTGTGATAGTTGAGCGACCTTTTCTAAAGCCATGCTGTTGCTCATTCAGACGGGAGTCAACTAGTGGGGAAAGTTTATTGTAAACAATTTTTTCAAAAAGTTTTGGAATGGAAGATAAAATGGCAATGCCCCTGTAATTTTCGACGCAGCGTCTATCGCCATTTTTGAAAATTGGTGTCACATATGAAAGTTTCCAACAGGATGGGAAAACACCGCATGAAAGTGATCTGTCAAAGAATATATGTGTTATTAGCTGCTCTACACACCTCCGCAGGAAGGTCGGCGGAAAGAGATCAGGACCAGGGCCTTTGTTGCAATCGAGCTCCAATATAGCTTTACGTATTTCTTCACGTGATATTTTAATTTGGCTGAGAAAAGTGGTTGGTGCTGAATTAGAAGGAGAAATATTTGAGTTAGATGGGTCTGATACAGTGAAAATTCTTTGGAAATTATCTGCGAATAAATCGCAGATATCTTTAGGAGAAGCAGAGGTGATATTATTATAGGACATTGAAAATGGATAACCGGTGACTTTCCGCTTCATATTTACAAAATCAAAGAATTTTTTTGGGTCGTGGATTATACTTTCACCAGTTTTCTTAATATAATTGGCATAAGCATCGCGAGACTTTGTCGAGAATTCCTTAACTACTTCATTATAAGCTTCCTGAATAGTAGGATTAACATCAATATTTTCCTTTAATCGTTTATATAGTTTGTTTCTATGATTTCGCAAATGCCTACGTTCCCTGTCAAGCCATATTTCAGACAATTTTTTCTTTTTTTTAATCTTAGGTACATATCTTTCAACGGCGTCAAATATTTTATCGTAAAAAGTGGAAATGGCTTCCTCAAGATCTAGCGTTGAAAGAGTATTCGTCCAATCTATAGAGTCAAGTACATGGTGAATACTTTCGTAGTCAGCGTTAAGAAAGTCATATACAATTGAATTATTGTACGTTTTTAAGTAAATAGAATCAGGAGTGGGAAGTTCAACTGATAGTGCAGTGTGGTGTAAACTATTTGAAAAGAGATGCTTTACATCATTAGTTGGACTTACCACTACTTCGTCATAGGCGTTTGTAAATACAAGATCCAACCAATGACCGTTTTGGTTGGGAGTTGGAGAGACTTGCTGCAAATCGTTGCCATAAAAAGTACTCGCAAGGTTGAAGTCATTAGAATCTGAGAGGTTAACAAGGAGAAGAAATGCGTCGTTTTCATCGGGGATAAAACATAAAGCTAGAGTTACAATCAATGCAACCAACATTTGTTGCACAACAAAATGAGTTTGAACCCATGAGAACGTATGAAAGCAGTTACAATGATGCAACACAACTTTGTTGCGCAGCAGAGTTTGCTCATACCTCAAACTTGGCATGGCATCAAAATACCCAATTCCACCTGTTCCTATGAGCGTTCGGGAAATCGGAACTGTCATATGTAAATGACAATCAGAATTTGTATTTTTTTGTCTCATTTTTGCTTTGCATTATACTCCGCAGCTTTTAGAGGATAAAATATTCACTGATATCTCTTTCCGAGACTTTAAAGGATCCAAATTATCGAACAGCAATTTCTTTAATATAGCCAGTGACAGATGACAGTAAATGTTGTGTTGCATTGATTGTAACTCGTTCCACCAACAAAACTTGGCAGCAAATGTTGGTTGCATTGATTGTAACTCAAGCATAAGTTGGGACGATTGAAATCCCCTAGTAATATTATTTTGTCTTTTTTATTCAGAGACGTTGTAATGGAAGATATTAATTCACAGAAATGGTTGTAAACTGATTCGTCCGATCTGGGTGGAATATAGGCCAAACTAATATAAAGGAAATGGTTATTCAAAGAAACACGAATAACAAGATGTTGAAACAATACATTGGGGGTGGTGTCAATAATCTCACTTGAAAGTGTGTTGCTAACCGCCAGCAAAACCCCACCGCCTCGCGTTTGACCTGTGGAACAATAGTCACGATCGCTTCTGTAAATTGTCCAACTGCTATCAAGGATCTCTTCATTCTTATGGGAATCATTTAGCCATGTTTCTGTGAAGGCGAGTAAATTAAAGTGGCAGGATTTTGCGTCAAGATATAATTTATTTAATTTCCCGCTCATACCACTACAATTGTGGTAAAAGAGTCTGAGTCCATTTAAAGAAGGTATTATGTTAGGATAAATACCTAACCGAGTTGACTGCTCTTCGACGAGAAGCAGTTGTCATCAAATTGTCAAAAGAGGCAGTATTCGTAGTTGCCTCTGCAGAGGCGACATAGGTAGTCAGCTGGCTAGAGGGTAAAGAGGAGCTAATATTGGCTACGTTGTTGTTTGTATTTTAAAGGGAAGAAACGGAAGCAACAGTAGGACTTGGTATTAATGGGATGTTACGAGTATTAGTCATTTGAGGATTTTGAATGGATGGAGATTTGCGTGTATTAGGAACATTATTTGAAATACAATTTTTTCTTACAGTATTAGGTACTTTCTTACGGCTATTGTTGGTCCTTCGCTTCTTCCAGGGAGAAAATGTAACGCCATTCCAGTCGAATTTGCTGTTACTTCCGTCTAAACTCATGAACATCCAGGCATATTTTGAGGGAATGAAAACCTTGTATCGTTTCTGTGAGTTGTGTTTCCGTTGTGGTAGTTTGGTGATAAAATAATCATTGATGTGGAGTCCAGCTTCGAGGAACGTATTCAGCCATCCTTGATCAGCAGTGGGAGGAATACCTTTGACGAAGAACGCTACTTTGTCGGTATCAACTGGTAAATGGAAGCGTGATCCTTCATATTGGCAAGTTTCATTATATTTGTTTATTTTTTTAATGCGACTGTCCCACTCATTTTTCGACCAATATGTACCAAATTTATATATAGGCTTGGCTGCAGTAGAAGTCAATTCTTTGATAGGAGACGAAGCCATGTCTTTTGTAGTCACTTTTGGCATGTTGTTGTTAATATCGGCCATTGAGAGCTCATGGAGAAGCGAATTTTCGTAAATAGATGGCTGATTATTTATGTCTTCCAATGGCTTTTCACGCTGATGCTCAAAGTGTTCAAGCTTGTTATTTATTTACTTAGTTTTAGTGATTGTTCCACGAACGCATTTGTTAGCAAGGTATTTTCCTTATCAAACATTGAAGAAAATTTTTGCTCAGCCTTCTCGAGCATATTTTTAAAGTTTACTTGGCGAGAGCTGCTTGGGACAGAATTGGCTGAGATACTTGAAGATATAGTATCTAATTTGCCATTCAGGGAATCTATTCTCTCTTCTAGTGCGGCAAGGGACTTTTCAACGCCATTGTTGCTGTGGTTGTTAGTCTTCGAAAGAGCAGAAGAGAGTACATCAAAATGTTGCGAAATGTCCGCCAGAATATCTTCGTTTGCTCTAGCCTGAGCTTGATGTTTGAATACGAGATGGTCTTTTTCAGCATTTAGTGTTCCAATGCAACTGATTATGCTGTCGTACATGCTTTTCATCAGCCGTTCTACATTTTGACAATCTGTGCATATGAAATGGCGTTCTAAGTATGGATGGTACCAGTCCCGTGGAGCACCCATGCATGCGCCATGTAATTTCCGATTGCAGAATGCTTTGCAATGCACAAACTTCATGGTGTTGTCGAATGCGAAACAGTTCTCTAAGCTGCACTTGAAACTCATGATTGAACTTGAACTGCCTAGAAGTATGCAATTTTCTACGTAAAATGTATCACGGACACGAACCGATTAAGTGAGGTAACAAATGTATGTAGCTTAATCCCACAAAAGCACAGCTTGGCGGTAGTCGCTGTATTTCAAGTTGAAATTAATCAATTTTTGAATCTTTATAAGCTGAACTTGATATTTATGATTTATTAAAATCGAAGAATTTAAGTCAAAAATGTTCTACACTGTTGGGATACGAACCCGTAGTTCCTGTGTCTAAGAGCCGACACCGTACCCACCGATCCACTATGATTCACGTAAAAGCCGATATGAGAAGCTGATATAAATGTCCGAATGTGTGGATACAAAGTTGATTGAAATTATTCAACAGCTTTTTTTTTTATATGAAATTTATAAAAATTGTCGAGTAAGTCAAAAAATACTTCACACGGTTCAAAATTGAACCCGCAATATTAGTATCCGAGAGCCGACACTGTAACCACTGGACTACGCTGATCGATAAAAGGAGGTAAACGTAGAAAGGATATAAATGTCCGGTAAGTAACGCACTGGGTTAATTAAGAAAAATGTAACTGTACTATTGAAATTTCTTTGAATGTGCACTTTAGTACCCGCAAAAGACGAAAACTGGAATTTGCGACACACACAGCCCGCACTGAAGTCAAATGTTTGCAGCAAAATAACCGAGTTGGATTTTCGAAGCTAATCCGTAGACGTCATAGAAAAACACAGTGTTTCACGGCTGCAAGCAGACATTTATTTGGGGGATTCCCGTGGAGTTCAAAGTTTTATTTATAAAGCCGTATAATGCGGAATTTGGGTGACGAAACAGGTTAAAAATATTTGTTAAACACTGCCGTGGGCCACAACCTCAAGGTTAAGCACTTTCGAAGAAGTATTTTAGCGTTTATTATTTAATTTTTAGTGATATTTTGCACTCCGATAAGTACGCACTAGCCACTCCTCTTGACAGCTGACAGTTGTCGTACATATATATGTATTTTGTGTACATATATATATATATATATATATATATATATATATATTTTGTATATATATATATATATATATTGTATATATATATATATATATATATATATATATATATATATATATATATATATATATATATATATATATATATATATATATATATATCTATATATATATATATATATTGATGTTGATATTGATTCTTGGTCGTCGAAGCGAGCGGACGTGTTACGCGCACTGGGTTTTTATTAAAATTCATAAGTTGACCGTTGTGCCGATTATTGTTTTATCGATGTTACCTATAAACACTTAGCCATCATATTTCTTACTGCTGCCCGTTTTGTGTGTGCAAGTGATACCAGTGACCCAATTAAAGAATTTAAAATTAAATAAAATTGTGCATATCCATCAAAATAACACTTTAGTGTACCGATTATTAATTTATTGTTCGTGCCTATAAATACTTAGTCATCACATTTCTAGCCATTTTGTGCATGTGATAGTGACCCAATTTAGTGACCCAACTTTTACACATATTCGCGTAATGATCTTGTTTTTGTTTTTATGAAACACACTAGTGATTTGTGCAAACGTATGTAAAAAAAAATTAACTTTTTATAAATTAAATATCTACTATACTATTCAAATTTATTGACCTAATCCACCAACCGACGAGCGCTGTGCAAACACTTACTCATACTCGTATATTTTACATTTACACAATCATTTACACTAACTGACTAGTGAGTTGTGCAAACCGCAACTATGAATTACAAATGCTGTTTGGAAAATTGCACCGCTTACGATAACAAGTCAAAGTCGGTTATCTGCAAGGGTTTCTGTCAGCGCAAACTGCATGGATCATGTATGGATGCGCCAAGAGATTAGTTTTCTAACTACCTCTCCGACCATTTTATATGCTCTGACTGCCAAGACACCAAAGGCTTACTAAGATGTATGTTCGACGACATCAGCAGTCGTATTGTTAGCATCAATGCGGATAAAGATGACATCATAGCCAAACAGTTAGCACAATCGAAAGCTACTGCTGAGAACTTTACGGAAATGGCATGTTGTTTTGATGGGCTAGTGCACACAGTCACGAATTTCCACAACAAGCAGAGTATCGAAAAGGCAATATCGACACTCGATAGAAAATTGACGGCGATTATCTCAAATCAGATGAAAGGCTGTGTAGATCCATCTTCGCCCAGGAAACACGATACAATTCTAAATAAAGACAAAGATATCGTGGTCGAACTTCTGACAAAAATTTGTGAAAAATTAGATACCCTCGACAGCGGCTACAACTACCTTTCCAACAAGTTCAACAAGCTTGCCGAACTTCCATTTGAGAAAGAAGCTCCCAACTCAGCTCAACCGGAAACTTACTACCCTACGGTGCAGCAGTTAACCTCATCAAACAGTACCTCCACACCAACAGTTTCGAAAGTGCCGGAGCGTCCTATTCTTAAATTTGGCACTACGTGGTCTCGTGAAGAGTGGGACAACAGGATCCAGAGGATTGAAAATGTTCAAAAATCCTACAATAGTAGCAGCGAAAATTATGAAAGAGCGAAAAGTGCTTACATAGCAGACGTTTCCCCAACAAGTTTTTTTGTTAAAGGTGCTCCTATTTTCGCCGACGAGGCTTGGCTTTCAAAGGTGTTGAAGAAAGGGTTCAAAATGGAAAATTGTATATGCAAAAAATTACCAGCCCGTTTACGTGGAAACAAGCAAAAATCATTTACTTGCTTCAAACTATCGGTACCAGCTCAATATGCTTGGATATTTTGCAACCACGAGCGCGTTGGACAAAACTATTTTACGTGGAAAGGAATGAAGTTCAGCCCATGGATTGAAAGAATCAAGAAACGAGTCTCCTCCGGACGTCAAAAACCAGCTTCACAACCAAATCAACGAAATAAAAATAAGAATACATATTTAGGTAATTTCTCTATGCCTCCTTTACTTCCTCAATCCTTACCTCTTCCTAACTTGCCTAAAATTGCAAAACAAAATATCCCTTCTTTAACTTCACCCACATCTCTTTCCACGTCACACGAGCCTCCCACTTCCCACGCGTTTTCGGGAAAATTCACTTCAAGCAGTAAAACTAAGTCCTCGCCCCCTACTAATTCACAAGAAAGTCAGCCCTCCAGCAGTTCACATTCAACTGAATCTCTCGATGCAACCGATCCCGCGCCCAATACTGCTCCTATACAATTAAAACCTACTGAAGCCGTGTCGAAATCAATATATTCTAATTTCGTTCGTGGCGAGGATCTGATACCATCTCAATCTGGAGCAATCATTATGCCAAAAACCTCTGTCGGTCGACCGTCTTCACCCAAATACCTCGACCCACTTGTACCACCTGTCGTAAAGCTGACTGCAACCTCTAAAGATGATCTAGAGAGCAGATACCTCTTGTCTCGTTTCAGAGATCATAAGATATATGAGAAGTAAATTAAACAAGCTTTTTCTTGACGCTAAATCTTGCCATTTTAATATACTAACGATCACTGAAACGTGGTTGAACGACTCACATATAAACGAAGAAATTCTTGACACTGATTGGACCATCTATAGAACCGATCGCGACTACCTTTATACTGGAGTTTCAAGAGGAGGCGGTGTACTTATTGCGATTCGCAATATCCTTTCAAGTGAACTTGTTGTGACCAGTTCTTACAAATTGTTTGAACACAAATTCGTCAGAGTCTTATTCGACAAGCATTACCTCTATATTGGTATCGTTTATATCCCACCTCAATCTGATGAAACTACTTACATGGACGTTTGTGACTTGATATCTTCAGTAGCAGCTTCCTTACACGACGATGACAAAATAATTATTCTGGGGGACTTCAACCGTCCAAAAATCAGTTTCGTTCTCGACGATAATGATGACCGCCTCCTTCCAATCAACCTTTCTGACTCCATTGACTTCAACCTTATAAGTACGTTCTATGGCAACGATTTACAGCAAATAATTCCTATCCCTAACCAAAATGGCAATTGGTTAGATCTTATTTTTACTAACTTTTATGACGAAGTGGTGGTTAGCCCAACTATTGACGCCGAGAATCTTTTCTCAAACACTCTCCATCACTCCGCTTTTACAGTTGAGCTTTCCGCTACAAATATTTCTTTCACCCAATCGTACAATAATGAAATTGTATATGATTTTCAAAATGCTGACTACTTAAGCATTAGAAACTATTTGGACACAGTAGACTGGACAATTTCTCTTTCGTTTTTAGATTTAGATGAATCAGTGTCTTCCTTTTATAAAATAATTCTCAATGCCATTCACTTATTCGTACCGAAGCTGAAGAAAAAAAACAAACTCTCAGAGCCTTGGCTCGACAATAATTTAAGGCGTCTCAGAAACCGTAGAAATAAATTATATAAAGCAATTAAAAATGAAAGTGTGCTCAATGAGGGTCTAATCAGATTATACGATCAGCTATCCAAAGAATTTCTCATCAAATCTCGCGAAGCGTATGAGTTCTATGTTAACTCAATGGGGGAAAAAATCATTAGTGATCCCAGGAAGTTTTATGATTTCGTTAACTTGAAACGTAAATCAACCGGCTATCCCTGTTCGATGTCCCGTGGTAACATGGTTTCTTCCTGCCCACAAGCCATTTGTAACTTTTTTGCTGATCACTTTCAGAATTCTTTTTGCTCGCCAAAAACCTCCACTTCTACTATGTCTGCAAGAATCACCGCGAGACCTCTTATCGCCGGGTTTGTTCTTACACAAGAGGCTATTATTGAAGCTATTCACGAACTAAAGATCGGCAAAGGACCAGGCCCTGATTTGGTTTCTCCTTTCTTCGTCGTGCAGTTTGCGGACCAATTGATCACACCTTTGCACATGATTTTCAATAAATCTCTCTCCCTAGGTGTTTTTCCATCTTTCTGGAAATCTTCATACCTTACGCCTATTTTCAAAAGTGGTGATAAACGATCAGTCGATAACTATCGGGGGATTGCTATTCTATCTGTTATCCCCAAACTTTTTGAGAAGTTAGTTTGTGAAAAACTTACTCGCATAATCGACCCTTTTCTAAATGAGCAACAACATGGTTTTCGTAAGGGTAGATCGACTTCTACCAACCTCATGATCCTGGTATCTGATGTACTCTGTGAAATGGAAAAAAGAAGTCAAATTGACGCAGTCTATACGGACTTTAGTAAGGCTTTCGACCGGGTTGACCATCAAACTCTAATATACAAGCTTCGCAACTTTGGTATATCAGGGTCTCTTCTTGATTGGCTCCAGTCTTATCTTCGCGATCGAACTCAGCTTGTTAAATTCCAGGGCCACTTATCTAAAAGAGTTTTCGCATCTTCTGGAGTACCGCAAGGCAGTCATCTAGGTCCCCTGCTTTTTAACATCTTCATTTCTGACCTTTCTGAGACATTGCTTGGTATACCCCATCTCTTTTATGCAGACGACTTAAAAATCTACCACAGCGTAAACACGCAATTTGACGCAATTCTTCTACAATCCAAGCTTCAATCTCTCGAACATTGGTGCAATGTGAATAATTTGAATCTTAATATTAACAAGTGCCATGTAATAAGCTTTTCTCGTAAGAATACGATCAAAAAGTATTCTTACTGCCTTAACAACACCATATTGGATAGGGTTGATCATATTATAGATCTCGGGGTAGTGTTGGACAACAAGATGCGGTTCAATCTCCACTATGACAAAATCCTTGCCAGGGCCAATAAACAGCTCGGATTCATTAAGAGACGTGCTAAAGAATTCAAGAATATATGGGTTACCAAGTCATTATATATCACTCTGGTGCGTCCTCTATTGGAGTATGCCTGCGTAATATGGAACCCAGTTTTTGAGCTACATAGTGGTAGAGTAGAATCTGTTCAGAAACAGTTTTTACTTTTCGCTTTGAGAGACCTTTATGATCCAAAAGACTTCCAACACCTTCCTTCTTACAAAACCAGACTTAACCTTCTTAATTTAATGCCTCTCTCTTCTAGAAGAACACTGTTAAGTGCATGCCTAACCTTTGATATTATAAGTGGTGCAGTCAATGTTGAAGCTCTCTCCAACAAAATTATTTTCAATGACCAACCAAGACGCACTAGGTATGCAACTCTGCTCAAGGAGGTCAATCACCACACTACCTATGCATATAACGAGCCCATAAATAGGTGCTGTAGAATTTTCAACTCTATAAGCAGCAACTACGCTTCGGGGATCTCTAAACACACTTTTAGAACAAACTTATTAAAGACCCTATCAACATCCTAATCCCACTTAATTTGCCCATCAATTTAGCTTAAATCAAAATAAAATATATTAAAGTAAAGTAAAGTAACTGAAATAAAAGTTGTGATGTATTTTGTTTTCTAATGTGTTGGAAAAATATGTATTTTGTTGTTGTGTTGTTATATTGTATTGTTAATGCATGTTGCCTTGTTTGGTAAATAAATAAATAAAATATATATATATATATATATATATATATATATATATATATATATATATATATATATATATATATATATATATATATATATATATATAAATCGCCATCATTATCAATATATACATTCATATGGGTATACATATATGCCATTTATATGTACACCTAATAAGCCCCCATTTTCGAAGTTATTGTGAGACTCTGGAATACCACACATATGCAAACAATCGAATTGCCGGCTTCAACTTATCGAGCTTGTGCCATCTCCTTAGTATATCTCTATGGGTCTGAGCTACTGAAAAATACTGAAAAGTGTCACCGCTGAAGCACACTGCGACGTCGTCTACCGCAGCCAGGCGCAGCCGAGCTGTCAGTTGAGTTGACTATATGGGTTTTCCATAGCAGCGAGCACACCAAGTCGCAGCTATGCGCAGCCAGGCGCAGCTTAGGTCGAAATGGATTCAACCATGGCCTTCATATAAAAGGCCTATCGCAAAAGCAATTAAGCTACAAGATGGCGGACCTAAGCTACTTTTCCCAACCAGTCCACACAGTGATGATTTTTTATGGTTATACAGAAATTCACGAGATCCACCTACAGGAGATATGAGGAAACTCATATGTCATGTTAATCACTGTTGTTTTGGGATCTTTCACAAGCAATTTAGATACAAAAAGTCTTTAGCATAAGACCTCAATTCACCGGGACACTTATCCGAAGTATCGTTTGTGTAGAAGAATTTGCAGATTATCAATATTTGATGATTTTTAAAGTGGAATAAATCCTACCAACCACAAACGGCAATTGTTTACAATTCACATTGCCAAGAGTAGGTGGCAGGTATTCCAAATTGCAAAATTCTCGCGTATACAGCACAATAAACACATCACTTTCACGACACTTATCCGAAATATCTTTTACGCGACAAAAACTTCGAAACGAGTCTCCGGATAATAGGAAAATAGACTCTTTTCCCTGATTCAACCGAGTAGAACCATTCACATTACTAATTGTCAGAGAAATGTCAAACAATTGTCATTGTGCAATTCCCAATAAATTTTAATAACGTGAGGACTACACCATTTTAAAAAGTAGCTTAATACCTGTCAGATTGCAAGTCGCGATAGGCCTTTTATATGAAGGCCATGATTCAACTTTTGTCGCAGCGAAGAGTTGCAATCAGCTGCAATTACTTGAGAAACGCGCGGGATTTGAAATGTATGCGAAAATGTAAATAGAGTTGATTTTATATTATTAATTTTTTGAGGAATTCGAAAACAATTTTTATTGGTAATAGCTTAGATAGTTAAAAGTAAAATAAAAAGATATTTAATAGCAAATTTGAAAGATAATTAAAAGCAAATTGATTATAGTAATTTTAAATACTTGAGTAGTCTAGTTGGTAGATTACTGACTTCTTGCTTGTGGGATCCCTGATTCGAATCCAGGTTCGGACGAAGGCCCGCGAACCAAACTTTGAGTTCACCTAGCTCTGATTAGGTACGTGGTTAAAAATCAGGGGTAAAGTGAGTCGTCGAATTCCACACTCGTATTCACATTGATTGAAAAAATTGTAAAGAAGCTCCTCACCAGCTTCAACTCCTAGACCCGTACGAGGGTTGTCGTTGGATCACTTTTAATTTAATTATGGT
This sequence comes from Nemotelus pantherinus, assembly GCA_963978885.1. Taxonomy (NCBI): domain Eukaryota; kingdom Metazoa; phylum Arthropoda; class Insecta; order Diptera; family Stratiomyidae; genus Nemotelus; species Nemotelus pantherinus. Next base: position 100,397,550 of record OZ022263.1, on the reverse strand, counting down.
TTAAAGACCAGTTTTTTTCTCCTACAAGCCAGATCTAGTCAAATGTACTTACATATTTATAACGAGGGCTATTTGGCTTTCTCCTCAAAGCCCATCAGTGAAATATTATGCTAATAGTATAACAAACGGATGTTTAATTTAAATAACATTGGAAAATTTTCAAGAGCCAAGTAAGATTTCAAAGGTGACTATGGTAAAAGGCAAGTAGTAAAATAAAGTTTTAAAGCATTCGGCATAAATATAAGGTTGAGTTTACGTTAGAATTAAACTCATTTCAAAATGCAGTCAATTAAAGATGCAGTGTTGAATAACGAGGTGACAATAGAGATGCTGATAGCCCAAGTGAAGGAGCGTCCGATTATTCATGAGAAGGCTACAGGCGGATACAGAGATGTCGCTGTGAAACTCAAACATCAACTGAAAATTCTTCTACTTCACTGACACTTAGTCACGTTTCAGTGTAACCAGGCGATTTTGTTGGCTGCGCTTGGTCACTGATGGCTGCGCCTCGCTGCGTCGACTGTACTTCAAGCATCAAATAGTGTGGTGCGAGTATATAGTTTCAAATGTGCGCGGCAAGCAACATATTTTGGGTAAACTGGACTTGATGCCCCACACCCGGGAAACCCCACCACCAGAGGGCGAAAAGGTGGTAGAAGGGGTGAAAAATTGAAGAAAAACAGACAAAATTATACAAAAGAATAAAAAAGAAGATAAAACAATTAAGAAAAACAACAAAAAGAAAGAAAAGAAGCCCCAAAAGCAAAAGCAAACGCACAACCACAAAAACACAAACATATTAGCCCGACATCTATCGGCGAAATTCATGTAACAGCTGTGTGGGGCATCAAGTCCAGTTTTACCCATATTTTCGCGTAATTTTGTTATGAAGGTCGAATATTTTTGTGGCGATAATTTATCACCGCTAAGGATAGCCTTACAATTACTACTGTTTTTCCAAAAACCGAAAACTGACACTTTTGTTAGTCAATTTTCAGGAAATGCAATGAAAGCGTTCCCGTACTTTCATGAATTTCCCCCACCACATAATTCAGGAAAATTCAGTGACTGAAAGTACGGGAACAGACCTATGGTTTTCATTCTTGGAACACATGATCAGACAGATACTTAACGGTTGTGGCTCATTCTGGCGCCATGTTTTGTTCGGCGTGGATGCAACAATATATATATATATATATATATATATATATATATATATATATATATATATATATATATATATATATATATACACAGTGTAACCTCGGTAATCGCAACTAATAGAAACACTGACTTGTTGCAATTTTCGAAATGTTGCAATTTTCGGGTCAGTACTTTTTGCGAAGAAAAACAACCAATTAGCACAAATGATGTTATTTTTATTGGAAAAAATATTGTAATTCAAAAAGAATGAGTGCAACAAAAATGTTTGTTACACCGTTATATTTTTGAAACACATGCATTCAGATTTTCTCAAAAAAGTTAAAAAGTGTTGCCTGCTTCTTGCTCTTGCCTTGCTTCACGAAAGCTTTCTCTTTCAATTGTGGCAAAACGATTATATCCTGAAGATTTTCGTTATTCTGTTCAGCCCATTCAATACAAATGTTGAAGCTTCGTACTGCGTTTTCATTTTTTATATTGTTCACTCTTATCTCCAAGGTGCTTTCGTCAACTGACTTTGTTTCATCGTCGTCTATCTCTTCAAAACAAATCTCAGCTCCAGTTTCCACAATCCAGTTATCATCTGATGATGAATATCATCTGATGCCAAATTAACATCAGGCCCAATTTGTTTCAGAAGATCACCTATTGGGTCTATTAAATCTTTCATGCACTGCATTTCTGATCTTATGATACTCAGCGGAACGTCATCCTCTTCCGTCTAATCTGAGACTGGTGTCATTAATTTTTCCCAGCATTTTTCAATAACGTGTGATCTGACTTTCGCCCATGCTCCAGATAAATGACATACGGCGTGTTTTAAGTTTATTCCCTTAATTATTTGCTCCGTGTCCGATTCCTCAGAACCTACAATTTGGACCAACAAGCTTTTTTTTGTAAAAAAAAGTTTTGTCAACCTAATCACGTTTTAGTCCATAGGTTGTATGATTGCAGTGCAGTTCGGTGGGAAGCACATTACGGATATCATACCGTCATCACTTTCAAGCTGGCCATCTTTCAGATGGCATGGAGCATTATCAAGCAGTAAAAGTGCTTTTGGTGAAAGTCCCTGAGCACTTAGGAATCCGCGGACCTAAAGCAAAATAAAGTCCATTGAAATCAATAAATTTAATTTCGGAAATTGAAAACCTTACTTCTGGAACAAATGTGTGATGAAACCAGTCGTCGAATAAACATCTCGTGATCCAAGCGTTGCCACTGTTTCTGTAGACCACAGGAAGATCTCCAGCATTTTTGAATGACCTGGGATTCTTGGCTTTTCCTATCACTAGGATCTTAACTTTATGTGTTCCAGTTGCATTTGTACATGCCACAAAAGTTATCCTCTCCTTACTAGTTTTCCGCCCAGGTGCTGAAGTTTCCCGGAAATTCACCAAAGTTTTTTCTGGAAGAAGCTTCCAGAACAGGCCAGACTCATCTGCTTTGTATATCTGTTCTGGCTTCAATTGCAATTCCTTGATTTTCGTGGATTTTCAACAAATTGGTCAAAGGCAGCTGCATTCTTTGAAAGCTTTTCTCCACAAATTTTGAAAAGCCGGATCCCGTTTCGCTTTTTAAATTTTATGAACCAACCGTTGCTTGCATTGCATCTGTGAAAATTAAACGCAAAGTTTTAACCAACGTGGCTTTATTTAAATAGCTTACGCATGGAGCGACAAATTCAGACTAACTATCATTCGATTTAACTATACAATCGTAGAGATAAGAACTTCAATTATGTATAAGTATAAGTGTATAAATTCAAACTAATGTTCATTCAATTTAAGAATACAATCATAGAAATAATAGCTTCGTTTATGTACAAGTATAAGTGCAAGTAATTCAAGAATAATTTAAGAATAATTTTTAACATCCTCCGGCCGCCGATGATGAGCCAGAAACCTCCAGAGGGTACAAGTGCTGTACCGCACGACGTGTAATGGTCCCATTGGAGAACCTAAGTTCACACGCTCGTATCTTGCCATCTCGTCCAGGGAACACGTTCATTACAAGTGCCAGCTTCCAAAACAGTCATGGAGTTGAGGCATCCTAAACGAGTACAACATCTCCTGCCTTTATGTCATAAGAAAAAGTCTTCTGCGTATGATGAGCTGATCTTAGCTGTTGCACGTACTCTGCTTTAAAACGTCGGAGAAAAGAGTTGAAAAGACGTAAACGGCCCTTCCAAGTTTTTCGCAATTCGTGCTCTGGGCCATCAAAAGTTTGCAAACATAACATAGAAGGGAAACTCCCAATTAAAAAATGTGCAGGAGTTAGCGGAGACAAATCCAATGGGTCATCTCCAATATAAGTTAATGGCCTTGAATTTATAATAAATTCCGCTTCAGCTAGATAAGTTTGCAGCTGGTCAATCGTAAGTGTCGATCGTCCAATACCAGATTTCAGTATATCTTTAGTACTTTTTACTAATCGCTCCCAGAAGCCGCCCCACCATGCGGCGCGTTCTAATATAAAGTTCCAATTTACACCCTTGTGACTGATGTAATTTTGAAAATTTTCAGATTGTATAAGAATGTTTACTTTTCGCAATTCCAAAGCTGTTCGTTTGAAGGTTTTAGCGTTGTCGGAAAAAACTAATTTTGGAATACCGCGCCGAGCGAAAAACCGTCGAAATGCGGAGATGCAAGATCCTGCTGTTAAGTCCATTATCAATTCTAGGTGAACAGCTCGTATTACAGCACATGTTACCAACATTATATAAACCTTTCGCGTGGATTGATCAGTCGTACTATTACGACCGTATAAAGGGCCGGCAAAGTCTATTCCTATTGTTTCAAAGGGCCTTGAAGAGTATAACCTTTCCTTAGGCAACGGAGCGAATGGTTGAGATGCGTTCTTGCCCTTTAGCCTTCTACAAACGTTGCATCGTCGAAGAATAGCTTTGATAGCTTGCCGACCCTTAAGAATCCAATATTTACGCCGCAATTTCACTAGCACAGCATTTACACCTCCGTGCATTACGGTTTCATGAGCGTCCCATATAAGCAAATTGGTAAAATGCGAACCTTTACAGAGTATGACAGGAAATTTTTCATCGAGATCGAAATTAGATTCAGACAGACGACTACCAACTCGAAGCAATTCCTGTTCATCCAGCATCGGGTTTAATGTTAATATTTTGGAATCTCTGGGGCAAGATGCCCCTTTAACAAGTGCCTCAATTTCGTTCGGAAACGCGTGCAACTGTATGATTTTGATCCAATAAATTTCGGCTCTCCGTAATTCCGCTGCTGTTAAATGTTCTCTTTCAGGTTTTTTGCCACGTAAACTGCAAACAAAACGTTGAACATATGCTGTGACTCTTAGCAGCCTTTTGTAACGGCTAAAGGTCTCCAATTTCATAATTGGCTCAGTTTCCTGTAATTTGCTACCGTTGAAAGTTATCAGGCAGAAAGAAAAGTTATCTTCATCTATATAATTTTCTTGAGCCGGCCAATTAGTGGAAAGCTCTTTCAACCAATCAGGCCCGGAAATCCAAGAACTCGACTTCAGCAGAGATTTGGCAGTTTCGCCTCTGGTAAGAAGATCCGCGGGGTTGAGGTTTCCAGGGCAGTGTTTCCAGCAGTCAAGTTTCGCAAGCCTGCGAATTTCGTGTACCCGATTTTGAACATAGTTATCTTTCCTGTGCTTATTGCTACGAATCCAAAAAAGTACAATTTTTGAGTCTGTCCATAAATGCGGCGAATCAAATTCAATTTGAAGGTTTGTCATCAAATAATTCAGCAATCTTGATGCTGTAAGCGCTGCGGTAAGCTCCATCTTGGGCAAAGTAAGTTCTGTTGTCTGGTCGTTACGTAATGGGGCCAATCTGTTTTTCGAGCACAAATACGATACGCCTATAGAAGAATCTTCATACTCACTTCTGATGTAGGCGACCACGCCATACGCTTTAGGACTGGCATCCGCAAAAACGTGTTATTCTTGTCTTGACCGTTTCCTTTCGAGGAACGTACAGCGAGGAATTGATATATCCTGCAGAAGCGGTAAATCAGTTAGGCATCTATTCCACTCTGCTAACAAGTCGGACGGCAAGGGTTCGTCCCATTCCAACTGCTTCCGCCAAGTGTCTTGAAATAGTAACTTCAATCTAATGGTATAGGGTCCTAAAACTCCCAATGGATCATAAATTTTCGCAAGCGTTTGCAGAAGGGTGCGTTTGGCTACATTAATGGGGATTTCGCTTAGTATTTTTTCCAAATCAACGGCTAGTTCATCAGAAGTAACGTACCAACTCACCCCTAATATCTTCTGCATTTGACTTGAACAAATGTCATTCGCAAAATTTGCTCTAAGTTTCGGATTGTTAGACCTCCATTTGCGAAGATTCATGGAGGCTTTCTGCATTACCTTACACGCTTCTTTATAAAGACAAATGCCTTCATCGATGCTGTCTAAACTCAACACTAAATCGTCCATGTAAAATGAATCGCACAATTTTTTACAAGTTTCAAAGTATACCTCAGATTGTAACTCCAAATGTCGTCGCAAGGTAGCGCACAACGCAAACGGACTACATTTTACTCCAAAAGTGACACGTTTCATACGGTACGAGGTGATCGCAGGTAAAGGTGTATCATTCTTGATTTTCTCCTTAAACCAAAGGAAACGATGAACATCACGATCTGATTCTGCTAAACTGATTTGTAGAAATGCTTTCTCTATGTCTGCCGTCAAAGCAATACGGCCCATTCGAAAATTCAATAAAATTTTGAGAATATCTGGCAATAAATTTGGTCCTGTTATGAGTAGGTCGTTTAGCGATGGACTGAAGCCGGTTTTTGAAGATGCATCAAAAACTATTCGGGTTTTCGTTGTTTCCTTGTCCAATCGATATACAGGACGATGTGGCATATAGTAAACTCTTTTGCTATTTGCATCGTTATGGCACACTTCCGCTACATCCGACGTTATTAACTCCCACATTAAATCATCATATTCAATTAGTTGCTCGGGAAATTTCGATATTTTGTTAATCAATTTTTGAACCCGAACCATTGCATTTTTGTAATTACTCTCCAGCACACAATTGGCATCTTTCCATAATAATGCAGTTTCGTATCGCCATCCGTTCCAGCGAATATATTTATCAAATTAAGATAAGTGACAGGATTCATTCGTTTCTGGAGAAATACCTAAGCATTCAAGGCTCCAAAACTTCTCGACGACGCATTTCAAGTCATCAATTTCTTCATAATCACTCACTACTAAGTTCACAAGAGACGAAGTTGTTCCTTTGTCCGGAGAGTTGCCCACTGGCCCTTGTACGGTCCAACCGAAAATTGTCTTATTAGCTACTAAATTCTCGGTTACACGAGTAACATCTTCCCGCATTACGGACCAATACACATCAGCACCTAAAAGCATTTGCAGGTAATCATTGTGTTCGTTGAACCTGTAGTCATCAGCTAGCTGCAAGTTTGATAAACATTCCGATTGAACATCGGGAAACGGTAGTATATCTGCACATATCTCCGGTACTACGATAGCTAATACTGAAATCGACTGGGTTTTTGTGTGAATGCTTGTTAGTGTAACTTTCACACGATCAAACGACTGGGGAGGTAGTTTTTGAGAGCAACCAAACGGCATTATTTGCATGTAGACTGTGTCAAATATCGGCATGTTCAAGTGCTCTACTAACCTTCGAGTTATGTAGCTTCGTTGCGATCCGCCATCCAATACAATTCAAGCTAAACGAAAACTTCCTTTTCTATTAGTAGTGGAAGACACGAATACACGCGCAGTTTGCAGTAGAATTTGAGAACCCGTTTGGCATGACGGAGAGTACAAAATTGCCGATGGTTGGGCTAAAGAATGTGTTTTCATTAGCTTCGAAGACGAACCTGCATCAGATTGATCACCAGACCGATATTTTGAGTCCGCTTGAAACTCAGGGTCGCATACTGCTGTCGCATGATTTCCCTTGCAGGAGCTACATTTAATCCATTTGTTCTTGCAAAATTTTGCGCTGTGGCCCCGTCTCGTGCACTTGAAACATCGGCCTTCCGCTTTTAATATTGCTTTTTTTTCCGCTAGTGTTTTAGGGACATCACAAAGCTCGGCACGATGCTCGGAAGACTTGCACAAAATGCAAGATAACTCAGTAGTAGGGGTAAATAAACTAGTGGCGGTTTTGTGAATGCTGACATTTGCTCTCTTGATGTAATTAGACCCAGAACGTTCAAGAGACTCGACCTCTCTTCTAACCAAATGAAGAATATGGTGCAAGTGTTCGCTACCAACACAATTCAAACTATTCTGAGTATTTGACGATGTTTTATCATTCAGCTCACTTGCCGTGTCTGTTATATTGTCTTTGCTACTGTCGTTTACACGATAAAATTCTACTACCAATTCATGTGGAAGTGCTTTGATAATAACAGCTTTTAGCATTACAGCATACTGAGAAGTAGGAATTCCAAGAGTAGTGAGAGATCTTGTGTGCGTCGTTACGTCGTGCGTTGTATAGTTTACGAAGACCAGTCACATCGTTTCTGGAACTTATGTGCGGAAGAGACATAAGTTGTTGCATTGTATAATCCACTAGCTTGCTGTTATTCCCATACTGCTCTAGCAAAAGAGATATGGCAGCCGCATAATTTGCATCAGTGGGAGTAAAACCACCAATACAATCTGCCGCTTTTCCTGTTATATGGCTCTGCAAGTAGTTGAACTTTTCGGTACCGCTAAGATCCAAATTTTCATGCACTGCACTCCTGAAAATTTCCCAAAACGGTAACCATTCCTTGAAATCCCCAGAAAATGTTTTAAGCGCCAGTTTAGGTAATTTCGCTGAGCTGGCCTTACCGCTGGGATTTCCTGCACTTGCCGAATTGATGCTGTCGTATTGGAGTCCATGAAGTTTCTTTAGGCGCTGCTTTAATCGGGCCAATATACCAGCAGCTTTATCCTCGTATTCAAGGATAGCCTCCAACTCTTTCTGCGTGTCTTCTGGCTTAATATTGCCCCGTATATCTGCGTTTACCTTATTTAAACCATCGCGAGCCACGGTTATTCGCTCGATATATGACACTAATTCCTTCTCAACATTATCCAAATCGTGCATTTTTTCCTCGCACACTTTAAAGTCTGGCTTTTCCTTTTTTTTGGCTTTTTCTTCAGCAATTCCGTAGCCATCGGTATGTTTTTTGATCGTTGATCCAAAAACCACTTATACAGCGCAGCCTCCATTTTCAGATATTCAAACTGGCGCATCGTTTTCCGTTTATCGGATCCAAATTCTGCTTTGGCCACAAATTTTTTGAATTTGTTTTGGTTTTTCATAATACGGCTAATTGTCGATTTGTTGACGCCGTATTTGATAGATAAAGCGGCAATAGATGAACTTTTATAACTTGCGCTTTATCTTTAAATGATAAAAACTTATGTGATTTTGTACCCGACATTTTCAAATAAACCACACGAGCGACGTAAGAAAACGAAATTTAAACGAAAATCACATGAACATACCACTTGACAATCACGCGTATTGGGGGATGTACCGGAAAATACTATTCTGCCACTAGACTTCAAATAAATATCTTGTGAGTGCATACAACAGGGTAAGAAATTTTAAAGTAACGGTCTTGATTTGATTTCGACTCTAAAATTGCAACAAGAATTGCAACTTTAGAGTCTACAATAGAAAAATATTGACTGTTGCAAATTTCGAGTATTGCAATTATCGGGGGTTGCAATTATGGAGGTTACACTGTATATATACATATGGTTCGTATTACACGTTGTAGTTTTTTATTCCCAACCTGTTATGGGGTATGTTTTAACGAATATTCAAAAGACAAAATAAAATTACAGACAGATATTCATTTGTTGTTTTATTAAGGAATAGGGTTGCTTTTTCCTATCACTTTTATTATATTGTCTTTAAAAATTTATTAATTAAGAATATAAAACATAAATAAACAAATGGGTAATGCAAAACTGTTTGTCCGAAAAATTTCGATTCTTCCCGATTAAAGAAACATATTAGACGTGTTTTTTTTGCTCCGATGCAGAGCAGAGTACAACTATGCCGCAAAAACAACGATCTAGTATAAAACAGCAGTGCAGTCGCTAAGACCGACATAGGTTGCTGTATTTGCTGTGGTAGCACGCAACAGCTGAAAATAAAGGGAGAAAATAACGAATATACACTATCACAATCGATAGAAAATAGAAAAAGAACTAAAAGAAAATTACTCCTTTTAACTTTCTACACATTATGAGAGCTTTTCTAATTTCGGAACTACCAAAACATTCAACATAACCATGAAAAACCCAAAGCCACCTCACAGCAAAAAAGATAACTTCTCATGAGCTTTTCTTTTTTCTATCAGCACATTCTACACTTCAACACGTGAACTACAAATGAAGAATATAATTTATGTACTAGTGAATTCACTGGCGCAGGAGTGTTGTTGTTTTCAATGCATATGCTCTACTCTCTGCTGGCTATCAGTTAGTTAGTTGCGAAAGTTTGTACACGTTAGTTGGTACACAGTTTTTGTACAATGCGATAGTTGGTACAACGCGTGAGTTAGTAGATAGTGTAAACAGCGAAAAGGCTGTTACTGTGAAAAGCGACACAGCGAATTTAGTTGATTCGGGCGTGATTAATTAAAAGCGATAAAGTATGAAAGTTTAATGCGAAATTATAATAGTGCGATCAGTAAAGTGTACGGAATTTAGTGTTCTAATTATGTGTGTTAATAAAAGAATAATTAGTGTTGTAAAAGAACACTGTTTTATTTCACGAATGTGAAGAATATCGAATCCATGAAAGGTGTTTTAACGAAAAGACTATTGGGACTATTTGGGGCTCTGGAATGTTCCGCTTTTGCTTTCTAGAGGGCTCTATTACGTCTTTTCTGTAAATTGTTATTGGTTATTGGCTATTTCTGCCGCCGACACGTCGAAACAGGTTTTGTTGGGCGTGCATGCAACACTACCCCCTCCTTAGACCTGTTCGTCCCGAACAGATTCGTCGTCATTCATTGTGTTGTTTCCATGGTACGGAGCAAGTCGGTCTAAGTGCACAACCTTCATTTTCGACCGGTGTTTTCGATGTTGATGTATCCGGTAGACAACATTGTTCAGCCGTTTAATGATGCGGTATGGTCCTTCCCATTTTGGCTGGAGTTTAGGACTCAGGCCTTTCCGCCGATGGGGGTTGTAAAGCCAAACTAAATCATTTTCTTGAAATCCAGCCGAGTTTGCCTTCACGTCATATCGCGTTTTCATCCGGTCCGTGTTTAGATTTATGTGGCTCCTAAATGCCTCGTGGATGGAGTCTAGCCGTTGCCGCAGCTCCAAAACGTACTCCGTTATTGTCGTCGGATCTTCTGGTGGTATTCCGAATTTAACATCAGCTGGAAGTCGAATATTTCGTCCAAATACAACACGTGACGGCAATTGTCCAGTTGTAGTATGCGTCGCCGTTCGGTATGCCATCAGAAAGAATGGGATATGACGGTCCCAATCATGTTGATGATCTTCTACCACTTTGGCCAAGTGTTCGATCAAGGTTTTGTTGAACCTTTCGACTATTCCATCGGACTGTGGGTGAAGTGGCGTGGTTCTCGTCTTCTTTATGCCCAAGGCAACGCAACACTCAGTAAACACTTGGGATTCGAAATTTCGACCTTGATCGGAATGTAGCTCGTTTGGGACTCGGTACCTACTAACCCAGTTAATCACGATTTGCTCCGCTACTGTAGATGCTTCCTGATTTGAAATAGCGTAGACTTCTGTCCATTTAGTGAAATAGTCGGATACTACGAGCACGTAGCGATTTCCTTGTTGCGACAGTGGAAACGGTCCTGCTACATCGGTGGCGATCCTTTCGAAAGGGGTTCCAACGTTATAGGTCTTCAGCTCACCTCTAGGCTTTCTCCTGGGTCCCTTCACAGATGCACAGGCTGCACATTTCCTATACCAGTCCTCCACATCTTCCCGCGCATGTACCCAATAAAATCGTTCTCTTATTTTAATAAGTGTTTTGTTTATGCCCAGATGGCCTCCTGACGTTCCCTCGTGTATTTCCTGCAAAACATCCTAAACTTTGCTCCGAGGAAGTACAACCTGCATGCGATGTGCTGACCCATCCGCCGTTTCCCATTTTCTTTTTAGTAGGCCTCCATCAAGATGCAGGGAGTTCCATTGTGCCCAGTAGCTCTTTAGCGTAGGACTTCGACTCGATATGCTTTGCCATTCAGGCCGATGTGCAGACTCGTAGATCTCTATCCGCCAGTTGCTCGTCCAATAGTTCTGACTGCGACCATCCTCTTGCTGGTGAAACAGATATCCACTTTACCTCGGCATCGACTACCTTTTCTTCTAACCGATGACAGTGCTTGCATTCCGGCTTACATGAACGTCTAGAGAGAGCATCAGCATTTCCGTGCATGGTACCTTTTCGATGGACTATGTTAAAGTTGTATGTTTGCAATCTTTCAATCCATCGTGCTACTTGTCTTTCGGGGTTCTTAAAATTGTGCAGCCATCTCAGTGCGGCGTGATCGGTCCTCAATACGAAGCTTTGACCGTACAGGTATTTGTGGAAATGCTTAGTGGCCTCGACTATCGCCAACAGGTCTCTTCGAGTGACACAGTAGTTTCGCTCTGGCTTGGATAGCACCCGGCTAAAGTAAGCAATCACCCGTTCCTGACCCCCAATTTGCTGTGATAACACCGCACCTATAACTGTATTACTTGCATCAGTGTCCATGATGAAAGTTTTCTGTGGCTCAGGGTATGCCAGAATCGGTGCTTCATATAGCTCCTGTTTAAGCTTCTCAAATGCTGCTTGGCACTGATGGCTCCAGTTAAACGGTTGATTTTTCTCTGTCAGCTGGTGTAAGCTTTTGGCGATGGTAGCGAAATCCTTCACGAACCGGTGATAGTACGTTGCCAATCCCAGAAAACTCCGAAGCTGATGTTTATCCTTAGGTACTGGCCAATTTTTAACGCCTTCAATTTTCGCAGGGTCGGTTTTTCTTCCTCCAGAAGAAACCACATGACTAAGGTATTTCACTTCACTGCTGAAAACGTTGCACTTTTTGGGACTTAGCTTCAAGTTAGCCGCTCGTAACCTTTCGAATACGTCTTCCAGCTTTTTCAGGTGTTCCTTGAACGTTATGCCGATGGCAATGATGTCACCCAGGTACACCAAACATCTCTTCCAACTTAGTCCACGCAGTACACGCTCCATGAGTCGTTTGAAGGTCGCAGGAGCATTACAGAGTCCGAACGGCATTACAACAAATTGCCAGAGCCCAGTTCCCACGGAAAAGGCTGTCGTTTCACGGTCACTTCTCTCGATTTCGACATGCCAGTATCCGCTCTTCAAATCCAACGTTGAAAACCAATTCGCACTGGCACAGTATGGGTATCCATAATGTCATCCATTCTCGGCAATGGGTAGCTATCCTTTTTCGTAACATCATTTAATCGTCGATAGTCAACACAAAACCGTGTACTGTCATCCTTCTTTTTGACTAAGACAACTGGCGACGAATTTTCCCAATCTCATTTAAGGCGCCTAGTGCACACGTAGGGCTAAAAATTTCCAAAGCATTATCATACTCACATTTAAAACACGTTCAGAATTCATGACATAAACTTTATTTTTGCAAAAGTTATTTTTTTTACAGAAAAATAGGCATATTAAAAATATCACTAAAATGGCCGCCGGCACCAAAGGGTTAAAAATTATTAACTTTATGTGAGACCTGGCACTATTCTGCATATACACTAATGTATCCTGAAAATTTCAGTTCAATCGGATGGCACGTTCCTGAGATTTTTTTCACTAAAATTTTTTGATGATATATATATATATATATATATATATATATATATATATATATATATATATATATATATATATATATATATATATACACATATAGAAATATGAATTTTTGGCCAAAGTGATTTTAATACTAAAGTTCTTCTCCGAACATTAGTAAAAATTGCTAGAGTTAACCGACCAAAAGTCCAACGTGTGTTTGGAGCTAATTTTGGAAGCCTTTTTTGAGGAATAAATATAAAGCAAATATACTCATTGTTGTTGTTAAAAAACTAGTAATAGATTGGGAAAAAATCTACATTCACGTATACTATTGCACGATTTTGATAAAACCAAATATAGTCGACGTGCGAAGCAATTAAACAAACATCAAACATCTGTAAGATTCATGAAAGTTTAAAGAAAGTTGTAAATAAAGAAGTAATGTTACCAAAGGTTGTTGAAAGCTATGGACGATATAATATATTGGTTGTTTTATCTAATATTATTGCTATGATTTTGCTTTTTTGCATTACAAATGTCTTTTAATATTGTTTTTCAAAACTACTCATGAGATCGTTTTGAATATATTTTGATGTTCCTGAAAAAACATTAGCTTGGTCCAGGTGAGCTCGCAAGTATGGGCTATGTAGTATCAAACATTTTTTGTCTTTATGTGATTTCCCACTATAGCAAGAATCCACATTTTCATGGTAACTATGTAATGCTTATTCTTGACACCCTAAATGACGCACAATGTATATTAGAATCTTCATTATTTCTCTGTTTCTCCTAACTTTGAGCAGTATCGCTGACTATTTATATTGACTACTCAGCAGTTCTTCAATTTTTGGGCCGAATCCGAACTAGGAAACTATAAGAACTGATTGAGAATTACCAATATTTTTTTGTATCATGCCTGTTTAACATTATTTCAAAGACAAAATCCGATAGTTCACCGAACGTTTGAATCGTTTGATAATAACATACATGGCCAGCAAAATTATTTTTGTTTGATATTACCGAGTTTTCCATTTATCAATTTCACAATCAAACTGCTGAGTACATCTTGTTAAAGAGACAATCCACAAATTCAGTTTCGATCGATCCTTGTTGATTATGTCCTTTTTTCAGCAAATTACCGATATCAAAAGAGAAATTGAATAAGCTTACGAATTATAAAATTTTGACATACCGAACAAATAAACACGTTCACCTATTTCAACCTTTCACTAATTCAAATATCAATCAAAAAAATCATGCAATTTTATACAGTTATTCTACACATTCAATTCTACACAATTCTAGTCTAGAAGTTCACCTATTATTTCCATCCAATATTATTACCAAATTGTATAGGCTATGAGTGACTAAATGCCTTCGCCAATTGAAAACACCTTGACAAAAATTTCAGTACAAAATAGCACAAACAAACAAAAATGTTATAATATAAATCATAAATAAATAACATAAAATGATTCAACAGCTCTGGCAGCCCTTGCCACATCTCGTGACTCAAATTAAACCAAAGCAAGCAATTTGTTTTCGGAATTTAAAAAAAAATGTTTATGTTTATGTTTATTTAAAAAAAAAAAAAAATATGAATTGAAAATTTATGTCAGCCAAATGTAATAGCCCGTTCACACTGCACTCTAAATCAGGCGATTTCGATCAGCTGATCGCTTTAGAGCTAAATCAACTTAAATCTACCTGATTACCCATACATTTTTTTCGGCGTCTGACAGAGTTAATCAAGTAGATTTAGTTAATCAAGTACAAATCAGGTACTATTGTGAATTTTGTCCCTGGTGAATTTTTCTCAGAGCGTGGTGGATTCCATTCGTGAGAGCGAGAGTAGATTTGAATGAAATGTCATTCGAATTTCGTCCTAAAATAGCAAAAATTGAACAAAAAAGGAAAATGTGAGTTGTACAAACTGAAAAGAAAATGTTCTTGCATGTTCCTGCACCATTTTCAACAACTTTCACGCAAAAAAAATTGTACACATAAATTCGAATGACATTTCTCTCTCTAAATCTCCTCATTCTAAATCACTTCGGGTAGTGTGAACGCTTACCTGATTAACTTTGACAGCTTCTAAATCTACTTGATTTAGAGTGTAGTGTGAACGGCTTATAAGGGAAGCAATGCTTCCATTGCTTCCATGAATGCCACGCCACTGCTATTATTATTCTAGTTCTTTAAGTGTCCGATCCATTAAAATGGGATCGAAAATTTGGAATTTAGCTAAAGTGAAACTGTAAACTTCCTAGTTTCAAACATCATCTTTTTTTGTGTAAATTTTACTTTTAAGCCAAGTAGGGAGATTCGGTAAAAAATTGGATCGAATTCTCCCAATGGTACCAGTAAAATAATAGTCACAGAGAAATTAAATAGTATTTCCCATAACGGTGAATTTATATGCTAAAATTAATGTGACGGCAGTCAATAAATATTCAGTCAAATCTGTTTTTTTTTTACACAAAAGTAAAATTAATGTCAAATATTTTCATGACAAAAGAAAAGACAGTGCTTAAAACTATGAAGTTGACACAAAAACTGATGATGACCGCCTAAATCTAGTTAAATTTCAAATTTCACTCCCATTTTACTGCATCGGACATTACAAACCTATTAAAATAATCTTTTACAGTCTAGTATTAAGCTTAGTACTGTGTTCGATTTCACATGAAGTTTTCATACAAAATTCCACGTGAAATCTGTTTCGGCGAAAATTTAGCTCGAAAATAAGCAGAAGTTGTACTCAGTTTTTAGCATCAAAAGTTGCTTTGAAGTTGCTTTCGCTTTGAAAATAAAGATGGCACGGACACATGTCTCCAATCATTTCACGCCAATTTAGTTTGTGCAGCTCATTCTTTCGAGCTAAAGGTTAGTACGCTGCCGAGTCTGAATTCCGGTCACTCGGTTGTGCTTTTTATATCTACACGAAAAAATTTTCATATAGAGAAGTGTAGAATATTACAAAGTGACAGTTAATTGTGTAGATGTTTGGCATTTGCATTTTGAATTTTGCAGCAAACAGAATAATGGATAGTGGAGCAATGTACAATAGCATATTGCGAAATATTAAATTTACCGAAATCGTCATAATAAACACTAAAGACGTCGGTTGGGAACGGCCCAGTCTGATTGTTATTGCAATATGTCTTAAGCCATACAAAAATTAACTTTTTTTCCCCAATGTACCTATTCCTTCATTATTAATAATTGTTCTATTGAAGATGTATGATGCATTTGAATATTCTTCGGACGCGAAGTAAATACCGCATTCTGGTGCTCAAACTTTACTAAATTGTAGGTGGAAATTTTATTCATAATAATTATTGAAAATTGTAAATTGGCTGTGCTGCAGACTAGACATGGGTAACGCAGCAAATTTTGAGGCGCTGATACACTGATACCGGCGCCAGTAGTTGTATCAGCGCACTGCGCTGATACCATTGCGCTATGATACCATGATCTCATTCGCCTATGTGTGATACTCCCTGCGTTTCTCGGACTCACATACGGCGCTGGTAGCATTGCGCTGATAACATGACGCTATGATTCACTCAAAAAAGAATGGTTGAAAAAGTTTGTATGGGACGAGAGCAACCCACATATGAACTTACTAATTTTCCGATATAAAATACCCTAAAATACCCAGGCTATAGTATGTACCCATTCAGGTATCTTGCCAAACGTGCGTACGCGTAGGTATATTACTTTGCATCAAACAGACTTGAGGTAAGTAGACTCAACTCATATCTTTGCGCCGCGCCGTAGCATAGCGCCAAGCCAAATGGTGTTGGCATTGCAAAGCGGCAGCGCCAACACCATTGATACCGAAGTGCGTTACTGCGCTACTAATACCGAAGTGCGTTACTGCGCTATTGATACCGACAGTCGATACCAGCGCAGTGGTATCATGGCTAATGCTTCAACGCAATTGCGCGGCGCAGCGTGTCAGGTATCTTTCCAAACGTGTGTACGCCTGACTTTTTGATAAGTGTAAATTAGACAAGTATTAACATCATTGCTTTAACATACCATAAAGGTATTATTTAGTTGTAGTATTGAAGCATAATGAAATTCTATTGCTTTGCATCAAACTCAAACAGACTTGAGGTAAGTATACTCAACCCATATCTTTGCGCCGCGCCGTAGCATAGCGCCAAGCCAAATGGTGTTGGCATTGCAAAGCAGCAGCGCCAACACCATTGATACCGAAGTGCGTTACTGCGCTACTGATACCGACAATCGGTATCAGCGCAGTGGTATCATGGCTAGTGCTTCAACGCAATTGCGCGGCGCAGCGCTGCGTTACCCATGTCTACTGCAGACTACACAACCTTATTAAACATCGCTGTTACATTGTTTTCCGTCAAAAGTACAAGCCTCCAGCCCGCTTCACCTTTAAAGCATAGTACTGAGTTCGATTTCACGTGAAATTTTCATACAAAATTTCACGTGAAATCTGTTTCGGCGAAAATTTAGCTTGAAAATAAGCAAGAGTGGTACTCTGTTCTTAGCATGAAAAGTTGCTTTGAAGTTGCTTTCGCGTTGAAAACGTAGATGGCGCTGAAACATGTCTCCAATCATTTCACGCCAATTTAGTTTGTGCAGTTCATTCTTTCGAGCTTAAAAGTGACATTTGGTGTTTCAATTTTAAAATGGAGCAGTGCAAATGTCTTTCCAATAAGAAAATCGATCGAAAATTGAAAATCTTGACATTTTATCCGTCAAGAATGAGGAGTGTCTCTACTTTTCTCCATTGCCAAAATTTTCGCTCGTAAGAATGACCAGATAATGGAGACATGTCAAAATTTAGCTTCACGATTAGCTCAGTACCAGCCTTAAAGCATAGTACTGAGTTCGATTTCACGTGAAATTTTCATACAAAATTTCACATGAAATCTGTTTCGGCGAAAATTTAGCTTGAAAATAAGCAAGAGTTGTACTCTGTTCTTAGCATGAAAAGTTGCTTTGAAGTTACTTTCGCTTTGAAAATGCAGATGGCACTGACACATGTCTCCAATCATTTCACGCCACTTAAGTTTGTGGAGTTCATTCTTTCGAGCTAAAAAGTGACATTTGGTGTTTCAATTTGAAATTTGAGTTGTGCAAATGTCTTTCTAATAAGAAAATCGATCGAAAATTGAAGTTCTTGACATTTTATCCGTCAAGAATGAGGAGTGTCTCTACTTTTCTCCATTGCCAAAATTTTCGCTCGTAAGAATGACCAGATAATGGAGACATGTCAAAATTTAGCTTCACGATTAGCTCAGTACCAGCCTTAAGTTGTTGCATAACAACGTTAACACCGCACTACGCTCAACTTTGGCGGCATGGGATTTAGAAATTAACTTTCTTTTAAAATAACCTTTACAATCTACCAACTGTATGCGAAATACTATATGTTACTATTCCATCAATGCTTCTTTCAGCTCTTCAATTTTAAATTCATTCAAGTTTGCTAACTCATCATACTGCTATATTATGAACCAGACCGAAGTTTACGAAAGAAACCAAGTTATGGTAGCAAATTTTAAAAACTAGTTTCACGTTAAATTCAATTAGACTGAAAGAAAATAGGCGTAATTGTTCTCAGTAAAACAATTATGTAATTTTTTTAATAATTTTTTATTTGATATATATTTCCTTTACACGAATACCTAATTTTCATCCATGCATGTCATATCGCGTACACATGCGGTGCAGAAAACTTTTTAATGTCGCACTAATTCAATTAAACATCCAGCTAATTAAAGTGCATGCTAGTAAAACTATCTGCAAATGAAACCAAATGTGCTGGATAATCAATCCTTCAAGTTCTGCACGAACCATCGTACGTATGAAATTTGTAAATTTGTCGACAGAAAGTGGCGACGTAACTATTGAACAAATTTCAAATTTTCAAACAAAATTCAAATTAAGCATAGTACTGAGTTCGATTTCACGTGAAATTTTCATACAAAATTTCACGTGAAATCTGTTTCGGCGAAAATTTAGCTTGAAAATAAGCAAGAGTTGTACTAAGTTCTTAGCATGAAAAGTTGCTTTGAAGTTGCTTTCGCGTTGAAAACGTACATGGCACTGAAACATGTCTCCAATCATTTCACGCCAATTTAGTTTGTGCAGTTCATTCTTTCGAGCGAAAAAGTGACATTTGGTGTTTCAATTTGAAAATGGAGCAGTGCAAATGTCTTTCCAATAAGAAAATCGATCGAAAAGTCAAATTCTTGACATTTCATCCGTCAGAAATGAGCATTGTCTCTGCTTTTCTCCATTGCCAAAATTTTCGCTCGAAAGAATGACCAGATAATGGAGACATGTCAAAATTTCACGTGAACTCGAACTCAGTACCAGCCTTTAGACGCGCGTTCAAAATGGCCAAAATGATTACTTTTCGTGATCAAATAAAAGTTAAGTACGCAGCCGTGCCTGAATTTTTGGTTCCCCTTTAAAATGCATGGGAAAAGATTGACGGAATTTTGGCACCTGAAAGTTTTCCGTGTTGCTTGGAAAAATCGGTACGCAGCCCGTCCTGAAACGTTGCCTGAAAAGTGTCAGAATTTCAGTGTTGCTCTTTGCTCGTAGGTGACTCTGCAGCACAAGTGGAGAGTTTTTTCTGGCACGAGGTGCCGGAATTAAATGCTCTGCTATTTATTTGGTCACGAAAAGCAATCATTTTGGCCATTTTAAACGCGCGTATGTTTTGAATTTTATTTGAAAATTTGAAATTTGTTCAATAGTTACGTCGGCACTTTCTGTCGACAAATTTACTAATTTTATGTGTAGGATAGTTCGTGCAGAACTTGAAGCAATGATTTTCCAGCACATTTGGTTTTTTTTGCAGATAATTTTACTAGGATGCACTTTAATTAGCTGGTTGGTTAATTGAATTAGTGCGACGTTATAAAAGGTCTGTTCGCGTACTTTAGCAAACTGCAGCAGTAACAGAATTTGGCAGCTGGTTTCTTTTTGCTGCAAAATTTGGCTTGAAGCAAGAGTACAAAAACTACTTTCTGCGAATCTATTTTAGTATATTATAATAGATTCAGGTACGCGAACAGACCTAAAGTTTTCAGCACCGCATGTGTACACGATATGAAATGCATGGATGAAAATTATGTATTCGTGTGAAGGAAATATATATCAAATAAACAGTTATTAAATAGATTACATAATTGTTTTATTTAGAAAAACTACGCCTATTTTCTTTCAGTCTAACTGAATTTAACGTGAAAGTAGTTTTAAAATTTGCTACTATAACTTGGTTTCTTTCGTAAACTTCGGTCTGGTTCATAATATAGCAGTATGATGAGTTAGCAAACTTGAATGAATTTAAAATTGAAGAGCTGAAAGAAGCATTGATGGAATAGTAACATATAGTATTTCGCATACAGTTGGTAGATTGTAAAGGTTATTTTCAAAGAAAGTTAAATTCTAGATCCCATGCCGTAATGCGGTGTTAACGTTGTTATGGAACAATTTAAAGGTGAACCGGGCTGGAGGCTTGCACTTTTGACGGAAAACAATATAACAGCGATGTTTAATATGGTCCTGTAGTCTGCAGCACAACCAATTTAAAATGTTCAACAAGTATATTATGGAGAAAATTTACACCTACAATTTATTAAAGTTTGAGCACCAGAATGTGGTATTAACTTCGCGTCCCAAGAACATGCGCCGTACATCAACAGCAAACTCGCGAAACCACTTTCCAATATTCTGTTGGCTGAAAATTCAAAATACAAATAGCAAACATCTACACAATTAACTGTCACTGTTAAACTGCTCCAAATGACCTTTTTTTTAAACAGCTACCAAAAAAAAGACTATTCAAGATATCGATTTGAAATTTTACATACATCTTTATTGAAGTTTAAAGCTAACGTTTTTATTGGGAAAAATTATTAGAAAGATAAATGGCGACAGCCCCAATGGATCGCCGCAGCACCGCCGAAAAAAAAGCAAATTGCGCCTCGTCATTTCCTGGACAAATTAAGCGTCTGTGAACTAATTACCAAAAATATTTCATTAGTTTTGAGTATAAAGGACTGCACGGGCCTAAATTTAGGACAAAAAAAATTTTTATGATGATTTGGGAAACATTTTTTTGATTGAAAAAACGCGAAAAACTGCGTAACCAATGTTCAAAAGTATACCAAATTTTTTTTAATCGCTTTGGGGCTCTAAATTTTGGCACGTGCAGTCCTTTATACTCAAAACTAATGAAATATTTTTGGTACTTTGTTTACAGATGCTTATTTTGTCCAGAAATTTACGAGGCACAATTTGCTTTTTTTTCGGCGGTGCTGCAGCGATCCATTGGGGCGGTCGCCATTTTGTTTTCTAATAATTTTTTTCAATGAAAATGTTAGCTTTTAACTTCAATAAAGATGTATGTAAAATTTCAAATCGATATCTCGAATAGTTTTTTTTGGTAGCTGTTTAAAAAAAAGTTCATTTGGAGCAGTTTAACAGTGGACTAACCCCTTAATCAACCCAATGCGTCCTAGAAGTAGGGGCCGTAGTGAAGAATAATGACGTTTTATTAGACTAGCAAAGTGTCGCGAAAAACACACGTAGTCTTATCGGACATCCGCGGGAAATCTTAAATTGTACAAGTTGTGTTGAAGTGAGTGAAGTGAAAACAAAGTGAGATCCGCGGAACAGTGCTAGTGAACAACTAAAATAAAAATTAATGCGGTGCGTGCGGTATAATTGGGAAAATTCGCTACGAAATGCTTATCAGCTGGTGTTAGGTTATGTGACGTTTCGTGTCGATTTACTGGCGATACAATTAATTGATACAAAATGCAAGTTATGGCTATATATTATTATTATAACGCGTCCACGCACAAAAAACTAACGTTTTATTCATATTATAGCTAAAAATCCACACATAAAATCATGCCTGCCCAAATTGACGTCATAGCTAAAACGATTACGTAGCCTGACGGCCCGTACTTCTAGGAGGCATTGATCAACCTATCCTTTGAATTTCGTTTTCATTCAAGGATGTCATCGAAAGTTTCAGCGATTAAACTATGTCTGGGGCTGCCATCCGAAAAATTTCCAAAACTTGGAAAATTTAAATATCGGTTACTTATTTTATTGTAAATGCTTTGCTTATGAATAGAAAATGGAAGCATCTGTTGGTACAATATTTGCGAAATTGTCTGGTGCTGGCAATCATGTGCTAGCACCATAGCTGCTTCACGTTGTGTTAAACCCACCCTATGAATTTCGTTTCGATTGTAAGTTATAGGAGTGAATATAATTTTAGGGTTACCACCGTCCAAACTTTTTAAATTTTTGAAACGTAAATATTTGTTGTTAATTGTCATTGCAGGATCATTTCCATTTGGAAATTTTATGACAACATCGCTCGATAAAAAAATATCAATAAATTACGAAATTCAATATAGCTGGCAACCCTTCCACGGTTTTTCAACGAAACTCCTACAGAATTAGAAACACAACAAGATATACTTATCACATGAATTTCGTTTTGATTTCTTTACTGCATCGGAAGTCATAGAGAAAAAAACTTTATTTTTCTGAGCAAATTTAGAATATTTAGAAGACAAAAATTGCCGTAGCTAGCGTCCTTAAACTAATTTTTCAACCAAATTTCTATGAAATCTATCTTAGAGTAAGGTTCACCTACTGCGTGAATTTTGTTGAAATTTGATAGCTAAATCGGAAGCTATAGGCCAAAATCCAGTTTTTTCTCAGTGATTTTTCCAAATGGCACCACTGCCGCAGTGTTGCCCGTATTTCAAAATCAAATTTATCAGACCTGATCCTAGTTAATACCAACATGTTCTGTAAATTTCATATTGATCGCGTTATCCGATCGTCAGTTCTCGTGAACAGAACTTTTGAGTGCTGAAAATAGAGGTAATTTGATAACGGGTTGCCGTTCTTGTTTACCGCGGGATTTTAAAAATGTTTATTTGACTTGGTGGACAAAAGTCAAAATTTATCAATAATTTAAATTTATTTTCAAAAATCACAAATTTTTCAGGAAGGTTGATGATTTGAAGGATTTTTTTTTTCAGGAGCCTGCTGTAGCTACAGTGTTGCCCACATAATCTTGAATGTCCATGTGTGTTGAATTCTAGTCTACATAAATACGCTCTGAAAATTTCACGATGATTCATTGTTTTTCTTAGAAGTTATGACAAATCGAAATTTGAAAAAAAATTCTTGCCTAATCTTAGGCACTCAGCGCCTACACAAGGCTCCAAATTTTCACTTCTTTATCATAAGCAAACTAAATACATAATAAGTTTTCATTCCTAGTACTTTTTTTTAACAAAAATTTACATTGCTTGGATACATAGGAGTACCTGAAAATTCACTAAAATGCCCGCCGCCGCCAAAAGGTTTAAGATATCTGAGTTCTAGCAAGTCATGGACCTACCTGTTATATACATCTCTGTCCTCCGAAAATTTCAGCTCAATCAGATCCGTCACTCCAGAGCATAGAGGTATAAGACATTAAGAGTGGTGGTAAAGAAGCATTCTGTCTCGAGGTCACCCATATCCACAAATTATTTCAATACAACGAAATATCTTTCGGGGTGTAGATCAGTTGCTCGTTTTGCGGGCAGTAACTTGGCGCGCATATTTGAAAAACAAGGAATATATTAAAATTCAAGGAACAATATGCATATATTTAAAATTTGAAGGTAATCTGCACTCTACATTGTGGCCGGTCATTGTTCTTCAGTATTAATATTTGTCAATAAATGGAAATATATGGCTTCTCAAGTAAAAATTAGTCATTAAATTGAAATATTTGCTTCTAAAAAGTAGAACGAAACGAATCTTATTGTTGAATTGTTTAAGAACTATATATTATTATCTTGCAACATATTCATTAATTACATTAACGTTATTTAACCACTGTGCGCAGGTTAATGAGAAAATTATTATCATTTCATTACGTTTGCTTACAATGATGAACTGTTGGATGCAAATGAAGTGCCAAATTTTCTACTATCTCCCTGTTCCTTTTTAACCGGGCTTGGGACCGGCTTCGGCGGAATTAAGGCAAAACGCAGATTTTTTTAGGCTCTTTTTATTTACATGAATTCATTCTTCTAAAATTAACCTGAATTTATGATAGTCGAAACCATACCATTTTCATAAGTTTTTTATTTTACCATAGTTCATAATAGTAAACAGCACAAATTTTTCCAAAAATTATAATTTTTGCTTTGTAAATGTACGCTACTAATAATCGTAGATTTTTTTCTGTTCGAATTTTATTTAGTTCGACCGACATTTTTTTTAATTCTTCAAACTAAAATAAGTTGCCCCTGTGCATGAGCTTCTAAGCCTACTTCATTTCATTTCATTTCATTTTATTAAATTCGTCTAATGCAGACTATACACATACAATAAAAATTAATTATTCTTATATAGAATTCGTTTAAGTGATGCTGTAGATAAATGAAAATCAAACTTATAATAAGCTTCGTTAAAGCATCTACTTATTGCAGTGACTGGTTCATTGCAACCATAATTGGTCCGATGTTGAGGGATCGACAAAAAGTTAACACGCCTGACACGTTTGTTATTAGTGTTAAAATTAAGTTGGCTTAGTAAGTAGTTTGAGTCAACGGTGCCATCCAAAATTTTCGCGGCAAATAAGATTTTGGAATTTTGACGTCGAGAGTCCAAGGTATCCATTCGTAAAAGATTTAAGCAGTCTTGATAAGGAGGTAGATGTAAAGGGTCATACCACGGAAGACCGCGGAGGCAGAAACGTAAGAACCTCTTTTGAATTGACTCAATTTGGTCTATGTAGACTTTTTGATATGGTGCCCATACAATACTTGCATATTCGACAATAGGTCTTACTAAGCTGCAAAAGAGGGTCTTAGTTAGAAAAATGTCGTTGAATTCCTTGGAACGTCTTCTGACAAAACCTAAGGCATTGCTAGCTTTCACAACGATTGAATCGATGTGATCGTCAAATGTGAAGGATTGATGCAGCAATACTCCTAAATCGAGTACTTTCGCTGATCTATTTAAAGATGTACTCAAAAGTGAGTATTCATAGATTACAGGATTATTTTTGCGTGCGTAAGATATAATCGTACACTTGTCAGGATTAATTAGGAGATTGTTATCGGAACACCAGTTGGCAAATCTGTTTAGATCCTGCTGCAAATCATTGCAATCGTTAAGGTTTCTCACAACTTTGAAAATTTTAGCGTCATCGGCATAAAGAAGAACAGAAGATGACTGTAGAATGGAACCTACGTCATTAATAAATAAGGCGAACAGTAAAGGGCCTAGATGACTACCTTGTGGAACACCAGACGAGGTTCTAATTTCAGATGACAAGGCACCGCGAAAGGATACACGTTGGGTTCGATTCGTCAAGTAAGAGTCAACCCAATTTAAAAACAAGTAAGGGAATTGAAAGGAATGAAGCTTAGCTAAAAGTATAGAGTGATCAAGCTTATCAAAGGCTTTCGTCAAGTCTGTGTAGGCGCAGTCAGTTTGGAGCCCAGCTTCAATTGAGTTGGTTATTTGGTGAGAAAATTCAAGCAGGTTGGTTGTGGTTGAACGACCTTTCATGAAACCATGCTGATACGGAGCCATAATTGATTTGCAATGAAAGGCTACAACATTCGTGACTATGGCTTCAAAAAGTTTTGCGACACAGGGAAGTTTTGCAATAGGTCTATAGTTGCAAGCGTCATTACGACTCCCTTTCTTGAATATAGGAGTGACGGTGGAGTATTTCCACAAATGAGGAAAGATGCCTGTTTTTAAGGATGTATTGAAAATATAAGACAGCACAGGTAGTAGTGACGATACACAATATTTCAAGACCAAATTAGGTATGCCATCTGGGCTAGGTGTTATATTATTGTCAAGTTTATTAACAAATGTGATAATAGTGTCCTCGTCAATTTTTAAATCCTTCATCTCTAAAGAAGAAACTGTTGAGTTCGTCAAGTAGGGTGAAAAGTGTCTGGAGTTTGGAAAGTCCGTACGATAAGCTTTACGGAAAACGGAAGCAAATAAATTACTAATATCAAAGGGATCATCAAAATAAGAGTCGTCAGATTTAAATGTGAGTGGATACCCATCGTTATAAGTCTTAGAATTAACAAAATTCCAAAATCTCTTAGGTTGAGCTTGAAAATTAAATTTTAGCTGTTGCGTATGTCTATGATATGCAAATGCAACTTCTTTATGATGCAGATCTCGTAATGTAGAAAAACGTTGATAGTCAGGTTCTGAACGAGTCAGGCGAAACTTTTTCCAGGCTTTGTTTTTGGAATTTTTCAAATGGCAAAGCTGTGGAGACATCCAAGGAAAACGAACCTTGCTTTTAGTGAAAGTAGTTGGCACGCACCGTAAAAAACAGCTAAACAACCGAATGTGGAAATAGAACGTAGCTTTATCAGGATTAGGTTCCTGCAACACGGAGGACCAATCATAGTTAGCAAGCAAGTCACGTATTTGATCGACATTAGCTCGTCTAAAATTAAATTTAAGTTCAGATGTGCTCGATGATAAGTAATTGCTAGACTTTGGCTCGAAAATAATGTTGAGTGCACAATGATGCGCGGTTTCGTCGATGAGAGATGATGTGAGGGGTTTCACCACAGTAGAAGAGGCATCAGTCGAAAAAATCAGGTCCAGCATTTTTCCATTTGCGTTCCGGATGCAATTGGCTTGAAACAAACCAAGTGATATAAATTCGTTTGCAATGTTGATGTCGTGTTGTCCGCCAATAGAAGTAGAGCTCGGAACTTCGAAAGTGCCGTCCGCTGAAGGGCACCAGTTTATTCTAGGTAGGTTGAAATCACCCATTAAGACGACGTCGTCGTTATTGTCCGCAAGATCGCATATAAGCTGCATAATATGTATAAGCGAAGCATAAACATCATACGAAGAATTTGGTGGCGTGTAGTTGACACCAAAAAATATTTTCTTTGACGTCAGTTCGACTTGGGCACAAATAAATTCATTATTTGTATGCGGTATTTCGATTAGAGATACTTTGAATTTTTTGTGAAACGCCAGAAGAACACCACCTCCGACAGGAGCGTCAGTAAGATCTCCATGTCTATCCCGGCGGAAAATAGTATACTCCGAATTAAAAATTTCAGCATTGTGAATATTTGCACAAAGCCACGTTTCGGTGATCGCAATGACATCAAAAGCTTCAGAGTTCGACAGCTCATAGAACTTATTAAGTTTAGATCGCATTCCACTTACGTTGGTGTAAAGTGCTGAGATGAGTTCGTCCCGTTTTTTGTTGCAGCACTTGATTTACTTATTCGTTTGTTGACGAATTCATGCACAACAGAGTTCGGCGGCCAGAAATTGCTATTTGCAATGGAATCAAAGCAACAATCTGGTGCTATAATTTTAAATGATGATACACGATGCCGATTCCCTATCTTAATAACTGATACACAGTCCTTAGGGATGAAGGATTTTGTATGTTCAAGGATTCCCTCAACATTTTTCTTTACGTCATCTGCGGTGGTATCAGGAGCAAGCCTAGATACAAATATAGCTCTGGGTTGTGTGACACCTCTGAGGGTGCAGTTGAAAATATTCAAATCATTTGATATTATATGAGGATCTAATACGATGTTGGCATCTACTGCTTTTGAGCTAGTTTTCTTAGCTACATTAGATGCGGAGACTGGAGATTTCGAAATCGCATTAGCAGATGATTTTGAACATTTGTCGTTATTTTTTGAATTCGCTTTCCGCTCACTCTTTGCTGCATCTGCTATTTTATAAGTTGATTTATGTTTTGCGCCAACATTATCAGAAATCGGTTTGTGTTTTGTAGCAACACAATCAGAAGTTGTTGGTATTTCATTTTCCGGAACCGTCTGGCAGGCAGTGGATCTTGATGCAGGTTTTGAGGGTTGGGAGATTGAGATACGACCAAGTTGATGCTCCATTGCATTTAATTTCGACGATATTAGGTCGATCGAACACGAAGTTAGACTCGTGTCAGTAATGTCTACTACAGTGTCAGCTACGGCTGACGCCTTAACATCGACACTCCTAATTTTAGATAGAATTAAGTCCATCTTATCTTCAATTTGGTCTAGTCTAGAGGATAGTGCCACGACTTTATCTTGCTGACCGCGTAAGTCGTCTATTAAATCGACCATAGGTTTTAATGAAGAAGATAAGTTCTTAATAATATTCCCGATAACAGCATTGTCTCGAGATAACGACTCGTATCGCTCGTTCATGCTTTCCAAATTATTGTTTGTTAATTGAAGCATCCTCAGAACATGGCATGGTTTGATGTCGCTGCATTCATTGCAAGTAATATTAGAAGACTTGCGCGTAGATTTCATGCATGAATTGTGGAATGATCGATTGCATATCCCGTCGCAAACAACAGAATTCTTATCCAAAGGTTTGTCACAGGCTCCACAAAGAAGGTAGTTGCGCGATGAAGATGTATTTGCCATATTAAGATTGTTATTAAAATTTATTGTATTCACAAAACTTCAACAATATAGCAGAAAGTATGTAAGGAGTCAAAAGTACCCGTTAAATCAGGGGAAAATAGATTTTGTTTGGCATTTCCGCCATTTTGGAATCCAAGAGAAACTGTCAGGTACCCAGGTGTCAGATACGTGGGCCAGCAGACAAGCACTTGAGTCGGCATCACACAATTGCACTGAAATTACTGGTTTTGAGCCACGCCAATTACTCAAATCTACTTAATTTGGATGACAGACTTTACCATAAGGTAAATGGTAAGTATTTACCTGTAGAAAGTTCACCCAGGCAGGCAGGAGCCCGTATTTTTTAAACAACACTTCACTTCACATTTCGTTGCCGTTGTTTTGATAGAAACTTAAGGTGTCACTGCCACTTTTAACCGTATCTTATACTTCTAATGACTTTCTACACTTCTCAGCACTCGCGTCGCCAAATTTGTTTTGAAAACGCAGCTTGTTCTAGCTAATTTCATCTCAAAATCAATAGCATACATACTTGAAAATTGTTTGGTTTGTTTGTGTGTTCGATTCAGTGAGGTAGTAGAAATGGAGTGGACATGCCCATAAGATTTACATTGAAGGGGATGGTAGTAATTTTTTGTCTGCTCATTGTCAAATCGGGTCAAATTCCAGTAGTTCCCCTCCAATTTGACAATGACAGCGAAATGGCGTAAAGGCAGCTTTAACATGCTTTGTGCGCGAGAGGATTGAAGGGGTTAATGGTGGAAAGTTATACCGTCCGTGTCCAGGGGCTGGTTCGATTCGACATTGACTCCTGGGTACTTGACAGCACCCCGTACAGCTTGAGAGGTGAAGGCGAGGGGGAGAAGAACGCTCGAGACACACACCTACAGGCGTTTACACGGATACCGCCACTCTAAAGTCTTATACCTCTATTCTCCAGAGATTATATCCCTTAACCATTTTGCTGATATATTTATATATATATATATATATATATATATATATATATATATATATATATATATATATATATATGTATATATATATATATATATATATATATATATATATATATATATATATATATATATATATATATATATATATATATATATATATATATATATATATATATGTATATATATATATATATATATATATATATATATATATATATATATATATATATATATATGTATATATATATATATATATATATATATATATATATATATATATATATATATATATATATATATGACGAATTTTCGGCGAAGCGAGTTTAATACTAATTTTCTTCGAAAATTAGTAAAAATTGGCATTTTTCCTCAGAAACCGGTCGGTTTTGACATTTACTTATGTTCGCAGACTTATGTCTGGTTAGGGCTAAAGAATGGACGCGCAATCACAATGCATGAACCCGTACGTGCCCAGCGTGCCAAATCCGGTATTCAGAATTGGTTACGACCTGAGCAAAGTGTATAGAATGATAAGTGCGTGAACTCCTTCCATCTTCCAGAAAAAACACTTCGACCTTGGAATTGCGCCTCCATTTACGCAATGCATTAACTGTCAAAGCAACCTGAGAGTGTGCTGGTATTTTTTGCGAGAGTGAGTCGTATGTGAGCAACGAAAAATCTAGCCTGAGTATGTAGTTGTCGAATCTTATCTTGCACCTCTTTCTGTTCCATGTGATTTCTTCCAATTTTCCAGGCTGATCAACAATACAATCTCAGGCTAGTTCACTGGAAGTTTTGGACCGTATACATATACGGAGTCCGCACGCTGGTTAGGAACTAACTCTTTACGCTGTGACCTGAGGCACAGCGTAAGAAGTTAGTTCCTAACCAGCGTGCGGACTCTGTATATATATACGGTCTAAAAATCCAGTGAACTGGCCTGAGATTGTATTGTTGATCAGCCTGGAAAATTGGAAGAAATTGCATGGAACAGAAAGAGGTGCAAGATAAGATTCGACAACTACATACTCAGTGTAAAAAAAAATTGAAGCGGATTAGAAATACGATCTTAAAGATTGAAATTATACGTAGTTTTATTAGTTTCACAGATATGTTTACATAAATCTGTATACCGCTCAAAATTTGGCATTTTATTCTCGATTGTTTACAAATTCCTCGTTATATTCAAATTAATATTAATAGCTTCTTGTTCGTATCGATGAAAAAAGGACGACCTGTCAAACACGCTCTTATTTTTATATCGAAATATTTGTTTTCTATGTTTACTTCGATAATAATTTGACATGACGGCGTCTCATATTTACACTCCCGCCTGTGTTGGATCCACAACACCTTCAGCATCGACGTCCAATTTGGCTAGTTTTATGACTGGACGTACGTATATTCCGCAGCTGGTTTGGACTGCAGCAGTTCGCACAATCCCGTCTCTCGAGCGCATGACTTCCACTATTCTTCCTCTGGGAAAGCTCCGTGTCTTATCGTTTTCGTCAACGATCAGGACTAGATCGTCTATTTTCTTCAGCTCTTCTGGTGAGTTGAACCATTTTGACCGTCTTGTGAGCGTGGGCCGATAGGTTAATGTCCAATTGTAGTAAAATCGCTGCAATGCTTGTTGTGATTGTTGCCACTGTAGTTTCGGTGCGATTGCGTTGTTAGGAATTCCAAGTGATGTGGATGGGTTTTTATAGGCAAGAAGAACATGATTCGGAGTAATCGGGATTTTAAAAATGTTTATTTGACTTGGTGGACAAAAGTCAAAATTTATCAATAATTTAAATTTATTTTCAAAAATCACAAATTTTTCAGGAAGGTTGATGATTTGAAGGATTTTTTTTTTCAGGAGCCTGCTGTAGCTACAGTGTTGCCCACATAATCTTGAATGTCCATGTGTGTTGAATTCTAGTCTACATAAATACGCTCTGAAAATTTCACGATGATTCATTGTTTTTCTTAGAAGTTATGACAAATCGAAATTTGAAAAAAAATTCTTGCCTAATCTTAGGCACTCAGCGCCTACACAAGGCTCCAAATTTTCACTTCTTTATCATAAGCAAACTAAATACATAATAAGTTTTCATTCCTAGTACTTTTTTTTAACAAAAATTTACATTGCTTGGATATATAGGAGTACCTGAAAATTCACTAAAATGCCCGCCGCCGCCAAAAGGTTTAAGATATCTGAGTTCTAGCAAGTCATGGACCTACCTGTTATATACATCTCTGTCCTCCGAAAATTTCAGCTCAATCAGATCCGTCACTCCAGAGCATAGAGGTATAAGACATTAAGAGTGGTGGTAAAGAAGCATTCTGTCTCGAGGTCACCCATATCCACAAATTATTTCAATACAACGAAATATCTTTCGGGGTGTAGATCAGTTGCTCGTTTTGCGGGCAGTAACTTGGCGCGCATATTTGAAAAACAAGGAATATATTAAAATTCAAGGAACAATATGCATATATTTAAAATTTGAAGGTAATCTGCACTCTACATTGTGGCCGGTCATTGTTCTTCAGTATTAATATTTGTCAATAAATGGAAATATATGGCTTCTCAAGTAAAAATTAGTCATTAAATTAAAATATTTGCTTCTAAAAAGTAGAACGAAATGAATCTTATTGTTGAATTGTTTAAGAACTATATATTATTATCTTGCAACATATTCATTAATTACATTAACGTTATTTAACCACTGTGCGCAGGTTAACGAGAAAATTATTATCATTTCATTACGTTTGCTTACAATGATGAACTGTTGGATGCAAATGAAGTGCCAAATTTTCTACTATCTCCCTGTTCCTTTTTAACCGGGCTTGGGACCGGCTTCGGCGGAATTAAGGCAAAACGCAGATTTTTTTAGGCTCTTTTTATTTACATGAATTCATTCTTCTAAAATTAACCTGAATTTATGATAGTCGAAACCATACCATTTTCATAAGTTTTTTATTTTACCATAGTTCATAATAGTAAACAGCACAAATTTTTCCAAAAATTATAATTTTTGCTTTGTAAATGTACGCTACTAATAATCGTAGATTTTTTTCTGTTCGAATTTTATTTAGTTCGACCGACATTTTTTTTAATTCTTCAAACTAAAATAAGTTGCCCCTGTGCATGAGCTTCTAAGCCTACTTCATTGGCATTTCCGCCATTTTGGAATCCAAGAGAAACTGTCAGGTACCCAGGTGTCAGATACGTGGGCCAGCAGACGAGCACTTGAGTCGGCATCACACAATTGCACTGAAATTACTGGTTTTGAGCCACGCCAATTACTCAAATCTACTTAATTTGGATGACAGACTTTACCATAAGGTAAATGGTAAGTATTTACCTGTAGAAAGTTCACCCAGGCAGGCAGGAGCCCGTATTTTTTAAACAACACTTCACTTCACATTTCGTTGCCGTTGTTTTGATAGAAACTTAAGGTGTCACTGCCACTTTTAACCGTATCTTATACTTCTAATGACTTTCTACACTTCTCAGCACTCGCGTCGCCAAATTTGTTTTGAAAACGCAGCTTGTTCTAGCTAATTTCATCTCAAAATCAATAGCATACATACTTGAAAATTGTTTGGTTTGTTTGTGTGTTCGATTCAGTGAGGTAGTAGAAATGGAGTGGACATGCCCATAAGATTTACATTGAAGGGGATGGTAGTAATTTTTTGTCTGCTCATTGTCAAATCGGGTCAAATTCCAGTAGTTCCCCTCCAATTTGACAATGAGAGCGAAATGGCGTAAAGGCAGCTTTAACATGCTTTGTGCGCGAGAGGATTGAAGGGGTTAATGGTGGAAAGTTATACCGTCCGTGTCCAGGGGCTGGTTCGATTCGACATTGACTCCTGGGTACTTGACAGCACCCCGTACAGCTTGAGAGGTGAAGGCGAGGGGGAGAAGAACGCTCGAGACACACACCTACAGGCGTTTACACGGATACCGCCACTCTAAAGTCTTATACCTCTATTCTCCAGAGATTATATCCCTTAACCATTTTGCTGATATATTTATATATATATATATATATACATATATATATATATATATATATATATATATATATATATATATATATATATATATATATATATATATATATATATATGTATATATATATATATATATATATATATATATATATATATATATATATATATATATGACGAATTTTCGGCGAAGCGAGTTTAATACTAATTTTGTTCGAAAATTAGTAAAAATTGGCATTTTTCCTCAGAAACCGGTCGGTTTTGACATTAACTTATGTTCGCAGACTTATGTCTGGTTAGGGCTAAAGAATGGACGCGCAATCACAATGCATGAACCCGTACGTGCCCAGCGTGCCAAATCCGGTATTCAGAATAGGTTACGACCTGAGGCACAGCGTAAGAAGTTAGTTCCTAACCAGCGTGCGGACTCTGTATATGTATACGGTCCAAAAATCCAGTGAACTGGCCTGAGATTGTATTGTTGATCAGCCTGGAAAATTGGAAGAAATTGCATGGAACAGAAAGAGGTGCAAGATAAGATTCGACAACTACATACTCAGTGTAAAAAAAAATTGAAGCGTGTCACGGCGCTATAAATCGCGCGCTTTTGTATTTAAAACAAAAAAAAAAAAAACTCCACCGCCATCCTGGAAAGGAGGGCGATGGAGATTTACGAGCAGAGATATTCATTCGATAGATCCGCGTCTGAGTTAACCTAAGTTAGTTACAGAATAACAGATAGGGTTAAGTAAACAAGGCCGTCGTTGTAATGGTTCATTAGTACTATGCAATTAGTATGTAAATAGTATTATGTAATCAATACGTAGTTAATATATAGCAACAGATAGGGTTAGATAAACAACAAGAAACAGGTCGAGCATCAGACAGCAACATCAACATCAGCGACAATCACGACATGAATAAAACCCCGATGTTACGACAGCAAGCCAGACCAAACTCACGGCACACGCAGGACAAAACGAGTTCAAAACAAATCACGAGTTCAAAACAAAACAACAAGAAACAGGTCGAGCATCAGACATCAACATCAACATCAGCGACAATCACGACATGAATAAAACCCCGATGTTACGACGGCAAGCCAGACCAAACTCACGGCACACGCAGGAAAACACGCCATAGAAAGGACACACGATCCACGGTCACCAAAACAAGCTATATAGTCATCAAAATAATTCATTTCAATCGACTTACGAGCAAATGGCTAGTCATCCGGACTTACGCTGACAAATTGCGATGACAGTGCTGGCTGTCAAACGGCGGGTGGAACAGATGTTCCACGCTAAAGATCGAAACGAAATAGCCGGAAAGGGGCCGAAGTGAAATTCAGCTGGGGAACGCACAAGCTCACAGCTGAGTTTAGTGAACCCAACGGATTCGAAAAATTCCGTTGCCGCCAAAAATTTTCATGCGCGCCAACAGGGAAAAATAAGTTCTTTTCTATTCGAACTGGGTGAGTGGACGGATGTCCGAGAAGGAAACGGCCGAGATCTAACATTGGGTTTTCTTTCATTATATTTATATATACTTGAACTGGAATTGTGGAGCTGAAAGAAGACAAACCAACAAGTGCGCCAAACCAACAAGTGAGCTTAGCATTGGGATTTTCTTTTATTGCTGAAAACCAGAGGACGTTATTCGGAGGAGGCAACGAAAGAAGCAGAGTTCAACGTAAAGGGCCCCAACGAGACGAATAAGCGACGAGCAGTAATAAAAAGGTAGTGTGCACACTATTTTATAAGTTTACCTAGTTTTTCTTGTAATTTCGAATTCGGTAGTATACAAATCTAGATATATGTAGATAGATAGTTTGATAGTTTTTAACGTTTAAGTGGCAAAAATTTCCAAAGAAAGAATAAAGTGCGAAGTGTTTTTATATATTAGAAAGAAAGGCTATTAATTCGCGGCGATTCAATTTAGACAGCGGAATTTTAACCGTTTCGACGTTTTTCTATATTCGCGTGAGCCTTTAATTTGCATCTTAGTGCGCGCCGTCTCGACTTCTCGCTTCAGGGCGACGGTAGCACGGCAGTGGTTCGGTTAAATTGAAGCGAGTGGCGCCCACCCGCGACTTTTCTTCGCGAGCAAGCCGGCCGAAAACTGCCGCCCTTGTATCCCAGATAGGGGTAAAGGGTTTTAGGGACGTGTTGTACGATTAAACGGTAACAAGCGGATTAGAAATACGATCTTAAAGATTGAAATTATACGTAGTTTTATTAGTTTCACAGATATGTTTACATAAATCTGTATACCGCTCAAAATTTGGCATTTTATTCTCGATTGTTTACAAATTCCTCGTTATATTCAAATTAATATTAATAGCTTCTTGTTCGTATCGATGAAAAAAGGACGACCTGTCAAACACGCTCTTATTTTTATATCGAAATATTTGTTTTCTATGTTTACTTCGATAATAATTTGACATGACGGCGTCTCATATTTACACTCCCGCCTGTGTTGGATCCACAACACCTTCAGCATCGACGTCCAATTTGGCTAGTTTTATGACTGGACGTACGTATATTCCGCAGCTGGTTTGGACTGCAGCAGTTCGCACAATCCCGTCTCTCGAGCGCATGACTTCCACTATTCTTCCTCTGGGAAAGCTCCATGTCTTATCGTTTTCGTCAACGATCAGGACTAGATCGTCGATTTTCTTCAGCTCTTCTGGTGAGTTGAACCATTTTGACCGTCTTGTGAGCGTGGGCCGATAGGTTAATGTCCAATTGTAGTAAAATCGCTGCAATGCTTGTTGTGATTGTTGCCACTGTAGTTTCGGTGCGATTGCGTTGTTAGGAATTCCAAGTGATGTGGATGGGTTTTTATAGGCAAGAAGAACATGATTCGGAGTAATCGCTTCTTGATTTTGGTGATCCAACGGAACATAAGTTAATGGCCTAGAATTTATTAAATTTTCTATTTCCATTAGAATATTTTGTAGGACATCTGGTGTTGGTTTGCGTAAGGGCTCAAGCATCACTCGCATCGCTGACTTAATCGATCGGATTAACCGCTCCCAGGCACCACCCATGTGTAGAGAAAGTGGGGGATTGAAATGCCATTTCACCGTCGAAGTAGTTGTCGCCTCTTCTATTGTCTCGAAATCCATTTCTTTGTAAGCCTCTTTGATGATCTTCTCGGCTTCGACTAAATTTGTCCCCCTATCACTATAGCACTCTAATGGTTGGCCTCTTCTTGCCACAAAGTTTCTGAATGCCGGTAGAAAACTATCAGTTGACATTTCATTGACCATTTCCAGATGGATGGCTCTTATTGTAAGGCAAGTGAATATTACTAACCAACGCTTCCCATGTTTTCGGTGTACGGTAACGATGAACGGACCGAATAATTCAATCCCGGTGTGAGAAAAGGGTGCAGTGTCGACAGCAATTCGACCAACTGGCAGTGGAGACATCTCCGGTGGTGACGGTCGAGCCAATAAAATTATGCACTTGTAACATTCGCGACGTACTTGCCTGACTAGCACTCGTAAACGTGGTATATAGAATCTTTTCCGTAATTCGTTTACTACTGTCTCAGAGAATTGATGAGCACATTCGTAGTGTTTTTTTGCGACTATAAGATTAGTTATACGGTGTAATCTGGGTAGAATGATCGCATATTCATGTTCAATTCTTCCCTTCAATCGAATAATATTAGTTTCGTCCAGGACAGGTGACAGTTTGTATAAAGGGCTTTGCTTAGGAACTTTTTGGCCCTTTGCAAGTAATAATATTTCTTCGGAATATGTCTTTTGGGCCTCCCGGAATAGAAAATTCTCTGCCTTTTGTGGCTCTTCTGATTTTATTTTCCCCTTATACTTGCTACTAGCAGATATTGTAATATTATTTAAGAATCTGAAGAAGTACGCTGCAGTGAGCAACAGTCGATTCCACTTGCTAAATCGAGTAGCGTCTATGACATCGTTGACTTCCTTGATGTGCAACGTAACACATTCAAGTGAAGTGCTTTCAGTTTCGATGTTTTCAACATTATTATCATGCTGGAACTGTTGTTTCGGCCAGAGCTGTTCATCCTCCATGAGAAAATCCGGACTTTTATACCAACGGCTATTGACATCAAGTTCAATGTTATCTCGCCACTTCGTGGGTATGTCCGCGACGTTTTCGTTGGATAGGAGCCATCTCCATTGGTTGATGTCAGTGTTTTCTCGAATTTCTCCAACTCGGTATGCGACCCAACTAGGTAGTTTTTTCCGAGAGTGGAGCCAGGATGGGACGACAGAAGAGTCGCTCCAAAAGTAAATTGTATGTACCTTTATCCCAAATGCGCTTTTTACTGTATTTAACCCTCCGAGTACACACCTATTTTTTCGATCATGGAGAACACTTGGGGTCAAATTGACCCCAAGCACTTTTGAACGTCTATAGAATCGCCGCCACTGAAGATTTTAATTTGAAAAAAATTGTAGGTATAGTTTGAGACCTTTTCTAGTAGTTCTTATGCATAAGACGTGCCTTAAATGTCCTTAACATACCTAAAAAAAATTCACGAAAAACAGTTTTGCCTATAATCAGGTTTTTTTTACTAAAAAATCGTTATTTTTTTAAATTTTCAATATATTTGGCTAAAAATTTAGACAGATACTCTCAAGGTATGATAAAACCATAAAAAAATTAGATGTATATTAGACCTTAAAAAAAAGTATTTATTTTGCATATTTACGGTGGCGATTTTGAGGATTTTTTATATTTGCATATTTAAAAAAAAAATTAATAAATTTGTTGATTTTTAATATTTTGGGCTTAAAATTTATATGGTTAGAATAATACAAAAATCATCCCCATATAAAGGATTGCAAAAAAGATATTCATTACGCATATTGGTAGTAGTAATTTTGAGGGTATGAAAAATAATGAATTTTTTTGATTTTTGAATAGAAAAAACTATTTTTTATTCATTAAAATATATAAAAATATTGACGAAATAAAGAAGAAATTGAAAAATTATTCATATCCAACACAATCATTACATAAAAATGCCCGATGCTCGTCGCACATCGGTCGATCGCAAGATGCGCACACATCTTTTGTTTTGTGGTCCTGTTTTCGAGAGCACAATAAACATCTTGCTCTTTTATTGAGCTTTGGACGTTCTGAAGGAACATTTGGGATATTTATTCCTAAAATATTCTCGATCCCTTTTCGTATGTCTACACGTAGAATGGTATTATTTAATTTTTCTCGTAAATATGGCTCGACGAGGTGAGCCACAACTTCTTTCAAGGCAGCAATGGCAGATTTATTTTTGGTAGCGTCAGTGTCAGTGTCTATCGAATAACCGATAGACACTGAAGAAGAAGAGGGCAGATTACCCTCGAAATATCGATATTTGTTACAAAAACTAAATATATCTAGCTTCGAAAGGAAAAATCGGTTTATTAAAAACAGTTTTTACAAGCTGGAAAAAATTGGTACATATTAAAAACAATTATTTTTTGGCTATTTTAAATTAATCTATCGATTTATAAAGTAAAAAAAATATTGAATTTTACCTCAAAATTGACGTCGAGTACACATGGGGTCTATTTGACCCCTTGATCTGCTTCAAAGGCTTCTCACCGACGACTGACGACATGGGACTGTATGAGAACGGTTTAAACTAAAAGTCAAGGCACAGAAATACACTAAGGAACCTACAGTACCCCCCTTTTCCCGCAGGCCTAAGCG
Organism: Nemotelus pantherinus; assembly: GCA_963978885.1. Taxonomy (NCBI): domain Eukaryota; kingdom Metazoa; phylum Arthropoda; class Insecta; order Diptera; family Stratiomyidae; genus Nemotelus; species Nemotelus pantherinus. The sequence continues at coordinate 100,358,417 of OZ022263.1, read as the reverse complement.
CTGCGATTGGTCAAAAAGGTCTCTGGGGTCAATTTGACCCCCTGTGTTCTCGGAGGGTTAAAAGCATAGCACCTATCGTAGCAGCTTGAAGTTCCAGACGTGGAATGGGTATGTATTTTAGTGGTGCGGCTTTTACTTTTGCAGTGACGAGTGATACTTCAACATTTTGTGATGTCACCACTCTTAAGTAGACAGCAGCTGCGTAGGCTGCTTCGCCGGCATTGACGAATACATGCAGACTTGTATATGTGCATTCACTCCAAAGAACTAAGAAACACATCGACGTGGAATTTTCAGTGGCTCGATTGACTTGAACTGACTTAGCCACTTCCTCCATTTTTTATCGACATCGTCCGGGATCTGTTCGTCCCAGCCCAATTTGAGTCTCCAAGTTTCTTGTTGTATCATCTTAAGCCCGGCAACGAAATGAGCAATCAATCCGAGTGGATCGTAGATTGACATTAATGTTACTAAGATTTCTCGTTTCGTGGGTTTTCTAAAGCCATTTAGTTCGTCTCTATGTGCCTTATTCAAACGCAGTGAAAATGTTATGCAGTCGTCATGTATGCTCCAAAAGGTTCCAAGTACTTTCTCGATTCCATCGGATTCACATAGATTGTGACAATTCGCATCACTCTCTTTTTGGTTAAAATATTTTCGAAGTTTCGGAGAGTTCGATTTGAAGTTACGGATTTCAAATCCACCTTGCGAATGTATGAATTGCATTTCGCTTGCTAGTCGTAGTAGGTCACTTTCCGTTTCACAACCATCAAGCACATCGTGTACATATGTATTTTTTGTAATACTTTTGACTGTGTCGGGGAACTTACTGGTGTATTTTGATGCATTTAGTCGCATCACGTACTGCGCTTGGTATGGCGAGCAGGTTGCTCCAAACGTCATCACTGTTACGACGTACACGTTCGGTTCCTTTGTTTGCTGGCAGTCACGCCACAAAATGCGTTGTGCCATTTGGTCCTCATAGCATACTTGTACCATATGGAACATTTCTCTTATATCGCCAGTGAATGCATAGGCGTAGATTCTAAACCTCATTAAAATTTCAAGAAATGGGCTTAAAAGGTCGCGGCCAGTCAGCAACATCGTATTGAGGGATATTCCATTAACCTTTGCAGCTGTGTCGAAAACTAGACGATTTTTTCCCGGCTTGTTAGGATTCTTCACCATGAACACGGGCAAGTACCACACTCGTGGATACGGAGTTATTAGCTCGGATGGTGACAACTTTCTTATAAATCCTTTTTCGACGTATTGATTTATTTGACGCCTGAATTCTGTTAATAGCTGTGAGTTTCCCAGCAACTTTCTCTCTAAACATAGTAGGCGTTGATATGCCATTCCATATGAATCAGGCAGTTGAAATCTGTCATATTTCCACAATAATGGAACTTCGTAGTGTTTCGCCTTATAAACTATCATGTCGTGCATTATCATTTCAGCCCGGTTCTCTTCTTCGGTTAAGCAGAACTCCTTTTTGTTTGATATTCCGAGAGAGTCAAGAGCATAGAACTTTTTAGCGACCTCTTCTAGTCGCCCGTCTGAACAATCACATGCATGGACGTTTATATGGTGGCTCTTACACTTTGTTGATGATGACAGTGCGCCATATAGGTCCCATCCAAGACGGGTTTTTGTTGTGACCGGTTCGTAGCGACTGCCTTCCTTGACTTTTGTGGGCACGCAGAGATGCCAATTGTCTAGTCCAATTAGGATTGTAGGCACGGCATTTTCAAACGATTGAAACTCTACGTTTTTAAGATGTTTATATTTTTTGAGCATGGCATCTCAGTTGATGCTTTGTGTCGGAAGGTCAAGGTTAGAAACAGTTTGAACATGAATTTCATGAAATCTTGTTTGATCTTCCGGTGGTGCGATTTGGAGCGTAGCAGTTCTTGACTTCGGTTCTAAATGGCTTTGGCCATTAGTCCAACGCATACATATCTGTTTTTCTGTGCCTTTCATATGTAATTGGTTTGCTATTCGCTCTTGCACAAGTGTCAACGAGGATCCATCATCTATGAACGCGAAAGTGTCGATGAACTTGTTCCTATATTTTAATGTTACTGGAACAATTCGGTAGAGAATGTTAGGGTGAGTTCTATGAGCTGTGGCAACTATGGTATCACATAACCTAGTGGAGCTAGTTGAAATACGTTTGTCGTCACTGTGCAGAAGCTGATGATGAAGCTTCTGACAATTGTTTATCCCACATTCTTTAGCTTTATTACATCTTGGATATTTATGATGCATTAGAGACATTCTGGAAAGCTTAAGGCGGTTGACTACGTTCCATCGGCTATTCAGGGTCATATCTGCAAACTTTTTGCATTTCATTGCATTTTGGCATGATTTTTCACAGATGCGACACTTTGTCACTTCGACTTTTTCGTAGCTTCGTTCGTCGTCGACATCATCATCTCTTGAAGAATGAATGTTAACTCGACTGTTTTCATATAATTTTGGCATCTGAAGGACGCGTGTTGTTACATTGCAGGCACTTTTCGCGATTGTGTCAACCCATCTGCTGAATTGTTTTAGTTTCGGCTCTGACTGCGCAAACTCGTGAGTTTCATATAAACCCCAGTTGAGTCTAATTTGAGGCGGCAATCTTTCGACGAGCTCGTGTAGAAGTCTAATATTGTTGAGATATTCCTTGACTTTCGCAGATTCGGTAGCGGCGAGCAAATTTCTGACTTGTACAGCGTAAAAAATCAATGTTTCAAGCTTTTCGGCTTTTGATGCAGGTGACTTTTTAATTTTGTCGATTTGCGTCTGTATTATGAGAGCCGGTCTCCCATATAGTATTTTCAACGTGTCGATAATTGACAAAACGTTTGACGGGTGCGTCAAATATCCTTCCACTACCCGGCGCGCGTCGTCTTTCAGTGCTTTTTGTAAGCGACACAGGTTTTCCACGTCCAAGTACTTGCATGCATTAGTGGAGTACTCAAATGTTGCTAAAAATGTCGGCTATTCTTCTGGGGAACCTGAAAATGACGGAAGGTCCCGAGTTATCGTCTGACGAGCCAGAAAGTGTTCCATTTGATTTTCGCCATCGCTGATTGTTGTGTATTTTCTTCGAGTTTCTGCACCCTCGAATCTTGACGTGGAGTGGTTGCAACATGGACCGCTATTTCTTGCTGAACTACGTCATTTTGAAGCTGGGTTCGTAGGCGCTTCACGTCCTCCAACTGGGTTGATAGTTCATTTTCGCGGTCCATGTTAATTCGGCTTAGACTTCTGAAGCGAGAAATACAATTTTGGCAGATCCAATCTTTACTCACGACACTAGCGTCTACTCCAATGCATTTGAAATGAAACCATTGGTGACAACCATCACATGAAACCATATCGATGGTGTCGTTTTCCGAGCAGAGTCCACAGCTAGCTTCACCTTCGTTAAGAATCTCCGAAGTCATGCTTTTCGTGTTAACTTGGTTTTCCATTGACATTTTGAGAAATTTGTAAAGCAATTTTTCCACCACGTTAAGAGTGAATCAAATTTTGAGAATGTAAAAACAAATTGAAGCGGATTAGAAACACGATCTTAAAGATTGAAATTATACGTAGTTTTATTAGTTTCACAGATATGTTTACATAAATCTGTATACCGCTCAAAATTTGGCATTTTATTCTCGATTGTTTACAAATCCCTCGTTATGTTCAAATTAATATTAATAGCTTCTTGCTCGTATCGATGAAAAAAGGACGACCTGTCAAACACGCTCTTATTTTTATATCGAAATATTTGTTTTCTATGTTTACTTCGATAATAATTTGACATGACGGCGTCTCATATTTACACTCAGGCTAGATTTTTCGTTGCTCACATACGCCTCACTCTCGCAAAATACACTAGGTCACTCTCAGGTTGCTTTGGCAGATAATGCATTGCGTAAATGCAGGCGCAATTTGAAGGTCAAAGTGTTTTTTCTGGAAAATGGAAGGAGCTCACCCACTTATCATTCTATACACTTTAGGTCTGTTCCCGTACTACGCTTAGTTGCGATTAATCGCGATTAATTGCAGTGAAGCCGTTCCCGTACTCCGTTTTACTGAAAACTGAAAATTTCCCCTCTTTAAGTAAGTACGATGAAATTTCAGTAGGGTCTGAGCTACTGAAAAATACTGAAAAGTGTCAAACATATTTTTTGCATAATGTTGCTATGAAGGTCGAATATTTTTGTGGCGATAATTTATTATTGCTTTTGATCGGTTTATAATCACTATTGTTCTCCCAAAAACCGAAAACTGACACTTTCGGTTGTCAATTTTCAGGAAATACAATGAGAGCGTTCCCGTACTTTTCATGAAATTCCCCACCATATGATTCAGGAAAATTCAGTAAAATTCAGTTAATGAAAGTACGGGAACATACCTTTTGTCTCAGGCACAGCGTAACAACCAGCGTTCCAACTTATTCCATTTTCCCAAAAAAACATTTTGACCTTGAAATTGCGCCTCCATTTACGCACTGCATTATCTGTCAAAGCAACCTGAGAGAGCGCTAGTATTTTTTGCGAAAGTGAGCCGTATGTGAGCAGCGAAAAATCTAGCCTGAGTATGTTGCATCTCTTTCTGTTCCATGCGATTTCTTCCAACTTTCCTGCCTGACCAACAATACAATCTCAGGCACAGCGTAAGAAGTTAGTTCCTAACCAGCGTGCAGACTCCGTATATGTGTACGGTCCAAAAATCCATTGAAGTGGCCTGAGATTGTATTGTTGATCAGCCTGGAAAATTGGAAGAAATCGCTTGGAACAGAAAGAGGTGCAAGATAAAATTCAACAACTACATACTTAGGCTAGATTTTTCATTGCTCACGTACGGCTCACTCTCGCAAAAAGCACTAGCGCACTCTCAGATTGCTTTGACAGATAATGCATTGCGGGAATGGAGGTGCAATTTCAAGGTCAAAGTGTTTTTTCTGGAAAATGGAAGGAGTTCACCCACTTATCATTCTATACACTTTGTCTCAGGCACAGCGTAACAACCAGCGTACCAACTTATTCCGTTTTCCCAAAAAAACACTTTGACCTGCAAATTGCGCCTCTATTTACGCAATGCATTATCTGTCAACGCAGCCTGAGATTATGTTGATATATTTTGCGAGAGTGCGCCGTATGTGAGCAGCGAAAAATCTAGCTTGGGTATGAAGTTGTCGAATCGTGTATTGCATCTCTTTCTGTTCCATGCGATTTCTTCCAACATTCCAGGCTGACCAACAATACAATCTCAGGTTAGATCACTGGATTTTTGGTCCGTATACATATACGGAGTTTGTACGCTGGGTAGGAACTAACTTCTTACGCTGTGTCTCAGGTTAGACAATGCCTGCTAGAAGTACGGGCCGTCAGGCTACGTAATCGTTCTCGCTGTGACGTCATGGCGATAGGGAATTTTGACATTTCCACGAGGCAGTGCCGACACACACCGAGATCTCACTTGCGGTTTTTTTTTTTTTTAGCTAAAATATGAATAAAACGTTAGTTTTTTGTGCGTGGATGCGTTGTAATAAAAATATTTAGTCATAACCTTGTATCGACCACTTGTATCGCAATAGTAAATCGACACGGAACCTCTCACAACCTAACAACAACTGATTTCGTAGCGCATTTTTCCAATTATGCCGCACGCACCGCATGTGTTTTAGCTGTTCATTAGCACTGTTCCGCATATACCACTTTGTTTTCATTTCACTCACTTTAACAAAACCCGTACAATTAACATTTTCCCGAGGACGTCCCATAAGACTACGTGTGTTTTTCGCGACATTTTGTCCTATTGCTGTGACGTCATCATTCTGCATTACGGCCCTTACTTCTAGGAGGCATTGGGTTAGATGACTGGATTTTTGGTCCATATACATATACGGAGCTGGTGCGCTGGTTAGGAACTAACTTTTTATACTGTGCCTGAGGCTACGACTAATCCGAAAGTGAGCGAAAGAGATAGATATACTAAAAGGTTTGGAATAAAAAAAACTATTGACTGGGGTGGTACTGTTCATTACTTTATGAGAAACATTTGAATATATTTTCATGAGAGTAGAGAACTAATGAGGAGAGGAACATCAGTAAAGTCAACAGGGCAAAAATCGCATACAAACAAAAAATGCAAAGACTATCATAAAATGACTAAGGCGTAGGTAATTAGAGTTTTTGTGGTTTGACCGGGGGCAATTGCATGGCGCAAAATTTTGAATTTGGTATCATGCAATTTTAGGTTTGTATTTTCATATTGATGTTTTTAGGTGAAATTCAATTTTATCGCTTAACCCCATGTGCGGTTTCTGAAATATTTGCGTATTTTAACGGTGGCAGTATATTTCGACATCACATTTTTCGCAATGTTTAAAAACCCTGAAATTCAGAAGTGGTCGAATTCTGGGACGATAGTTAACAATAAGCAGAATACAAAGTTTAATGAGTTTCCGGAATTGCACGTAAGCTGCATGTGTGTGAAACTAAGCACATGTTTTCATAAAAAACTTAACCCTACTAAAAACATATGCAACAGATCTATTATGTTTTATTTTAAACTTTTCAGCCCCCCTCTTCCTTTTACAACCGGGCTTGGGACCGGTTTCGGCGGAATTAGGGCTTGCTTAGTTCTCACGATCTTTATAGTTCACTTTTTTTCTAAGTTCAGAACAATCGACAATTATCTTTTGCTTTACTAACATTTAATTTTATTTCAATGTTTTTCACTTTACACTCACTTTTTATCACTTATACCTTAATTGTTATAAGAATATTATTTCTCACTTATATTTCACTAAAATTAATTTCGACACATGAACATTTTTTTATTGAAATTTATCAAATTCTTTTTCTCTAGCTCGATATAGATATTTTTGGTTACGCCACTGACCGAAGACAAATCAAACATGGCTGTGCAATTGTCATTCACGAAAACGTAAACAAACGGTCCACTCACTACTTTTTCGTTTATTTTTCGAGTAACACGCACAATGCCTGATAAATATTTTACACGCGACGATAAATTTAACCCGGATTATATATATTAACACTCACTTACCTGTGAAAAGAGACTTATAAGACACCAAATCCTCGCCGATTTCGGCATGAACCCACAACACACTTTTGACTCTTTATTACTTAAACTTTACGAAGTGCTTATGTAATTTCGCCTTGTTATATGAAACTAAGGGTTTATAATGTTTAAAAAACTAGTTTTTTAAGAAAAATCACCACAGCACAATTAATTACGTTTGCAATTCACTTTACTTGGAGACACTACCGACACTGCGTACGATTGACAACGATCTTGACAGCTAAGCCCAAGCAGGCCCAAGCCAGAGAGAATCGAAGAGAACGTTTTTGTCCTATTACACACACTTGGATGTAGGGCCAGAAGGGTGAGGTAGCCCGCTCCTCTTAGTTTTCTACTCTCATATATTTCCATAATCTCTTCTGAAGTTTGGATGAAACAAATTTAAAACCAATCGGAATTCGTTGCGAATATTTCACTGAGTTCGAACAAATTCCAAACAAAGTGCGAATGAATCTGTGATAGGGAAATTGTTGAGAGTTTGTTGTGAAATACGTTGGAATTAAGAACAAGCTCTGAACCTAAGGCCGTTAATGTTTCGTTTAAATAAATTTAGTATAAAACCAGTACTTTAGTCGTAAAACTGTTTTTCATGCATAAGTGCAAGTGCCTTCAAAGTTTTTCGAAATTGTGTTGTTTGAGGTGTTAAAAGTGTCTATTTTGAAGGTTCGTAACATTTCGAACCTTTTCTCTAGTAACTTCTCCCATTTAAGCATAGTACTGAGTTCGATTTCACGTGAAAATTTCATACAAAATTTCACGTGAAATCTGTTTCGGCGAAAATTTAGCTTGAAAATAAGCAAGAGTGGTACTCCGTTCTTAGCATGAAAAGTTGCTTTGAAGTTGCTTTCGCGTTGAAAACGGAGATGGCACTGAAGCATGTCTCCAATCATTTCACGCCAATTTAGTTTGTGCAGTTCATTCTTTCGAGCGAAAAAGTGACATTTGGTGTTTCAATTTGAAAATGGAGCAGTGCAAATGTCTTTCCAATAAGAAAATCGAACGAAAATTGAAATTCTTGACATTTTATCCGTCAGAAATGAGCAGTGTCTCTGCTTTTCTCCATTGCCAAAATTTTCGCTCGAAAAAATGACCAGATAATGGAGACATGTCAAAATTTAGCTTCACGGTTAACTCAGTACCAGCCTTTATATGCAGATATTTCCGTGTGAAGATTTCCTTGAAGAAGACGGGACGAACTCGAAGGTTTTTTAAAAATTTGTTATTTAAAATAAATAAAATGAAATGAAACAAACAATAAAATGAATTAGTATTGGAATTCAAAATAATAAGTATTTTATTTAACATATGTTATTAGAATATATTCAAAAAGTATTGGAAGCATTCTCAAAGAACAATTCAAAAAGTGCAAAAAACTCTTCAAAAATTCATATAGGATTCGTAAAGAATTCGCAAAGAATTCACAAAGAATTCACAAGGAATTCCCAAAGAATTTGCAATGAATTCTGAAAAAAATGAACCAATGTACAAGAGCTAAAGAGCTAAAGAGGAGAAGTTTTCAAGAGCTAAAGAGGAGAAGTTTGAGCACTTTTGGCAGTTTTGTAACATTCTCCATATACCGGTCTTAAAAAAATCGAAACGAATAAGATTAAGAATCTGAAAGTTTTTTCTTAATTCGCTTCAATTTTCTGAAAGAATCATCAACGAAATGCCGACTTTGGCACATTGAGTGAATGAAGCAAGTTTACTGCACATGCAATTTACTCTCTGCAAGCCAGCTTTCCCCTCAATGCCGCACGCTCTACCCCTGAGCGCTGTAGACTCTCTATACAAACATACATTTAAATACATTTCTATTGTTTTCGACATGGTCAATTAACGGGTTAAGGCTGGTACTGAGTTAATAGTGAAGCTAAATTTTGACATGTCTCCATTATCTGGTCATTCTTTCGAGCGAAAATTTTGGCAATGTAGAAAAGCAGAGACACTGCTCATTCTTGACAATGAATTTGGTTGGTGCCTTGGTTGCGTTGACAGTGACATTGTTGCTGCATTGTGATTCACCAAATTCAACTGCGGCATTCACGCCTCCCCCTGTGGCGCCGCTGCCGCAATGCCGCTGCTATGCGTTTCCAGCTAATAGCCAGTGATGTACCCCTACTACAATTGTAGCAGATCTGCTACTTTTTTTAACTCAAAAGAATCTGCTTCGTAAGGCTTCAATTCTGCTACCAAATTTATTATAATAGGTCTGTTCGCGTACTTAAGCAAACGGCAGCAGTAACAGAATTTGGCAGCTGGCTTCTTTTTGCTGCAAAATTTGGCTTGCAGCAAAAGTAAAAAAACGACTTTCTGCGAATTTATTTGAATATATTATAATAGATTCAGGTACGCGAACAGAACTATTTTCTAATATGAGGTTAACAGCCGGTCGGTCAATCAGGTTGCTATTTCTTGGTACAATAGAGCCGGAGTCCATCTTAAGCGAGTCCATCTTAAGCGAGCGTGCCGCGGAACATATATGCAACATGTACATATGTAAACGCAGCCTAATAGTTGATTTAAGGTCTGTTCCCGTACTACGATTAATTGCGATTAATCGCGATTAATTGCAATGAAGCTGTTCCCGTACTCCGTTTTACTGAAAACTGAAAATTTTTTGCGTAATGTTGCTATGAAGGTCGAAAATTTTTGTGGCGATAATTTATTACCGCTTAGGATCGCTTTATAATCACTATTGTTCTCCCAAAAACCGAAAACTGACACTTTCGGTTGTCAATTTTCAGGAAATACAATGAGAGCGTTCCCGTACTTTTCATGAAACTCCCCATCACATGATTCAGGAAAATTCAGTAAAATTCAGTTACTGAAAGTACGGGAACAGACCTTTATTCAATGCCTCCTAGAAGTTCAGGCCGTAATGCAGAATAATGACGTCCCACTAGACTGTCAAAGTGTCGCGAAAAACACACGTAGTCTTATGGGACGTCCGCGGGAAATCGTAAATTGTACAGGTTGTGTTGAAGTGAGTGAAGTGAGAACAAAGTGAGATCCGCGGAACAGTGCTAGTGAACAGCTAAAACACAAATTAATGCGGTGCGTGCGGTATAATTGGAAAAATTCCTTACGAAATGTTTATCGGTTGGTGTTAGGTTATGTGACTTTTTGTATCGATTCACTGTCGATACAATTGATTAACACAAAATGCAAGTTATGAGTAAATATTATTATTATAACGCGTCCACGCACAAAAAACTAACGTTTTATTCATATTAGGTATGTTCCCGCACTACGATTAATTGCGATTAATCGCGATTAATTGCAATGAAGCTGTTCCCGTACTCCATTTTACTGAAAATTGAAAACTTCCCCTCTTTCAGTAAATATCAGTAGGGTCTGAGCTACTGAAAAATACTGAAAAGTGTCAAACGGAGTAAATATTTTCAAATGTGCGCGGCAAGCAACATATTTTTTGCGTAATGTTGCAATGAAGGTCGAATATTTTTGTGGTGATAATTTATTACCGCTTAGGATGACTTTATAATCACTATTGTTCTCCCAAAAACCGAAAACTGACACTTTCGGTTGTCAATTTTTAGGAAATACAATGAGAGCGTTCCCGTACTTTTCATGAAATTCTTCAGCACATGATTCAGGAAAATTCTGTAAAATTCAGTTACTGAAAGTACGGGAACAGACCTATTATAGCTGAAAATCCGCACGTAAAATCTCGGTGTATATCGGCACTGCCAGATGGAAATGCCAAAAGGCCTGCCCAAATTGACGTCATAGCTAAAACGATTACGTAGCCTGACGGCCCGTACTTCTAGGAGGCAATGATTTATTCCACGTGTGGAACGGTACAGAATTGTATTTCACTAAACGCCAACTTTAGTTCACAACGTACTCGGTGATTTGTTCCACATTCCGCAAATGAAACTGCACTTGAATGGGATACGCACGCTTACTCGAATTGTCTTTTGTAGTGTCGCCATGCTTTTGGAGTTTCGGCAATTGTTTGCATGACCTATTTGAGAACTATGAAGAGATATTCTTCGCCTGTTATCAAAGTAACAGGAAATCAAGTTTTTTAGTAGATTTAAGTATTGACTTGATAAATTAATTATTAGAAATCTATGTAAAGGGTCGGAGTCAGCTTTTATATCTGAGAGCATGTCAATAATGGCAGATACGAAAGGGGAACATTACGTGACCAGCTCGTAATTTGATTCAATTATTTGAAATCTTACATAGGTATATTAGGTCTGTTCCCGTACTTTCAGTCACTGAATTTTACTGAATCATGTGGTGCGGGAATTCATGAAAAGTACGGGAACGCTCTCATTGCATTTCCTGAAAATTGACGAACAAAAATGTCAGTTTTCGTTTTTTGGCAGAACAATAGTGATTATAAAGTCATCCTTAGCGGTAATAAATTAACGCCACAAAAATATTCAACCTTCATAACAAGATTGGGCAAAAAATATGTTGCTTGTCGCGCACATTTGAAAATATTTACTCGCGCCACACCGTTTGACACATTTCAGTAGCTCAGACCTTACTGAAATTTCATCGTACTTACTGAAAGAGGGGAAATTTTCAGTTTTCAGTAAAACGGAATACGGGAATGGCTTCATTCATGGCCTTCATATAAAATGCCTATCGCAAAAGCAATTAACGTACAAGATGGCGGACCTAAGCTACTTTTCCGAACCAGTCCGCACATTGATGTTTTTTTATGGTTATAAAGAAATTCACGAGATCCACCTACTGGAGATATGAGGAAACTCATATGTCATGTCAATCAATGTTTTTTTGGGATCTTTCACAAGCAATTTAGATATAAAAAGCCTTTAACATCAGACCTCAATTCATCGGGACACTTATCCGAAATATCGTTTGTATAGAAGAATATGCAGATTATCAAAATTTGATGATTTTTAAAGTGGAATAAATCCTACCAACCACAATCGGCAACTGTTTATAATTCACATTGCCGAGAGTAGGTGGTAGGTATTCTAAATTGCAAAGTTCTCGCGTATACATCACAATAAACACATCACTTTCACGACACTTATCCGAAATATCTTTTACGCGACAAAAACTTCTAAACCAGTCTCCGGATAATAGGAAAATAGACTCTATTTCCTGATTCAACCGAGCAGCACCATTCACATTACGAATTGTCAGAGAAATGTCAAACAATTGTCACTGTGCAATTCCCAATAAATCTTAATAACGAGAGGACTACACCATTTTAAAAAGTAGCTTAATACCTGTCAGATTGCAAGTCGCGATAGGCCTTTTATATGAAGGCCATGCTTCATTGCAATTAACCGCGATTAATCGCAATTAATCGTAGTACGGGAACATACCTATTTACACTATACTTTTTAAGATGTTTCGATTATGAAACTTCCGCTTCTACTTCGAAGAAGTATAAACAAAATTTCATAGCATCCTGGATTGATAACTTTAACTGGCTCAAAGCTGTGAAGGGCAAAAGGTTGTAGTGATATCAAAATAAAACGTTTCACGCCATCTATTATCTAATGTAACCTCCTGTACCAAATGTATCTGTATGTGTTATGCATAATATATTGAACTACAGCTCGGTTTTCATAACCTACCTACAACCAATGTGTTTTAATACAAGGAGTATTGTAAAGCATGCAAAAAAGCACTTGTAAATAACCAGATCTCACATTTTCTTCTTATTTAACTGAACATTCTTAAATTTACTTCGAAATTTGTAAATTTACTACCTTTTTTGATACAAATTTGCTACAAATTTTTTTGGAAGGGGAACAACACTGGTTATAGCCAAAAGCTCGTAGATCTTAGGAATCAGAGACACCAAAGGGAATATCTGAGGAAGTAGTTCTCTTGATTTGTTCTTATTATAGATTTTACCTTTGTAGTAAAATTGCTTCACTAAATTTCGTACATGTATACGCTTATATCATTTCCTTAAATCATTCTGTTCTATACACTTATTAACTTCCTATTACACTCATACTTGTAATATGTTTTGTTTCATGGTTGATCGTTTACTTCCCACAAATAGGAATAGGACGAACGATAGGAATATAAGGAGTGAAAAATCACGGCTATACTACTGCTAAAGTAATGACTAGGGCTCGAATAGTTATGCACGTGCATATTGCATGCATATTTTGCATATTTCACATATTGCGGCCTTTAGAGCATATTTCGGCTCAAAATGCATGTTGGTACATATTTTCATCATTTTTGTACCATCGAAATTTAATTTCGTACACTGGTTTCTCCTTTTGCCATTTCTCTTCTATGTAAGGACACAAATATACAAGCAATTACAAAACGATAACAAACCAAACACAAAATGATGACGTTTAGCATATTTTATACCATTGCATATAACAGCATAGTGTAAATTAGAGCCACCTTTATATGCGTCATCAAAGGAATCAAAATATTAGAATCGAAAGGGCTTCAAATCAAATCATACTTCGACGTGGTTGACAATATTTGATCAACTTTTGTGATCGATATTTGATCGAAAGAAAAGAAGCTCCATAGAGTTTCAAGTCGAAATGTGGGCCTTGATTCATTGATGTGAATTCAATAAATTTTGTAGCAAATTAATATGCGAAACGAATACGTAGCACCTTCAGCCGGTCCTACACTTGTCCGGAAATATTTCAGAAATATTTCCGAAACATTTCAGAAACATTTCAAAAAAATTTCCAACACATTCGCGGAAGTCTCTGCCCGTCCCGACTACTCATGTCCCGAAAGTTCATTCATAATAACCCTGGATTTGCAGGGACCACCAGAGCTGCCGCTTCAACTCGACCATCTATTCAACTACATACAATTTTTGGCATGGGTAGCACAGCCATGCGTAGCTATAATTGCCATGCATCTCCCCACAAAATGTAGCTTTTGAGAAAAAGTTACATTTTTCATTAAACTTGCAGGGAATACGGCAGCACTACATGAAATTTACTTTCTGTCCGTTCATGTCCGATACTTTTCCATCGTCGAGCGGAAATATTTCCGACACATCGGGAAAGTCCACTGCGCAATAAGTCCACAGCAAACCGATCAGTTGTTGTCTCGGACACACACAAGGGTGTGACGAAATTTCGGTACTGTACTGCCGTTGTGAATGCAAGTTTTATGAGACTTGCATTTTTTGTGTGAAAAAGTAGCTTATGAGCTTATGACGAAAATAGAATGGAGCTGTTTAGATGGTCGCATTGACCCGTTTTACTTTTTGATTTTGACGGGATATGCAGCCTCAAAAGCGGCAGCTCTGATTTCAGCTACGTTTCACGCTAGCCATGAATGAACTTTCCAGATATGTGCAGGTGCGATGGACAGAGACTACACGTGAATGTGTCGGAAAAAATTCAGAAATATTTCTGAAATGTTTCGGAAATATTTCTGAAATATTTCCGGACATGTGCGGGACCGAGGTTAGTCACCTTCGGAAATTTCGATGCTTATTTTTGCTGTTCGTACATCTATAGATGTAGGTAGAGTGATGTTTTTCATTTATAAATCAGTTTTGACTGAGAAACGGCAATCTTTAACGTTTCAATATTTTTCTAAATGCTGTGTCCAACTGAAAAAATTAAAAAAATCTGACAGTCATATGCAGTGGCGGCTCGTGCTTGTTGAGATTGGGTGGGCCCAGTTTTTTATTGTTATCCGAACAAATTTTCGTTGATTTCGTTGTATGCTGGTCAGTTTTTTCAAATATATAAAATTTAGTATTTTGGTCGCTATTTCTATAGCACCTATATGCACACCTTTCAATCAATCCAACCATTCTTTTTGGCCCAATTAGTTATCTACTACGTTTACGCAGTAGATAGACTTTCGAGAAATATTCAATTTCAATGCTCCTCAGTATAAAATATATGAAACTAAAACACGTGTTTCAAGTGGTTTAATATACATATTTACATGCAAAATATTCTACATCAATTATTTGGTTACGTCTACTCTTTCAATTATTTGGTTGAGATCAATTATTTGGTTGTGAAATTTGAAATTGTAACCTTCTCGCAACATCTTAACTAAATCCCTTTCAATTTCCATTGTACTTAAATCGGAAAGCCTTGTCTGACAAATTGAATTCCGTAAAAAGGTTTTTACTCTCTTAAGAGCTGAAAAACTTCGTTCAACTGAAGTGGAAGAAGATGCCAGCGAAGCAACTTGACTTAGCAATTTATAAATATCCAATACTTCCGTTTGTAACTTATTATCAGATATAAAAATTAAAAGGTCCGATAAACTCTGCGTGATTCCAAATTTGTTATGATCAGATTACTACACACAAAGTTCGTTTCGTTGCTTAATTTTTTCAAACATTTAGGGGTAGCTGTCGATAAGAGAGTCTAGTAGATTTTTAAGAAAAGCCTTCGCAAATGATTTGAGATTACTACTATTAATGAAACTGACTCATATCCGAAAGGTTTAGTTAGATTAGTCTAAATTAAACGCATGAAGTCTTTTAAAATAAGTTTTCGCATCTGAAACGCTACCGTTATCTATTTTACATCTTTTAACAGGTTGCTCAAAATTACTGCAAACATCGTTAAATTTTTTTTCAAAATATGTATCGTCTCCTCTATATGATTTTAATGTTAGTAGTAAGTTACTGACTCGCTCTTTACAATAATTAATATCTGCACTTAACTTTACAATAATTAATATTTCAAATAGAACACCTGTTTGCTGACACATAAGGTTGATAGTTTTTACCAAAAATAAAAACGAGAAGACCGACAAAATATGCCTGAAGCCTACAGACTCTTTAATCGTTTCTCTATGTTGGACAAAGGCTTCATCATTTAAAAATATTTCGAAGACTTCCAGCAACTCATTTGTACTATTTGAAAGAACTTAAATTATTCGAGACTTATAGTTCCATCGTGTATTGCTGCAATCAGGTAGCCACCTACGATTAACTTTATCAGCTACACTAGTTCGCTTCGTCGACTTGGAATAAAATGCTAATAACCCAGTCAAATTCACGAAAAAGATGCGGCATTCTTTTATTTTGCAAGTCCCCGATATCACAAAAGCACCATCATAGGTTTGTCCCACTAATATGCTGGCAATATCGAAATGCTTAAATGTTTAGTTAGTAAATTATAGAGATCTCCAGCTTTTTTGCCTTGACTTACATAAAAAAAAACCATGAATCTCTCTACTGTAATGCCTTGTTCTGAAACTTATCGAAAAATCACTGATAGTTGAGACAAACACTTGGTGTCAGTGGACTCATCGATTTGCCAGGAATAACAGGGAGCGTTATGAATCTCAGCAAGTATAAAGCTTTTTAATGTAGTACAAATATAAAGTTTTTTTAACATAGTACATTTACTAATGATGAGATCGTTTTGAATAGTTTTAATTGTTCCACTGAAAACGGAAGACTCATCCAGAAAAACTTTAAATCGTGTAAGTGTTTAGCGCTTTGCTTATATTAACGTTCTCTGTGCCGTCTTCACTTTACTATTTTCTTTCCTACGCATGCAAGATACAAGCAAGCACCGAATCACATAATTTTCTGATGGAGTCATTTTCCATCTCATTGAATGAAAAAAACAGATACCTTCAGAATGCAGCTGAGCTCAGACCTCCACATAATTTTTGAAACCGTAATAAGAAACCCTGATTGTATTTAGTCTTTCTGACGCCATCTGCAAGAGCTGTTATTGAAGAATTTGGAAAATCTGTTAGCACAGTTTATGGACTAAATTTATGCTAGCTGATTTATTTCCATTTTATAAAAGAATTGTCTTTTTTTTATTTTATATGAAAGATGAGAGGTGCATTTTTCTTCTTGGAATTTTTACACTTTGCATTTTACACCCAGGATCTAACCTAACCTTTGTTTCAAATTTATCCTGAGAAGACAAATAAGCATTTCATGCTTCAAATCCTGAAATTAATTTTCTTTTGGGATATATTTCAAAAACAATCATGCAATAGGTAAATTCCCATACCTATTGGCTAATTTTTCACATCAGAAAAATTTGCATCTTTTGGATACATGCAGGTGTACATAGATTTGTCTTCCGCCATATTATTCTTCTTTTGATTTTCAGTACAATATTAACACACGTCGCATTACATTTTTTTCATAATATTTTTCACAAAAATACTCCCATTAATGAAATTTACTATGATCTAACTAAGCTCATTTATAGTTTATAATTTGACAAAAAATGCTGAAAAAAATACCACAAACATTTTTTCATTCATTCATTCATAAACCGAACTCTCCTGGTGATGCACGCACAAGCAAAGAGCTGAGAGAGACTTGCGCGCGTCATGATCTTGTAGTTCTTTGATTCAAGCTACGCATGTAAACGCATGATGGGCTGGCCCAATATGCAACATAGATTTTGATGCGATTGCACACGTCAATTTTTCGTAGATGAAGAGCCGGCCCAATATACAAAATCAATTTTGTTGCGATTGAAAGCGTCAATGCTCATAGATCGCAGCTTGGACTGGTAACAACGCATAGTGGGCCAGTGATGCTTGGGCCCACCGAGCCACATTGATGAACAGAAATCGTTAAACACACAAACGCGAGCTTATACCTTCGCTTATACTTATGTTTGTAGCATAGTGTAGATGATGTAGAAGAATTATGAATGGGCTAGTGATGCGTCTGCCCGTCGTGGCGTGTATGGGAAGAGGAATATACATTTATGTGTACAAGATGCAGGTGTATATTGTATCGTATAGTTTATGCTTGTAGCCGATTGTAGTAATTGTTTTATATGTATGAAAATATGTTGATACATTGCGCGATGGACATTCAATGTATGTATGGCACTATGTGATTTTACGTCATTGCATGGTATGAATGAATGATATAAAAATGTGCTGTTGCTGGATTAAAATTATAGAAGGATTTATTATGTTAAACGTATATGAATTAATATGTAAATGATGACTCAAACTTTTATTTAAAATTATTATTTATGTGTTTTAGAGGGTGGGCCCGGCCCATTTTGCCCACTGTGACGAGCCGCCACTGGTCATATGTATTTAAACCTTTTTTTGTTGCATATTTTGGCAAATTTTTGGAAGATTTTTGCATATTTTGCTCATTTTAATTGCATGTTTATAGGTATAGTTCATGCATATTTGCATGCATATTTCGGCCTTCATTCGTGCATCACTATTTGAGCTCTAGTGATGACAGAGCAGCATGCAATATGTATTGCTGTACTACTGCTTTAGATGCAGTATGGCAGGTCATTGAGATAGCTGCACAGCTACTATTTCACCAGTAGTATAGCAGCACATTTGCATTACTTTGTATTTATGTCATCTCTAATTGCAGTAAAGAAGACCTTTTAATGTACTCGTATTATTAATCTTTTTATTACTATAAAATAAATAGATACTTTCAGATTTAATATGATTTAATTATAAATTTCACAATATTTTACATATCACTTGCGAAGTATGACTGACGCTTTAGACTAAGTGCGGGAGAATTCATTTGATTTTGGGGAAACGATTTGAATTGCATTATCTGGTCACCAGTTTACGTTATATTCATTTTAAAAAAGGAACCGTAAGCAAATAAAAAATGAAAAAAAAAATCACCAAAACTAGGCAGCCTGCTCAGGAGTTTAGCAGTAGTACAGCAGTATATACAATCATTGAGAAGTAGAAAATATAAATACTCATTAGGAAATGTATCAACACATGGAGAAGTTTTTACAACTGTGTGAGACAGTGCTGAACGCACGTTTGCACATTCTTGTTAAATTTTCATCAATGGAAAAAGCTGTAGTGTGCTATTTTTACTTTTTCTAAATATTATAAAGTATTTTTCCAAATCATTCTATTAATATAAATATATACTCTTTATTCATAATAATTTGCTAATTATAAACCATTTACAAATTTCTACAAAAATCTTAGCAAGATAAAAGACATCACTATCATCTTAAAATATCTAAATTCAATGTTAAAGCTCGCAGCTGTAGACTTGGTTCCACCAAATCCATAATGATTCCCTCCAATTTCCAATAAATCATTTCCAGCGCTTGATTTTCCTACACCACTTCGATAATTCTCATAATACCATTCCATACCATGTTTCCTGGACTGATCATCCAATTCAAAGTATTTAGTGGTAACAACTTCGTTCGATTGCACTTCACTGTCCTGTATATTTGTATTAGAAGTAGTCAGGAAATATTCCTCAGCTGTAGGATTTTGTGGTGTGAACAATTTTTCGGTATGTGGACTGTTTGTAACAAAAAACTTCTCAACTATTGATTTTCCAGTAATTGGTCGAACAGGATTTTCCGGTCGTTTATTGTTGTGATTCGTCCCTAAGTCCTGGTCGAAACGTTTTAGGTGAATATTTTCGATTTCGCTTGTTGGAGGGATAAGGAGGATTGTCTCAGGAGTTGATGTCAAGTCAAGAAACGCGGGGGAGCTGGATGAAGAGGGTGTAATAGTTGAAAGAACAGGAGTTTTTCGAACGGAGTATTTCAATTCTGTAGATGTTTCATCTTGATCAGGGGTCGTATTTGTTGTTAGCTCTAAAGTGTAATTGATGTCCGAAGTCTTAAAGCGTTTGGTTATTACAGGAACTTTAGCAGTTACTTTTGATTCCTCCTCTTTGTTTCTGTCTAGATAAGTATGGTTTGCGGCATTTGGACTCTCGTCGTATGGATTTCGAATCGGAATAAATCCACTAACTGTTCCTGGAACAAAAGGCGCAAATCCTCCTTTTTCAGGTGAAGGGGTTTTGAATGAGGTCCTGAAACTATCTTGGTTTTCCGGACTTGAACCTTCAGAAGAACTTGAATCAGTAAACGTATTCCTAGACGTTATGTCATGGAACTGAGTCTCCTGATTCAGGTATTTCTCGAGCTCAACAGCTGTAGGTCGATACATGCGCACTTTACCCCTTGATCCAGTATATCCTGGGCCTGCCCGAGAATCAACCTTTCTTCCAAATAGGCTCGGCAATGGGTATCCAAAGAAAGTGAAAGGTGATGAGGACTGAGCCGGTGGCTTCGAAGGATTTTTGAATAGGTTATAATCCAGCAGTGTATTATTACGATTCACCGAAGATGGGGCGGTAGTTGTTGGTCTACTATTGATTTGATTTGGCAATTGATCTCGTGGAGGGATGGTTGAGTCATTACCAGGGAAATCAATATATTGATCGTAGAAATATTCACTTTCTCCCGGTAGTGGACGTTTAGCTTCTTCCTGCAGAGTTTCATCGTCACAGTTCTCATTGTATTCCTCGTTCATTTGTCTCAGAAATATATCACCATGTTCATTCATTAGTGGCAAATTGTTGGTAGAGGAGCGCGAATCGCTGATGCAATTTTTACGATCGAATCGAACGCTACGTAGATATCCTCCGTTTTGGCACATTGGACCTGGCATAGGTGCCTTGGTTTCATCAAGCCATACGCTAAGCCAAAACATTTCACATGAGCATGAGACAGGGTTCCCTGAAAAAATAAGTGAAAAAAACCTTGACGATGAAATGTGGCTGTGCAAATCTATAGGAAAATATAATGAAACTGAGTGCTAAGAAAGTTATATGTGAGACTTTATTAATTTCAAACTATCTCACTCCACACTAAGTGAGCGTTTGTTTGTAACACTCAATGGTACCCACCGTCAACGTCTAAAATGGCAATATTCCCACGAAGATTCTTAAACATTCTCTCCAACATGACTTTCATTCGATTATTTCTCATCGAAAGTACTCGTAATCGTGGCATGTTATCGAACGGTTGACCCTAAGTAAATAATTCATTAATTATCATTGCGAATAAGTTTACTGAGAGCTTGTTTACCTGAATCTTACAGATCTGATTATCATCTAACTTTAACTCAACCAACCAATTAAGTAAATGAAATGGTTGAGAACCAATCTTCCTCACAGCATTATAACTCATATCCAACACTTCCAAATTCCGGACACTACGCAGCCCTAAGTTCTCCATTGTTCGAAAATGGTTTGACGATAGATTTAGATAAACTAAAGACGGTGACTGGTAAAAAGATTCAGGCGAAATGAATCTCAGTAAATTATGCTGCAAATGAATAGCCTGAAGATTTGGAAGATTTTCAAAAACACGATCTTTGAGATCAACCAGTTTGTTATCAGCCAAACTGATTTCCTGAATTTCTGGGAGGTTTCGAAGTGCACCTGGCTCGAGAGAATTGATTTCGTTGCTGGAGAGATCCAAGTAGAGCAGATTATCTAGATTTCGTAAGGTTCCTTTTTTCAATTCGGCAATTTGGTTGTTGGAGAGTCTGATATCGGTCACATTCTTCCAGGTAAACATAACTTCTGGCGCCAAATAGGCCAGGCGATTAAAACTTACGTCGACTTGTTCCAGGTCCGTTAAGGCCGACATACTGCTGGGTAAGTCTACTAGGTTGTTCCCCGATAAGTCAAGATATTTCAATGACTTGAGATTCTTGAAAATAAGTGGAGTTAAAGTACTAATACTGTTTCTGGACAAATCTAAAACTTCTATTTGTGAGGAGTTGACAAAAAAATGATCGTTTAGCATATTGATTTTGTTGCCCTGTAAATTGAAATCACGTAGATCACCCATAAGTTGAATGCTCCTATCTTGAATCTGGGCGATTTCGTTGTCCTGCAGGTGCAGTAGTTCCAATCTATTCGCTCCCAAAAAAGTACTGTCTTCCACAGAGCGTAGTTTGTTGTTGGCTAAGCTCAGCACTCGTAGCTGGTTCATTGACTGGAAAGTGAACATCGGGATATAGTCGAGTTGATTGTGACTCATGTCTAGCATTCGAGCGTTTGGCAAATCCAAAGAGTTCGCTAATGAGATTGGAAGAGTTTGAATTTGGTTGCCACGCACCGAAACACGCTCGACAATTTTCGGTAGCCCTGGGATCATATGAGTCAGTTGATTGTAGCTAGCATCGATTTCAAAGAATCTGTCAAGACTTTGAAAAGTCATTGGGTCAAAGTTTTGAAGATAATTAAAAGATATATTCAGTGTTTCTAGCATAGGTGTATTGAGGAATGAAAGTGGATCAACCGATGATATATAGTTCTGACTCAGATCAAGTCTTCGTAGTGAAGGAATTCCATGTAACAAAGTGGGTTCGATTTGTCTGAACTGGTTTAGAGCCAAGTCTAAGCCTTTAAGTCCGGGAAGATTCCAAAATGGAGCGGGTAAGATCTCAGACAAACTATTGTTTCTCATTCGTAGCTCACGAAGGGCCGGCATTGCCATCAGCGCATCGCGGTCAACCATCCGAATAGCATTACTGTCGAGGTGTAGCTGCTCCAAAGTTCCATGGCCTCGCAAGACACCAAACGGAATTTCTACTATGTAGTTGTTACTCATGTCTAGGAACTTCAAAGCCGGTAGTGCGTCAAGTAGTGATCTCAATTCTTCTATATGATTGATTTCATTGTTTTGCAGGTAGAGAAACTCAACACCACTACCCGAGCTTTGAAGAAACGATTCGGGATGTATTCTTTTTATTCGATTGTTTTGCAGGAAAACCAGCCGAAGGTTTCCTGTCCTATGGAAGGAGCCATATTGGATTTCTGTGATTCGGTTGTCGTTCAAGTGTAGTTCACGTAGCATTGGCAAATCCACGAAGCTTCCTTCGTTCAACACACTTATTGCATTTCCGTCCAGTTTCAACTTGGTTAAGTTCTCAAGATCTTTTATAACTCGGCCAATCATTCCAACGTCACTTATCTGATTATCGGATAGCTTTAAGTAAGCCAAGCTAGGTAGCCTGTATAACGCTCTGAGATGAGCCCAATTTATACCATTTTTGCTTAAGTCTATGGTTTTTAAAGTCGGCAAATTATCAAACAGTCCAGCTTCTAACCGATTCAAAGTTTTGCCGCCATTTATTCGGATGGTCTGAAGTTTTGGTAGGTGCCTGAAAATCTGTGGTGGAAACTCTTGCAACGAAACGCTTTGAACACTCAAATATTTCAAATTGATTAGTCCCGAAAAGTCTGGAAGTCGTTTCAATTGCTCACTCTGTATAGTAATTGCTTCTAGTTCATTGAACCCGATCAAACTTTCAACCGGAATGCTTCTAAGATTCCGTTCTACAATAAAAATTTCCATAAGACTGCGCTCCAGTTCGGTTAACCAGCCCGTTGGCAATCGTTCGATGTTATTATTTCGTAGCATTAAACGAACTATATGTAATGGCGCAAAGAAGCGTCCGGGTAGTGATGGGAGCTGATTGTTTTCCAAGATGAATTCATCGATCGGACGCTTGACAGTTTTTGAAATTTCTTTGATTCCTTCGAGAACTTGGGGCAGGTTACTGTGCGAACACCTGGGTAGATTTAATGGACAGATAGATATGGTTGGATATAATGGATAGGTAAAAGATATTGTGTACATACCATATTTGCACTTCTGAGTTCTTCTGAGTACACCGGCATGGAAGAATAGTTTCGGATGGTGGACAGCTATTAGAAGCTGCCCATATCACTTGCCAATATATTAGAAGGAGTAGTATTGTTTGTTGCCAAGATCGGATCATGGTGGCAAGATTCATTTGAAGCTACCAAAGAAAAGAGAGATAATGTTAGCATATCATTTCAATAATTGTGCTGCATGGAAAGTATAATTATGAGCATATAATACTTACTAAAATTAAATAATAATCAAAGTGAAAAATACATTTTTCTATTTTTCAATACTCTCAAATAAACTTCGATCTAAATTATCCCAACTGAAGATTATGAAAAGTAAGGTAGTTCCACTACAACGCCCCTCGAGTTTAAGGGTGAAAGTTAGTAGAAACTTCATTCACAATCAATGAATACGAGTTCATCGTCGGGAACACACAAGTGCTGTACCCAGTCGTACCTAGTAATATGAAAATTATACAATAGTCAATTCTTATGTAGTAACCAGTAGAAACTGAAAAATATTAGCGAACTATCTTCGCAATATTCATATTGGTCTTAAACAAGACTTTTCTAATCAAAAGCATAAAAAAAAACAATCAAAAACGGTCTCAAGATGGCAGAAATTTGAATCGTGTGCTTGAGTACAGCGGCCATGGTTCGGATATTGGTTGTTTTGAAATTCATTTTGGCGTTTCTTTTTGGCATTTTGCTTACATCTGTATATTATATTACCAATGAATATTTTTACTTATTTTAATTAATTTTGTACAATAGTATAATGTTAATTAGTTACTAATATTCAATAATTAACCCTCAGCAGTCAAATCACTATAGTTGTTCGTTAAAGTCATGCATGAGTAAGTGTAAACCATCATTTTCAATCGCTCATAATTATATTATAAATTTATAAAAATATTTTCTTTCAATCAAAGTGTCAGAAATGAAAAATTTGCATCCAGAGTGGAATTGTCAATCTAAATAAATTTATTCCGTAATTAGATCACAAGCGTATGGCATCTGTGTGGTGAACTTTTTGAAGACCAGGAAATTCAAGCAATAAATAAATGCTTTTAATTCAACTAATTCCCGCTATTTATGTCATAATTGAACCTCTTTTCCATTTGTGATTGTTTGAGTACTATTCAATTCGTCTTCTCATTTGTGTGAGTTAAAACAGTAAGGAAAGTAGAAAAACGCTGTTTTTGAAGTTAGGGATGTTCCTTTCCGGGATTTCATAGCCGCACAGTAAAACATTTTGTGTGCGATACGCGAATAACTCCGTTTTCGGTTTAATATTTTATTCAAACGGGGTTATGCTTCGGAATATGTGCCCGACTTAACGGATAAAATCAATAATTCATCCGCAATGCAACATCAGCTTCAAATTTACACCGATCGGCATGAAATTAATATCGAATTCCTTAGAAGCTATTAAATTTCGTCAAACGGGCATACCAAACGTTCGATAAGATTCGTGAAAAATTCTGATTCCGCGTGTTCAAACATGCATGCACAATAACACCGTTCGGGGTTTATTATAACACCCTTCGGGGTTTAATATGACACCGATAGAAAAAACTCTAGCGCACCTGAACCGCTAGAAACACTAATGTTCGAAGAACAGTAGAAGAATCGTGCAGGTTTTGAGTGCATATTCCACCACATGTGCTGCTTATTACGGCCAAACTGTTTCAAATGCCACGTTTTACTTTGGTCTCAAGAATGCATTATAACTCATATGGTGGAAGATTTCAGATATTACCACTGGCATGAATTTCAACGTTTATGAGAGCAAAACACGGGTTAATTATATTCGTTATCAGTTGCTTATTTCACATAATTTTGAAAGCAGCATCTCATATAACATCAATGAAGAAAATGCTCAGTGCCTGCAGCACTGTAACTGAAGTTGGTGTTTGGGGCTGCGATCCGAAAAATTTGCAGAACTTTGCGAATTGAAACATTGATTATTTATTTTAATTGTAAGTGTTTCCGGTATGAATACTAACTGTAAGCGTTTATTGAGACAAAAGTAGCACAACCGACTCGTGCTGGCAACCTTCTGCCAGTATCAAAGCCAAGAATATATCACATCTGCTTCACGTTGTTATATTACATTCGAAGTTATAGGAGTATAAAGAAATTTAGAGTTACCTGCAGCGAGTTTTTTCAAATAATCGAAAGCTTAATATTTGCTGTTTATTGTCTCTACAATATCATTACCATTTGAAAATTCTACGATAAAACCGCTTAATAAAGATATTGCAATTAAACACAAAACCAACAATAGCTGGCAACCCTACCGTGGCTTTTCAACCAAATTTGGCCTGAATAATGTTTATAATAGTTTTCATTAATTGTATGAAATTCGTATTGATTTCATGACTGCACTGGAAGTTATAGTGCAAAAAGTTTTATTTTCCTGAGCGAATTTTCAAAACCAAAGACACAAAAATTACCATAGCTGGTAGCACCAATCAAATTTTTCATTCAAATTTCCATTAAACAGAGATTAGAGTTAGGTTTAGCTACTGTGTCAATTTCATGAAAATCTGGTAACTAATTCACATTTCATAGGGCAAAAAGCAGTTTTTTTTCTTTGTAATTTTTCAAGATGGCACCACTGGCACAGACTTGCCCACAATTCAAAATCGCTTCTATCAGATCTGGTCTTACTTAAGTCCAATGCATTCTGTAAATTTTAGCTGCATCTGATTATTGGTTCGTGAGTTTCCGTGAACAGAAGTTTTTGATGCTAAAAATATGGGTTAACTGGGAGAGGGTTACCGTTCTTGTCCGACATGAAATTTCCAAAGTTTTATTTTGAACGTGTAGATAAAATATAAGATTTATATACAGATTGGTTTTATTGTAAGAAACGGACATTTTTTTGAATATTCGATGGTTTGAATGTTTTCACTTCCAAATTTTTTTTTTTCAAAATGAAGACACCAAAATTATCATAGCTGGCAGCTCCAACCGAATTTTTCGACCAAATTTCTACCAAACGTGGCTTAAAGTAAGGTCCAGCAATTGTGTGAGTTTTGTCAAAATCGAACGATTGAATCAGAATTTATAGGGCTAAAAGCAGTTATCTTTTTTAGTGATTTTTCAAAATGGCACCACTGGCACAGAATCACCCGCATTTCAAAATTACTTCTATCAGACCTGGTCCTATTTAAGACCAATATATTCTGCAAATTTCAAATAATTCTGCTCATCGAATCGTGACTTTCCGTGAACAGAAGTTTTTGATGCTAAAAATATAGGTAAATTGGGCAAGGGTTACCAGGCGTGCCCGTTATACCATATCTTTTTTTTTTTGGTTATGTAAACAAAGCACAAGATTCACATATGAGTGGCTTTATTTTGAAGAAACGGCATTTTTTCAAGAGAGACGATGATTTGGAGGTTTTCACTTTCAGTGCCTGCCCTAGCTACAGGGTTGCCAGCACGCTCATTAAAACCTACACAAATCTACAACTAAATAATATCAATATGTCCTGAAAATTTCGTAATGATTGAATAGCTCTGTCAAAAGTTATCGAAATTTAAAAATTTTCAAATTTTCCCGTCCTCTTTTAGGCACCCAGCGCACACATAGGGTTAAAAAATTCCAAAGTATTATCCGATTCATATGTAAAACACGTTCAAAATTTATTTCGTTAACTTTATTTTTGCGAAAACTATTTGTGCACGAAATAATAGGTATATTAAAAATATCACTTAAATGGCCGCCGGCGCCAAAAGGTAAACAATAACTGACATAAGAGACTTGGACCTATTCTGCATATACACCAATGTATCCTGAAAGTTTCAGCTCAATCGGATGGCGCGTTCCCGAGATTATCTCACTGAAATTTTTTGATGATATATATATATATATATATATATATATATATATATATATATATATATATATATATATATATATATATATATATATATATATATATATATATATATATATATATATATATATATATATATATATATATATATATATATATATATATGGAAATATGAATTTTTGGCCGAATCGATTTTAATACTAATGTTCTTCGAACATTAGTAAAAATAGTCATTTCATAGCCATTTCGTAGCCATTTCGCAGTCAGTTTTCGTGTTCTGTCGTCGTCGTGATTTGTGATAATATTTTAAGATAGTGTTTTGAAAATGACACAAATAAGACTAAGTTTTTCTTATAATCAAGTGCAAAAGTACATTTTACTTCCTAAAAGTGAAAATATTACTGTGATTGACGTTATAAATTGTGCTGATCCCGGCCCCCCTGGCCCCCCTGGCCAGGGGGGCCAGGGGGGCCGGGATCCCCCCAGACCCTAGGTTGGCCCCTCCCAGAAAAATAAATATTTCCAACAGCAGACACTTAAGTTTTCGCCTCTTAGGTATTTGTGGTTACAGCAAGAGGTGAGTACTGTATTAGTGTAAGCCTATACCAAAGCATAAACACTACTTATAACATAGAGACTGTGTTATTTGCGGTATTAATTACGATGTTATGGGACTTTTTTCGAGAAATGGACGGCAATATTTAATTTCGACAAGTTAAACGTTAAGAAAAAGACGAAAAGCACCTCGCCAATCATCCTTTTTTTATTAAGATTATCTGTTCATTCCTACTAGGGAATATGCAGGTATTTAGGTAAGAACACTTTTATAAACTGGCGTTTCATGCAATTATGTTTTTTCACAAAACATAGTCTAAGTATTAAAATGGTAAGCAATAAGGTAATTAACGAAGAATACAATTTTCGAAGTCATTTGGAGAATAAAAATTGTATCCCTGCCACTTTTATGCTATCTATGACCTACTTGGTTTACACTCAGGTTGAATGTGTGTGAGTTTTATTATGATTTGATAACTGCATCGGACGTTAAAAGGCATAGCACTTCAATTTCACCGAGCGTTTTTTTATAGTGACACAGCCGGCACATGGTTCTTATCATATTCATTAAACTTTTGTCAGACCTGTATCTACTCAAGATCAGTATATCCTATGAATTTTATCCGGTCGCGAGATACCGTAAACGCAAGTTCCAGGTGCTAAAAATATAAATAATTCGGTGCGATTGGGAATTTTACAAGTTTAGATTTGACTGTATAAATATAGTATCAAATTCATCCATCATTTGCATTTTATTCTAACAGCCGTATGAAAGATTTTTGTTTACGTACTTATGGTAGCTACAAGGTTGCTCAGACATTATTTAAAAACAACAGAAACTTATTTTTTATGCCCATTGATGAGTCTTGTAAATTTTGTGATGATCTGATGACTCGGTGTGAAGTTACCACATTTCGAAATTTTCCATAGAGTTTCCATTGTCGCCAATAATACGCCAAAATTTCAGCTCAACCAAACTTCGCGATCCAGATAAATTATCCGGATAGTAAAATTCATGCACAATGAGAAAACTCTAATAGTACTTGGAAGATAGTAAATGATATGGTGCTTGAACAGTCTTGGAATATTGTCAAGGTTAACCGAAATTATTTGGAGAAGGCTATCGACCTTACGACGTGTCTCAGTCGCCAAAGACGTGCTTTTAGAGGACATGATGAAAGTGATGCCAGTGATAACCGTGATTCTTTTTGGAATTTTGTGCATTATTCGCGAAGCATGATTCAACTTTTGAAAATAATTTTAAAAACAAGGTTGCGAACTACTGTAGTGGCAAAACAAAATGAATGGATGAAATTTATTTCTGAAATCGTTCGCGAGGACAATACAGCTGAAATAAAAGATTGCGCAGTGATATCCATTATGGCAGACGCAACAAGGGTCCACAGAAGGAACAACTCTCCGTGGTTGTCAGATTTGCTAAAGAGCTAGCAGTCGAAGAAAGGTTCTCAAGTTTTGTAGACTGTTCAGGAGCTAGAAATGCCTCGTATTTAGCAGATATAATTTTGAGCCTGTTAGCCAGCTACGGACTTAGTGAATTGCCTGTTGTTGGGCAGTCTTATGATGGTGCTAGTGTCATGTCAGGACAAAAAAGTGGTGAGCAAATTTCAATTAAGATGAAACACCCTGCAGCCACATTTGTACACTGTCTAGCTCATAGAATTATCCTAGTTGTGATGGACACATTTTTCACATTCGAAACTTGTACATCCTTTTTCAATGCCATCGAATCCCTTTACCTACACTTTTCGAAGCCATCACAACACGAATTGTTGAAGCAGCTTGAAGAGCCAGTTGGTCTTAACACAAGGCGTGGAATGAGAAGTTTAAGCTCAAATCGTTAGTCAATGAGATTTCACAATTGCAAATATGTGATCGATAGCTATAGGACTATGAAAGAGGCTTTAGAGAAAGAAATGAATGAGGGAAAATACAACGACTCAGTTTATTCATTGGGGATCTTTCATTCAATCAGTAATCTTAAATTTGTAGTAAATCTTTTCATCTATCATTACGTTCTTTTTATAATGAACATGTTAAGCACATATTTCCAAACTAAAAATGCAACTCTTCGGGATGGGATAAATCTTGTGAATGGAACACTACTAAGTGAGCGAGAAGATTTGTATGTAGTTTGGGGAAAAATTAAATCATTCGCAGAAAAGAACTGTCCGAATCTCACATTTACCAGAGAATCGCGAAAACGGAAAACGGCAAAAAGCACTAGTTTCAAAGGTTTTGCTGTTTCATCTAGCCTCGGACACGCAGTTAGGGCTACAAAGATATTTCTGCAAACCAAATGGCTCGAAAAGAGTAATTTACAGCACTTTTCATCTTGCCAAATTATTTTCGGTTTTTCTAGGTTTTCTAGGTAACAAATGTTTGAAGCAAGAGGTCAACTTCTTCCTTCTAAGCTTAATATATTGAAACTAACCTATCCTCTTCTTCAAGTATAAGTTGCAATATATTTAGCTTCTAAACGATAAAATATTCTTACATTTCTAGTTATTTCCATTCTATTCCCGTATAATTCATACAAGCTTTCTTTCTTAGCGGTCATTGATAATTCATGTGTAGTTCATACCTATCATTCACATTATATGCATGCGGTAGTAGCTCATACGTATTCACAGACAAGAAGTTAATTTGATAATACATTAAGCATTAGCAAATAACAAAGAATAAATCAATAAATATAAAATGTATTAGTAAATTATATAAGTTGTATGAACAGTACGTGTACAAACAAAAACAAAATCATCGCATGTCTTGAGCCTTTCAGTCCCTGGCCCCTGCCAGATTTTAGGCCACGGCCCGCCTATGGCTGCGATCCGAAAAATTTGCAGAACTTTGGGAATTGAAACATCGGTTATTTATTTTCATTGTAAATGTTTCCGGCATGAATACTAACTGTTAGCATTTATTGATACAAAAGTAGCACAACCGACTCGTGCTGGCAACCTTTTGCCAGTATCAAAGCCAAGAATATATCACATCTGCTTCACGTTGTTATATTACATTCGAAGTTATAGGAGTATGAAGAAATTTAGGAATACCTGCAGCGAGTTTTTTCAAATAATCGAAAGCTTAATATTTGCTGTTTATTGTCACTACAATATCATTACCAATTGAAAATTCTACGATAAAACCGCTTAATAAAGATATTGCAAACAAACACAAAACCAACAATAGCTGGCAACCCTATCGTGGGTTTTCAACCAAATTTGGCCTGAATAATGTTTATAATAAGTTTCATTAATTGTATGAAATTCGTATTGATTCCATGACTGCACTGGAAGTTATAGGGCAAAAAGTTTTATTTTTCTGAGCGAATTTTCAAAACCAAAGATACAAAAATTACCATAGCTGGCAGCACCAATCGAATTTTTCAACCAAATTTCTATGAAACAGAGTTCAAAGTAAGGTTCAGCTACTGTGTCGATTTCATGAAAATCTGGTAACTAATTCACATTTCATAGGGCAAAAAGCAGTTTTTTCTTTGTAATTTTTCAAGATGGCACCACTGGCACAGAGTTGCCTACAATTCAAAATCGCTTCTATCAGACCTGGTCCTACTTAAGTCCAATGCATTTTGTAAATTTCAATTGCATCTGATTATTGATTCGTGAGCTCCCGTGAACAGAAGTTTTTGATGCTAAAAATATAGGTTAACTGGAATAGGGTTACCGTTCTTGTCCGACATGAAATTTCCAAAGTTTTACTTTGAACGTGTAGATAAAACATAAGATTTGTCTACAGATTGGTTTGATTGTAAGAAACGGACATTTTTAATATATTCGATGGTTTGAATGTTTCCACTTCCAAATTTTGATTTTTTCAAATTTAAGACACCAAAATTATCATAGCTGGCAGCTCCAACCGAATTTTTCAACCAAATTTCTACCAAACGTGGTCTTAGGTAAGGTAAGGTTCAGCTACTGTGTGAATTTCGTCAAAATCGAACGATTGAATCAGAATTTATAGGGCTAAAAGCAGCTATCTTTTTTAGTGATTTTTCAAGATGGTACCACTGGCACAGAATCGCCCGCATTTCAAAATCACTTCTATCAGATCTGGTCCTATTTAAGACCAATACATTCTGCAAATTTCAATTCATTCTACTTATCGGATCGTGAGTTTCCGTGAACAGAAGTTTTTGATGCTAAAAATATAGGTAAATTGGGCAAGGGTTACCAGGCGTGCCCGTTATACCATATCAAATTTTATTTTTTGTCTATGTAAATAAAGCACAAAATTTACATATGAGTGGCTTTTTTTTTAAAAAGCGGCATTTTTTCAAGAGAAATGATGATTTGGAGGTTTTCACTTTCAGTACCTGCCCTAGCTACAGGGTTGCCAGCACGCTCATTAAAACCTACACATATCTACAACTAAATAATATCAATATGTTCTGAAAATTTCGTAATGATTGAATAGCTCTGTCAAAAGTTATCGCAATTTAAAAATTTTCGAATTTTTCCTTTCTTTTTTCAGGCACCCAGCGCACACATGGGGTTAAAAAATTCCAAAACATTATCTGATTCGCATGTGAAACACGTTCGAAATTTATTTCGTCAACTTTATTTTTGCACAAATTATTTGTGTACGGAATAATAGGTATATTAAAAATATCACTAAAATGGCCGCCGGCGCCAAAGGGTTAAAGATTATTAACTTTTTGTGAGACCTGGCACTATTCTGCATATACACCAATGTGTCCTGAAAATTTCAGTTCAATCGAATGGCGCGTTCCTGAGATTTTTTCACTGAAATTTTTTGATGATATATATATATATATATATATATATATATATATATATATATATATATATATATATATATATATATATATATATATATATATATAGAAATTTGAATTTTTGGCCAAAGTGATTTTAATACTAATGTTCTTCTTCGAACATTAGTAAAAATATGCCTAAATATGTGATTTTATTTCCGAAAGACTACATACTAACAGACTCTTATTAAGTTTATCTAGTGGAAAATGTTAAATTGGCCTACAGTCATTGCTGTTTCTGTAAAAAATGACCATTGTTTTCCACAGAACAGATTTGAAAAAACTACTTAAAGATTGACTTTCACTCGGAAAAAAGAGTGAATTATTTGAAACGGTTGTATCATCACCGGATATAAATATCAACACTTAATGGGTAACTGCAATATATCCTAAAGGATAAATAAAACTCACATTTTCGGAATTTTATGTTTCATAATTATTTGGATCAGAAAAGGCACGAAAAATTACAAATTAAACCACAATTTTAGTTTTGTTTTCTAGACTAAAGCATAGTACTGAGTTCGATTTCACGTGAAATTTTCATACAAAATTTCACGTGAAATGTGTTTCGGCGAAAATTTAGCTTGAAAATAAGCAAGTTTGGTACTGTGTTCTTAGCATGAAAAGTTGCTTTGAAGCTGCTTTCGCTTCGAAAACATAGATGGCACTGAAACATGTTGTCAATCATTTCACGCCAATTTAGTTTGTGCAGTTCATTCCTTCGAGCGAAAAAGTGACATTTAGTGTTTCAATTTGAAAATTGAGCAGTGCAAATGACTTTCCAATAAGAAAATCGATCGAAAAGTGAAATTCTTGACATTTTATCCGTCAAGAATGAGCAGTGTCTCTGCTTTTCTCCGTTGTCAAAATTTTCGCTCGAAAGAATGACTAGATAATGGAAACATGTCAAAATTTCACGTGAACTCGAACTCAGTACCAGCCTTAACGGTGAAATCTAGTTTGACATTTGGGATAATTCAATTATATCCCAGTGGATACAAAGCTAATATTCATTTGTGTTCATCCTAAAGGATAAATTTAAAGAAAATCCGATCGGTGGGACACTATTCGGCACCGATCGGATGTAATTTAACACCGATTTTTTTGCTGTGCGAGTGGCCAATATTGGCTAGTCCGATCGTCATGAATTGATTTTATTAGTAGTTTGCCCAATTAGCCATATGTCAACTGCAATACAGAATATTCAATCGTTGATCTCTCACTTAGTTGCCAACAGCGTGATTAATATCAGAATAATTTTGCCATAAATATATTTCATTAAATTTCATAAAATGTAATTTCGTAACCCCTTTCAAAGATGGCTGGTGTATGTGACCACGTGTGATTATAAGTCTTATTTTTGTTTTTGCCCGTTATTCGGTACAAAACCTTTCATGTTCTATGTGTTAGACTAAATGGGTATATTATTGGTGCGCTCAATAATGTCTTAGGCTTATACAATATCATATCATCAGTCGATGATATGATATTGTATAAGCCTGTACCATTCGTACTGTTAAAAAAAAAACCTATTCCATATACCTGTTCCAGTATATACGCTTCATCTCTAGTCAGTATGCAGTGGTGGGGATATGATAAGACTGTCCAGTCCATTGTATAGCTATCCGAGTCCTGGAAAGACCAGTAGTGCAGTGAGTGAGATCGAGGTCAAGCCACATTTTGCGCAACGCATCATGAAAAAATTTCTCGTGAACAAAACCATTCAATTCCGTGAAATTTTAAAAAAAAATTCTTCTCAGTTTGGTTAACAAACTTTGTCAAGGACCCGAGTGTTTGCTTGGGCCGGACAATTTGCTGATGTACGTAAAAGAGTCGAAAACGAATCTCATGATCGACGGCCTCGGATCAGCAATCTTTGTGCCGTAAGAGAAATCATCATTGCCGTTTGGCGTCAAACGATTCATGAAATCTGTTTAAAACTTGGAATAAGTGTTGGGAGTACACAAACCAAAATCACAGAAGAGCTAAATTTTCGTAAAGTTTCAGCAAGATGGGCTCCACGGCTCATTACCAAAGATCAGAAAAATATTCGATCCGAAATTTCAGCATGGCTCCATGAGCGCTTTCAGGCTGAAGGATAGGTTTCTCTGCAACGCATTGTCACTTGCAACGAGACATGGTTGCACCATTACACACCTTAGTCGAAACAGGCTAGTATGTAATGGAGGATGAAAGAAGAGCGGCCACCGGTAAAAGCCAGAACGCGGTTGACGGCTGGGAAAATTCTTTTAAGGACGTAGATGTATAAAATTCAGATATCTTAAACCTTTTGGCGACGGCGAGCGTTTTAGTGAATTTTGAGGTACTCCTAAATTGCCAAGCAGCGTAAATTTTTGTTAAAAAAAAGTATTGGGAATGAAAATCTATTACGTTCTAAGCTTGTTTATGATAAAGGTAGGCAAGGATTTTTTTTTCAAATTTTTATTTGTCATTAATTCTGACAAAAACATTGGATCATCGTGAAATTCACAGAGCGTATTGATGTTGACTAAAATTTAACACACATGGATTTCCAAGGTAGTGCGGGTAACCCTGTAGCTGCGGCAGGCTCCTGTAAAAAAATCCTTCAAATCATTGACCCTCCTGAAAATTTTTAGATTTTTGACAAAAAATTCAAATCATTGAAACATTTTAACTTATGTGCATCATGTCAAATTGAAATTTTTGAAATTTCAATTTGCACAAAAACGGCAACCCATCACTAAATTACCTCTATTTTCAGCACTCGAAAGTTCTGTTCACGAGAACTGACGAATTTATTGTAATTTAAAGCGTAATATATCCGATCATAATGAAATTTACAGGACATGTTGGTATTAACTAGGACCAGGTCTGATAGAATCGATTTTTAAATGCGGGCAACCCTGTGATAGTGGTATTATCTTGAAAAACCTCTGAGAAAAAAAACTTCCGATTCAGCCATCACATTTAAACGAAAATCACACAATATTTGGATCTTACTTTAGATAATATTTGGTGAAAATTTGGCTGAAAAATTAGAATAGAGTTGCCAGCTATGGTAATTTTTGTCTCCTAAATCTTGTACATTTGCTCAACAAAATAAAGCTTTTTCCCCTATAACTTCCGGTCCAGTCATGAAATCAAAACGAAGTTCATGCAGTAAATGGTGCTCAATTTGAACCAAATGTCGTAGAAATTTCGTGCATAAATCATGAAAGGGCTGCCAGCTATGACCATTTTTGTATTTTGTGGAATTTCTTTACTGACCGATTATGTCATTAGATTTGCAAATGGGAATGATCCTGCAATGAAAATTAACAGCAAATATTAACGCTTTAAAAATTTGAAAAGTTTTGACGTTGGTAGCCCTAAAATTTTTTCACCCGTATAACTTCCAGCGCAGTGATTCAATCGAAACGAAATTTACTGGTTGGGTTTAACTTAACGTGAAGCAGATTTGGTACATACTTTGCTTCGTGCTGACACAGGGTTACCAGCTTTAGCCATTTTCGTAAATATTGTACCAACAGATGCTTCAAAGTACATACTCATATGCAAAGCATTTGCAATAAAAATAAAAAACCAATTTTTAAATTTTCCGGGTTTTGAACATTTTTCGGATGGCAGCCTCAAACAACGTTTAACCGCTAAAACTTTCGATGAACTCCTCCGATGAGAACGAAATTCAAAGGATAAGTTGATTTAAGTATGAGCTTGTTAAGGTAAACTTATTGCTGCTTCGTTGGAAAAGTGTTGCCAGCACTGAACATTTTCATCATTTGTGTTATAGGTGAGTTTTGTTGCTTTGGATAAGGAATGGTTGATATGATTCTACAAAAAAATGTATTACGTCTTTCCACATTTTTTTGTCACTCGAAGACAATTTCTTCAAAAATTAGTTTTCTAGCGGTTCTGATGCGCTAGACGTTTTTTTTCTTCGGAGGTGTTTTGTCGGTTGATTTTCTCCATAATCGAAGAACAATCAATGCTGCATACTATTGGCAGCTTTTAAAACAAGTTAAAGAAGTCTACCGCAACAAAAGCCGCGTGCAACCAATCCGTGACGTCATTCTTCTTCAAAACAAAGCCCCCCTCCCACACAGCTGCACTAACAACAGCCAAACTAGCAGAAATCCACTGGATAGCATAAGAACATCCTCCGTACAGTTTCGATCTATCATCTTGCTATTTACATTTGTTTCGTCCGCTCAAGAACGCACTTGGGGGCCAACATTTTCAAGATGACCAAAAAGTCGAAAATATCTTGCGCAATTTTCTGCGAGACCAACCCGTTTTGTTTTATGAACAGAGGATTGAAAATTAATCCAAGCCATGGGAAAAAAGTGTTGAGTTATTGGGAGGTTATGTGGAAAAATAATATACGTATGTATGTACATGTATTATGTCTTTTCATTGGATACATTTTTATTAAAAAAACAGCCTCATTGATATTTGAATGCCCCTTGTATGTTCTTCTTAACTTTTAAACGCTGATGAGTTCAAGATGTCCAGAGTAATCGAGAGGTTCTAAAACTGTTATCAATTGCAATATGACCTTTCGGCGTTAAATAATTAGTTCACTGCTAATGCACTTACTCTGATTGTTTCGAAATGTCGCCAAATGTGTCAAAAATATAAAATTTTCCCTATAATTTTCTCTTCCATGGCATGTCAGTAAGATATGGTTCTTAGACAGCTCTAAAAAAATCAAAAAACTACCCGAACATTTTCTTTTACACCAGAGACTTTTAAAACTGTTCATGGCCAGGTCGATTTTTGCTTTACCCACCCGCCACAGAGTGCGAAAAAGCAAGGTTTTTTATCAAGAGTGTACATGCTCTCCACGAGATAGTATATGTATCGCCCTGCTGAGCTTAAAACGCAGTCAGGAAATCAGATTTCAAACGTGAGGCGATTTGGCGGAAAAGAGGTAGTCTTTGGCATCAAAATAGTAAGAACGTAGTATTTAATATTCAAATTTTAACACCAGTAGTGAAGCCTTTGGCATCGCCTGCATACAACCTCCAGTAGTTATGCAACCTCCAATGATTGACTTGGCACACTTTTGAAACAAACCTCTCACCAGCAAATTGTACGATGCGCCAAAAGGCTCTGATGTTGCTTACTGTATTAGTTGCAAAAGCCGGTGTTCCAGCCGG
Organism: Nemotelus pantherinus; assembly: GCA_963978885.1. Taxonomy (NCBI): domain Eukaryota; kingdom Metazoa; phylum Arthropoda; class Insecta; order Diptera; family Stratiomyidae; genus Nemotelus; species Nemotelus pantherinus. The sequence goes on along the minus strand of OZ022263.1, from coordinate 100,320,554 downwards.
CTACAGGGGTCTTCCTGGCTCAAAGCTCTTGAGGCTAAAAAACCCAGGAGTGTAGAAATGCTTCCAAACCAGGGAAGGAATCTGGAGTGTGTTCAATATTCTTGCTATAAAAGCTATAGCTCTGGCTGTCCAATTGCACGAAATAACTGCTTTCTATGCTTGCTTTTTGAGAGCCGGGCTATCCAAGATAGAATAGCTGCTATGGTAGCAGTTATTTGCTGCTCGCAGTCTGAATTGTAGCAAGAAAGTAGCTAAGGTACAATGCATGGGTGTATGCAGGTGACATATTGTTCAAACGTCATTTTTGATTAGAAATAGAAATGAAAAGCAATTTTCTCGTTTTGGTGATAAAAGAGATGGATAATAAATTTGAAAATAATGCTATTATAATACAGGTTTTTAAGCACTTCAACTCAATTTGAGTTTTAAGTAGGCTTTTAACAGCGCAGCTCATCTTGAGTTTTTAAAATGTAAGTGTGAAGCGCAAAAGACAGAAATACCATCAAATTTTCAACGTTTCTCTTTTGCTCATCCCAATTTTCACAAATATGGCCTCAAAAAAGAAACGTTTGGAATATTTTTAGAAAATTTTACTCATTCCTGCTGCTGTATGAAAACTCAGAAATTTCAAACAATTCCAAAGTGCAATGCAAGTATTGAGCTGATCAACTTAAATGTTGAGATTAACATTAAAAGAGTACAGAGAAAAACATTTGTTATTTAGCTGTGCAACGTAAAAGCCGGCCAATAAAACAGCTCCTGGTTGCCCAATATCCATAGTTCCTTCGCCTTGCTACTGCAAAATTTGACAATTGCTGAAGCTATGCTATACCATGCTTTCAGAGCAACTATAACCACACACTTGGTGGCACCTGCGACTCAAAATAGTGTTGGACCTGCTCTTTCTTAGACAGTCGCAAGAAATCAAGCCATCAAAAAATGTACCATCCGCCCCACCCTCCAAATAACAATGCGCCAAAAGTAGCGCCAAAAAGTAGTTTCAACGATTAGTCAACGATTGAATCAGCAGTCTTTGAGATTTTTAACTCCAGCTGGAACATCTTCACTTTAGACAATCAGATCAACAATTTCATCCCAACCTTTAGAAAGCTGACATCCTAAGCTGTCAAGCAAAAGGCATTCATTTCGCTTGCTCTCAGGCTAGTCCTAAAAGCACAAGTCATATGTCTCTTATCTTCCCAGGAATTGGTTTTAGGTCATTTATTATAAACTTGATCTCAGAAAACTTTCGAAAAATTTAAACATCTTATATACGGCCTCAAGATGTAGTGTTAGATAATTATCTGATCTTCACGTGAAGATACTTGCACTGTAATTGCATAATGCTAACATTCTACCTTATAGCTGATTTTGACCTATATCTGGAATGTTTCTGTCTACTGTAGTTTTCTTGCTATCCGTGTTTAAGATAAGCTGCTGGCTGATTTGGGAGCATCGTGTCAGTTAGGGTATGTAAACGTGAAGATCAGATCAACGTGACATCCCGTTGCGAGAACTGTACCTGTTAAAAGAGGCATGCATGCCTTTAATGGGTTCTAATTTCGTAGGGAATCGGGCAGGAGTTGATTTTAGGCGACGGTGTTCATAGCAAAGTAGCAACCGCCAATAATTTTTACGTTAGCTTTTTTCGAACTTATCAATACCTGTTATAAAATATAACTTTCAATTACAAATAAATATTCAAAGTAGCTGATTAACAATTTTCTTGGTTATTCTTCTGTAAATCATAAAGCGCTCGAATTTGAAATATAGGTAATATGCGCATACCATCTATCTATTAATTTTGAAATCTGCAGTTACACATTCCATTTTGCTGCAAATGTTAAAAGTAAAGAGAGACGGTAGAAACATGAGCCGCACGCTTAGTTTCGCTTCGTGACAATTTTCCACATGGGTACATATTAAAGCGCAATTTTTCTTCACGTATATGTAACGTTGTTGTACTCATGAACATGTAAAAAACTGTAGTAAGACATTTTTTCATTGAAATATGAAGATCTATCTACTTGTTTTTCATAGTTACGTACACATAGATTTTGTGAAAGTTATTTTTTCTCAACAAATACATCTGTACGAAAACATCAAAGGAATCGAATGCCGATCTTCAGTTAGGTTTAGGTACATAGTTCCGCAACTAGCCTAGTTTAGAGTAATGGATGAACATTTCATGAAAAAATCGAGTTCGTCTAACGGAAAATTATATCAAATGTGATTTCAGTCGCATTTATTACTTCACGGGGATATTTGATTTGAAATTTAGAAAGAATTACTCACGGATGAATAGAAAAATTACAGGATTTATGAAGAAAGTTGGATGCAATTGTTTAAAGTGCATGGTGTGTTTGACAATTGTTACGTTTCAATTGCATTGATCTGGCTTTAAGATAGAATAAAATTTATCATAGATTGATTTATGACGGAAGTAAGAGATTTTTATGGTGGTAAAGGCTAGGTTTTCGCTGGTGAAGTCAACAAAGGCAAGTTTAAGGCATGCACATCAAACTTATTTCTGGGATGCATCTTTTAGTGCTGTTAAGTGGGATCGGTTTTCGAAATATCAATTAATTTTTTTTTTTTGCAAAATGCTCTCCTGTCTTGTTTCACCATTCAAAGGAAAATATCCGAAAACATGCTTGAACTAGTGAATTTTAGGTTTCTAGTCGCCTTATGGAGGGAGTTCGGAGTGAAAAATGCTAAAGCACGAGTCTCCAGATTGTTTCACGATGTCAGACTTTCTTCAAGTTTGTCGAGGTTTTTTCTGTTCCGACGATCTGGAGATTAAAGTTTAAACTGTGACCATAACCTTTCGAAGTTGTACTGCAGTCAAATAACTGATACGGACGGTTAGGCACCTATATCGAACATAAAAAAATAATCCTCACAGCCAAAATGATGTGAATTGGTTTTTCCTGGAAAAATAATGTATCAAATTCCTAACATCTTATAAAATTTTAAACTAATACTTGTAGTATTTCGCAGGATAGCCTTTTTCCTTGAGAAACGCGTTCAATCTCTGAGGCATAGATTTCACTCAAGACGTCGTGTACTTTGGCTGAATTTGATTCTACCCTTCCTGCAAAGCTCTTTTAAGGTCCTGTTTGGTATTAATTGTGTGTTTCCTCATGCCTTTCTCCAACTCTGACCCCAAATTTTCTATAAAATTTAAATCCGGAGACCGTTGATTCATTTGAATAACATGTGGGCAATTCCAAATGAGCTACGTTTGAACGAGTTGGGAGGAATGTTTGGGATCATTGTCCTGATAAAATCAAATATCATCCCTATCCCTTATATTATTCTGCACTTTGCAGTAAGTTCCCTTTCAAAATATTCAGATACTGGTGTTTTTCCATGATACTATCGATCAAAACTAGATTTTAGGCCCCTGATGTGGACATACATGCCCATACCATAACATGTTCACCTCTGTATTTCACAGTGGCTCTGAAATATTTTGGATTGAGTTCTGTATTTGGTTGCCTCCAGACGTATTTTTGCCCGTCAGATCCAAATAAATTTAATTTAATTCCACCAGAGAAAATAACGGTATCCCAAAAAGCAATATCTTTTCTCAGATGTTCACGAGTTCAATCGACCCTGTTCAATATGTTTTTGCGATTCATGAAAGGTTTCTTCCGGTCATTCTTCTACCATTTAAATTTCCATTCCTAAGTGTCCGCCTTAAAGCTTGGGGGTTGCTCTTTTTGCTGAGAGTTCTTTAAGCAATATCTGCCAATTTCGGGACAGGAAAAAAATCATATCATTGTTGTGAGATTTTTTGATTCAATTTCCTATACGATTTTTGCGCACTAAACGTTCAATAGTATGCTAAACCGTCGAAGCACTCCTCACAACTATTTCTGCGATTATTTTTGACATTTCCCGTCTTTGAAATGGCTTATTATTAACTCTCGTTCTTCAATAGAAATCTTACGATGTATCGCGAATTAAGTATCGTCTTGTTCTTTACAGAATAATGATTTCGTTCAAGAAGCACAACGTAACTGATAGTCATCATATCTGCAACGCGATATTCATTCCTCATAAACGGATTATTGGAATTAGCGGCACTCTTTCTAGGAAAAACCATTTGACATCATTTTTGAGGTTTTTTTTCTATGATAATGCCAAAGCTCAGGGGATTGTCCTTTGAAGCGAATGCTTAGCGGTGGCGGTAGGGAGACACATATGGGAGAAGCCGATATCAATTATTCCATTATTCTTTTTAAGTGCCACATTTATTTCTTATTTTCTAAAGCGCTAGTGTTATGCCTAGCTAGTAGCTAGTAGCTACTAAAGTTTTTTTTAAATGTGACAATTAATGGAGCGCTGGTATTATGCCTAGTAGCCGACTGTTAAGACAACACAAGACGAACAAATACCGCCATGGGCACGGCGGGATTCGAACCCGCGGCCAGTAGATCGCTGCTTCGGACTGACGCGTTAGCCAACTAAGCTACCGACCCCCAAGAGATCAAATTCAGCTCTTAGCTGAATTTTTATTAATTTTTATATTAACGGATTATTTTAGTCTATTACGTTTTCACTGAAACGATGAATGAAAATTATATGTGCAATTTCTCATAACTATTTTTTTCTTTTATTCAGAAACTGTCAAATATTGATCATTTTGCATAGTTATGCTGGTACTATCATTTTCATACAAAATTTCACGTGAAATTTGATTCGGCGAAGATTTAGCTTGAAAATAAGCTAGAGTTGTACTCACTTTTTAGCGTGTAAAATTGCTTGGAAGTTCCTTCTGCTTTGAAAATTCAAATAGCATTTGCACATGTCTCCAATCATTGCACGTCAATTTAATATGTGCAGTTCATTCCTTCGAGCTAAAAAGTGACATTTGGTGTTTGAATTTGAAAAGTGAATTATGAAAATGTCTTTTCAGTAACAAAATTGCTTATTTTCAAGCTAAATTTTCACCAAAACAAATTTAACGCGAAATATTGCACGAAAATTTCACGTGAAATCGAAAACAATACCAGCCTTAAGTCAATAACAGCCTTTACCTGGCCACATGATTTTGGCTGTCAGCCACTGTATATACAGTGACACCTTTGAGTATAAAGATATTGAGAGTAACAGAAACACTGTAAACGCCTGTAGGTGTGTGTCGCGATTTTAGGCCTTTTTCTTTTTATCTTTTCCTTCCCCTTGCCTTTCACTCTATCACTATATGGGAGCACAAAATCCGGCTGCTGTCAAATTTTGCTATCCACGTAAAGCAAATGTAAACAACCTACCGACTCGCAATAGAAATCGATGTGAAACAACTAATGAAAAGAGGCTTTTTACAAAACGAGCTATGATACGTGACTGGGAAAAGTATGCAAAAGCACCAGAGTATTGGAAATAGAAGCGACATAGACTAAAGTTATTAAAAAAAGGCAAAGACAACTGAGCAGCGAGACATCGCTCAAACAAATAGCACTATCTCACTTTTGAAATGTTAATTCACAAGAAACTTTCCACTATAGCACTTGCTGTAAGGTTCTGAACGAAATCCGACAACTTCCAATTATAAATAATACGCTGAATAGAAATTATTGGCGATATCCCGATTGACTCCGCGAGTTAGCGTCTTTGAACGCGACACTTTGACAGCAGCCGGATTTTACTTTTTCAAGATGGCGCGAGGACTGTCGAAGGTCAATGGCGTAAGTAAGAAGATGATGCATAGGGGAATATGATTTGTAAATTAAATTTGTTTGAAAATTTCGAGAGGCAATTTAGATATGGGTAGAACACTAGTTAGCAATGTAAAGAATTATAATAATATAAACAATTATTTTATGTGCAGGTATTATTTGGACATGTTTTAACTGCACAAAAAATATTGCAAAAAAATTCAAATACGCACTTCGAAAGCAATTCATAAAGAGCAGCCTGATAAAAAAAACTCCGAATAGCCCGATAAAAAAAAACGGACTGCTGTCAAATTAATACTATACAACAAACACACATATATATATATATATATATATATATATATATATATATATATATATATATATATATATATATATATATATATATATATACAGTACAGTCGCGATAATTTCAACCTGCGATAATATCAACCTTTGATAATTTCAACTAAATAAATTATACATTATATACTCTGTAATATCAACCAAATAATTCACTGGCCATACTGACTTTTCGATAATATCAATTTCGCAAGAAATACATTTAGTTTTCCTTTTTATATGCACACAGTTGGTTCAGTTTGACTTTAAATGCGTTTCGTCCGTGTTTTTAAACGTAATGGCGCCTAGAAAGTTTCATAAGTTTTTATCGATAAAAGATAAAGTTGTCATACTTAATCAACTTGGAAAGTGCGTAAGTGGGAAAACACTAGCGTTTCAATATGGAGTCGAGAAATGTACTATCAGTCAAATAAAACGAAATGAGCAAAAAATTAGGCAATTCGCAGCTAAGGCTGAAAGTGGTCCCGGTAAGAGGAAAACACTAAAAACAACAGAATTACCAAAAAAGGAACGTGCATTATACCGTTGGTGTCTAAAGCAGCTCCTATAACTGGTTTTGTTTTATCAGAAAAGGCAAGACAATTGAATCGCAAATTTAAAGAGTTCCCCAATTTTACCGCTAGTTCAGGTTGGATTGATAATTTCAAGAAACGTCATGGAATACGCCTTTTAAAAATTTGTGGTGAAAAATTATCTAATAAGCTTGAGCCAGTAGGGGAATTTGTTGACCGTTTTAATAAAAAAATTGCCGAAATGAATTTAACTTTTGAACAATACTACAATGCCGACAAATCGGGATTGTTCTGGAAACTACTCCCTGAAAAAACGCTCGTTCACTTTAAGGAAACAAGCGCTCCCGGTCGAAAAACCAGTAAAGAGCGTATAACATTTATGGTATGCACTAATGCTTCTGGTAACCACAAGCTCAAACTTTTAGCTATCGGAAAAGCACAGAATCCACCTGCTTTCAAAAACATGAATTATAATCCCGTAGAGTACCGCCACTCGAAAAATGCGTGGACCACTGCAATTTTTAAATCCTGGTTCCATGACAGCTTTGTACCTCAAGTAAGCGCAAATACGATTTTACATAAGTATTCATATTAAATCATATTTTGACTTTTTATTTTGGCAGGTGCGGAAATTCATGCGATCACGTGGTTTACCAGAAACAGCCCTATTGTTGCTTGACAACGCTGCAGCTCATCCGAATCCCGAAGAACTTAAAACTGATGATTGTCTTATTGTTACAATGTAATTGCCACCAAATTGTACAGCACTAACCCAGCCAATGGATCAAAACGAAATTAATTTGGTCAAATTGAATTACAAAAAATCTTTTGTCACGTATAATTGAAAGTGATTTTGATATCGAAACATCTGTTAAGGAATTAAACTTAAAGGATGCAGTTTTGCTCCTTTCAAATGCGTGGAATCAACTTTCTTTAGAAAACATAAAAAAATGTTGGAAACAGATCACCAGAAAAACGGAAGACTATTCGCCTGAAGATGATTTGCCCTTGCAGACTTTCCAATTGCGAGCGGTTTCAGAGAAAAATAAAACTGACTCAGTATCTATCATGCTGACACGTATAACGCCAGTAGAAACTTATAGTAACAGTGAAGTTGAAAATTGGTTATTAGAAAGGAATATTGGAAGACTGGACGATAATTCTTCCGAGGAAGGGATTGCAAACGAACAAAATGAAAATATCGTTGAGGCACCAAAAGTGAAAGACGATGATGCTATTCGATGTTTTGATGTTGTCTTAAAATGGGCTGCGCAAAACTCAATTTCTGTAGACAAAGTTGAGACACTTCAAGAACTACGGCGCACGGCACTGAATAGGTGCCCACTACGCACTTTTAAGCAAGCTAAATCAGCGATTTCTTTCAAACATGAATTGAATTAAATGTTATAAACATGTATATATAAATGTACACCTTATTCGAGTCGAATTAAATGTTTTAATAACAAATTTATAAGTGTTTCGATAATTTCACCATACCGATGGTTTCAACCAAGCTGGTTTTTATTAGTTGAAATTATCGCGACTGTACTGTATATATATATATATATATATATATATATATATATATATATATATATATATATATATATATATATATACATATATATATATATATATATATATATATATATATATATACATACATATATATTTATTTGTATATATATTATATGTATATTTACATATGTGTATATAAGTATAAATGTATATAATTTATATATATATATATATATATATATATATATATAAATATATATATATATATATATATATATATATATATATATATATATATATATATATATATATATATATATATATATATATATATATACATATATATATAAATATATATATATATATATATATATATATATATATATATATATATATATAATTATATGTATATATGTATATATAATTATATTTATATAATTATACATATATATATATATATACATATATTCATATATATATATATATATATATATATATATATATATATATATATATATATATATATATATATACATATATTAGTTAATTCTTTATTTATTTAGTATGAAAAATATTGAAGCTTGAATATTCACACGCACAACATTTATATATTTTCAAATTTCCGCGCCAAGCCCGTACACCCGAAACGAACCATTCATCTACGCCCCGAACAATTTGTCCGAATTTTCGTAAATTTTCATAGTATGGGTGAAATCTTGGTAAAATGAAGACAGTCTGCTTGCGTTATTGCGACTCTTAATATCTTTATACTCAAAGAGTGACACTGTATATACAGGATGAGCCGAACTGGATTTGGTTCAAGGAGATTTTGGGCAAGGTAAAGTGTCCGTATTTTGGCATTTTTCATCACTTTTCCAAGTTTTTCGTGCGAGATTTCAGCTATTTCCTGATGAATGTTGGCCTAAGTTCTTCAAGGTTCCTTGCCTTGTTGATGGAAACCTTAGACTTCAAATAGCTACGCAGAAAAAAATTGGCGTTGTTCAATCAGGCAATAATGGCTGCGAAAAAACGATTGTTTCGAGCTGTGTGAAGTAGTGTTCAAACCAGGAATATTCCATATCATTTTTGTGAACAGTTGACATCAAAAAATTGGTTACCATATTACGATATCACTCCTGATTGAGATTTTTGTTGTTTCACTACGCTCATTTTCAAAAAAGAGCGGTCCGATGATCATATCAGCTAAAATAAAGCACCAAACAGTAACTTTTTATTCGTGAAGTTCCTCCTTAATAATTTCAGAATTTTCAGTGCAATAGAACCGAAAATTCTGTTTGTTTAAAGAAACCGTTTAAAGAAAAAGCCGCTACATCACAAATTATTTTTTTCCAGCAATAATTTTGAGAGTGAAGAATAAAATCGTCTTTGATGAAATCAAAAAGTAATCAAATATGAGTTGCAGCGATCCACCTCAGCCACTGGTGCGCGTCTCCGCTAAGCTGGTCGCATTACACAACCTCTGTCACTGGCGAGCAGCATCCTGATTTGCGGATTAGCCAATCGTTCGTTTGCATGTTTTGACGAATTTGTCGCCGCGTACTGTGCAATGCCAGCAAAAGCTTCCGCAAGTAAATAAAAGAGAACAAAGTAGTCTTATTCGTTGGCTTATCGATAAAGACTGAGCTTTATTTTCTCATTGAAAATTCTTATATGCAAACGGAATTTCACTTGGGTCTAGAATTTTGTGGGCTTGGCCAGTGGTGGCTCGTTGTACTTTCGAATGGGTCAGCAGTTAATAAAGCAAGAATACGCTACCACAAAAATTTGCATCAAATAGCATACTCAGCAATAATTTCTCGATCATACTGAAAACCCACAACAAAGCCTCAACACACAAAAGACATATTTTAAATATTGGTACATTGGCGGTATTTACCTATTCACAAAACTTTAAGGCTAAGCTGAAAGAGGAAGTTTAAAAAAAATTTGACCAAGAAGAATTCTTCGGTGCATGAATCTAACATTTGCATTATAAAAGTGCATATCTATTAAACCGACGAGCTGTGAGATATAATCAATAGCATCTTCGTAAATTGTTAATTTTTATTTAATTTTTTTAACAAGTAGGTCCTTTTCCCATTAAAGTCAATGCAAATTTGAAATAATAATAAATATAAGTGTGAAAAGATATATACACTCAGAAAAAAATCGTTGTATAAATAAAAAAATAGATATGAATCAAATATTTTCAAATATGATTTGGCGTCATATACGTTTCTTTTTAATTCCAATAATCTGCCTTCATTTCAATAACGCTGTATCAAAGTGGTCTTGTTTAGCACAAAATGTTTTGTTTTACATTCAATGATGAAAATTATGATACGAAAATAACATTTGTATAATATAGTGGAATCATTTTTATTGAATGTGGGGGCTTATTTAACTCAAATAAGACTTATTTTTCATTTAAAAGTGTTTAAACTTTTGATTTAAATTTGATTTCATTAAATTTTAAGTGGTGAAATTTTTCTGAGTGTATTTATAACAAAAATATATATATGTCAGACCAAATAAATTTCTTCTACAACAAAAATTTCATTCAAAATTATCCCTATGCAACTGTATTACGAGAAAACATTTTAAAAGCATTTTAACACATCGATTTATATCGTGCTAGATCGAGCTAGCGAGCTACAGTACCAAAAAATGCTCAGTATCGAAAAAGGCCAAGGAGCTATGGCGGCACAGTTCGTACTGCCGTTTTATGATTCGATCAGCCTAAAAAATTTAAAGTAAATATCATACAACCCGCATTATACCACACTTGGAAGCAGTATCCAGGGATGCTACGAGCTATGTATATACGAACAACAACCAAAGACACGTCGAGACATTCAAAAAATTCATTCAAAAATTCAAAGAGTGACGTAGCAACGGAGAATAATCTTGCAACTTAAAACACTTTATGTGCCAAATAGATATTGGCCGAGCCCAGGCGAGATCTGGCGAGCCCGAGTTAGTGGACGGCCCAGACAAGCGACTTTGACAGCACTCGCCGGCGCTCGTGCGACTTCCGATCGGAATGGGTTTTGGGCACGAGCCAAGGCGATTCGTGACGAGCTGTCAAATGCCGTCCACATGTTGGCGGCCTCGTCTGACTTCGGCTCGCTGGGCCTCGGCCAATATCTATTAGCTACATTAGAAGCATACATACATATGTGGATCAAATTTTAATTTGGGACCCAAAAGATACTAAAATCTTTGTCTTGATAAATTGAAGGTTGCATTCAAAGTGTCGGTTTAGGGATGACTTATCTGTATTATTCCAGAAACTCAAATAATTTACACAAAGCCTTTAAAGTCTTATGTATACACTGTATCAAAAAATTGCACGTACAGTACCCTTACTCCAATAAAAACTCTTCTATTTATTAAACAAAAAAAACTTTTTTCATTCTTTAGGTATTTATAAATTCTATACTGTTAAAGCTTTTTAGAGCAAAACAGTATTTTGTTATATTAGCTTTTACTGTCACAGTACAGCAAAAATATACTTAAAACAATTGCACGTACATCAAAAAATTGCACATACACACAAGATTAACTTATGATCTCTTGTAAAATAAAAGTAATGGTACTTAGTTTCCAGTGCAGATTTACACACTATCCTCATTTATTGAAGGTAGTAGTTGTAAATGCTCAATAGAGCAGTGCAGTAACTCTTTTTTTAAAAAAAAAATCTGTAATAGGCTAAACACACCCTAATGCTCCTGTTGAAGTGAAGAAATGAATCGTAAATTTTAAGGAGGAAGGTAAAAGTTATGCTGAAGTATCAAGGATCATTGGCACACCACGTTCGACCATGCAAACGGATATAAAAATGTTTAAAAGCAACAAAAGCTTTGCAATTGCCCAAGGAAGAGGTCGGAAGAAAATTTTAGCTGAGCATTTGGATAAAAAATTTAGAGAATTATTAAGAAGGATCCAAAAACAAGTGCTCCCAAAACAGCTGCAGACCTTAAAAGAAACGACGGAATATATTTGAACGCCCAAACAGTGCGAAATTTTCTCCATAAAAAGTGTTACAAGGGATGCATTGCAAGAACACAAACGTTCATTTCGAGGAAAAATGTTGCCCGACGCTTTGAGTGTGCCAGAGAATATGTAAAAAAGTCAGACTAAATTTGGGAAACTGTTATTTTTGTAGATGAAAGTAAGTATAATCTTTTTGGCTCTGATGGGCGGCGATTTGTTCGGCAGAGAGTCAATCAGCGTTGGAGTCAAAAAAATTGGGACCCACTGAGAAACACGAAGGTGAAAATGTTATGGTTTGGAAAGCGATGGAAGCAAATGGCGTTGGAAATTTGGTATTTGTGGAAAGCACTATGGACAAGCATCAGTACTTAGAAATAATAAAGCCTAATTTAAGAGCCAGTGCTTCCAAAATTGGAATTAGCGACGAAATTTCACTAGCACATGACAATGATCCAAAATATTTCTCGCATCTAGTAAAAGAGTGGTTACTGTATAACGTGAAATCTGTGCTTCCTCAGCCACTCCAATCACCAGACCTTAATTCCATTGAATATCTTTGGGATGTTTTCGAAAAAAAAGTGCGGGAACATCATATTATAAGCCGAGCTGACCTCAAGGAGGTTATTTGAGAAAAGTGGGAAAAAATAACACCTGAAATTACTAGAAAACTAGCTCATTCAATGAACAATTGCTTAAAGGATGTAATTTCAGCGAAAGGACACCACACACGCTATTAGAAGTAGAAAAAGTAATTAATTTTCTGAATGTATGTGGAAATTTTTGATGTACGTGCAATTTTTTGACTTGAATTATAGCTTAATTTTCAAAATTAACATTAATATTATGGAATGCTGTTTTGTTTCAGATAGTTTCAGTTGTGTAGAACTCATGAAATTAATAAAAATGACGAAAATCTTGTTTATTTAAAAAATAAATGAGTTTTAATTTATGATAAGGTGGTGTACGTGCAATTTTTTGATACAGTGTATTTAAATGTATTCAAACTTGTGGGAAATATTGAAGTGTATAGATCGTCAGTGAAACTGTGAAAGTAAGATGTGATCTCTGTTACGAGTTCAAATTAAGGGCAAGTGTAGAAATGACTGTCCGTGAAATATGCGACGCATTGGGGGATAATGTTGCATCAGAAAGCACAGCTTAAGGCCCGTTTTACATGAGCGGTTTCACTGCGATTGCGACTCGGTGACTTAGCCGCCAGCGACTACGCGACTAAGTTAAAAACATGGGATTAAATGAGGTTGTTTACATGAGCCGTTTTCAGCCGCTAGCGACTGCGATAGTCGATATCAGACGCCATTCACCGAGCGTAGTCGCAGCGACTTGCACATACTGGCATGTGAACCATTCACAGGCTGTCTCCACTTGCTATTTCCCATGGCATGACATTCGACTTATCAACGGAAATGGCTAGTCGAAACGGTCTATGGCCATATTTTGGTAGTTATTAATTTACAAAATAGCGCTGAGCCGTTTCATCCGCCGTTTCTTATAAGCGAATGTAGGAATTCTGAATATACATGGATTTTAAGATTCGTTGAGCAATCAAAATAGTTTAAAGAATATGGAATGGTGGTAAATTGCGGAAAAGTTGAATTGTAATGTGGGTATTTTGAATAATAAAAATAAATACTTGTTATTTTAGAAAGAAAAATAATTTTTCTTTTTATAGATGAATAAACACATGAAACTGCCTATTGATGATTGGTCAATTTCTTCAAATGACTACTCCCCCATCTTCTTCGTACAACAGTAAATAATAGTTTCACTTTCATGTGAAATTTTACCCGCTTATCCAAAAATGGATTTATCTCACACGTGAAGTTTTCATAAGCCGCAGAATTTCTTGGCTCTGCACTTCAAATAACTTTTTGAGAAGTTTCAGGGCTCAGATGAAGAGGCATTTTTGAAATGATATGGCTTAATTTGACATTCGTTGCCATCGGCTATGGTAGGGAAACTGGCTAGTCGAGACCGAGGGTAACGTAAAGTGACCGAAGTTATATTAAATCGTTAAACGCACGCTTCTCTGCAAATCGCTCTTGTAAAACGAGGAAATTTCGGTAAGCGGCTCAGTCGCAGTCACTGTGAGACCACTTGTGTAAAAATACAATCGCGTAGCTGCCAGCGGCTAAGTCACCGAGTCGCAGTCGCAGTGAAACCGCTCATGTAAAACGGGCCTAAGAATGGTTTGCTCGATTTCGTCAAGAGAACAACAGCCTTGAAGTTTAAAAAACTCTAGCGCACCTGAACCGCTAAAAACACTAATGTTCGAAGAACAGTAGAAGAATCGTGCAGGTTTTGAGTGCATATTCCACCACATGTGCTGCTTATTACGGCCAAACTGTTTCAAATGCCACGTTTTACTTTGGTCTCAAGAATGCATTATAACTCATATGGTGGAAGGTTTCAGATATTACCACTGGCATGAATTTCAACGTTTATGAGAGCAGAACACGGGTTAATTATATTCGCTATCAGTTGCTTATTTCACAAAATTTTGAAAGCAGCATCTCATATAGCATCAATAAAGAAAATGCTCAGTGCCTGCAGCACTGTAACTGAAGTTGGTGTTTGGGGCTGCGATCCGAAAAATTTGCAGAACTTTGGGAATTGAAACGTTGGTTATTTATTTTCATTGTAAATGTTTCCGGTATGAATACTTACTGCAAGCATTTATTGATACAAAAGTAGCACAACCAGCTCGTGCTGGCAACCTTTCGCCAGTATCAAAGCCAAGAGTATATCACATCTGCTTCACGTTGTTATATTACATTCGAAGTTATAGGAGTATAAAGATATTTAGGGTTACCTGCAGCGAGCTTTTTCAAATAATCGAAAGCTTAATATTTGCTGTTTATTGTCACTACAATATCATTACCAATTGAAAATTCTACGATAAAACCGCTTAATAAAGATATTGCAAACAAACACAAAACCAACAATAGCTGGCAACCCTATCATGGCTTTTCAACCAGATTTGGCCTGAATAATGTTTATGATAGGTTTCATTAATTGTATGAAATTCGTATTGATTTCATGATTGCACTGGAAGTTATAGGGCAAAAAGTTTTATTTTCCTGAGCGAATTTTCAAAACCAAAGACACAAAAATTACCATAGCTGGCAGCCCCAATCAAATTTTTCAACCAAATTTCCACCAAACAGAGACTGGAGCAAGGTTCAGCTACTGTGTCAATTTCATGAAAATCTGGTAACTAATTCACATTTCATAGGGCAAAAAGCAGTTTTTTTTCTTTGTAATTTTTCAAGATGGCACCACTGGCACAGAGTTACCCACAACTCAAAATCGCTTCTATCAGATTTGGTCCTACTTAAGTCCAATGCATTCTGTAAATTTCAGCTGTATGTGATTATTGGTTCGTGAGTTCCCGTGAACAGAAGTTTTTGATGCTAAAAATATCGGTTAACTGGGAGAGGGTTACCGTTCTTGTCCGACATTAAATTTTCAAAGTTTTACTTTGAACGTGTAGATAAAACATAAAATTTGTATACACATTGGTTTTATTGTAAGAAACGGACATTTTTTTGAATATTCGATGGTTTGAATAAAGAAAATATATTCTTTCTAGATGGCACCACTGGCACACAATTGCCCAAATTTCAAAATCACTTTTATCAGATCTGGTCCTACTTAAGACCAATAAATCTGTAAATATTCTGTAATATATTCTCGGTCTCGACTAGCCACTTCCAAATTTTTTTTTTTTTCAAATTTAAGACACCAAAATTATCATAGCTGGCGGCTCCAACCGAATTTTTCTACCAAATTTCTATCAAACGTGGTTTGAGGTAAGGTCCAGCTACTGTGTGAATTTCGTCAAAATCGAACGATTCAATCAGAATTAATAGGGCTAAAAGCAGTTATCTTTTTTAGTGATTTTTCAAGATGGCACCACTGGCACAGAATCGCCTACATTTCAAAATCACTTCTATCAGACTTGGTCCTATTAAAGACCAATACATTCTGCAAATTTCAATTAATTCTGCTCATCGGATCGTGAGTTTCCGTGAACAGAAGTTTTCGATGCTAAAAATATAGGTAAATTGGGCAAGGGTTACCAGGCGTGCCCGT